>VXBB01010346.1:138786-174801 GCA_013399915.1 Illadopsis cleaveri | reverse complement strand
AAAAATCTTTGATGAAGACACAAAGAAAGTTTAAATAGAAAATAGGGATCCGCAAAATAAATGCTCAAGCAGGGGGATATCAGTCAGATAGTGACGGTTTCATGTTTGAAATAATGCACATTAAAAGTAAGTTTGATGAATTTAACTACAAAAATACTTTCTGTCCTTCTCTCTTTGTAGGAAAGTGGCATCTTGGGATGAACTGTGAAAGCAGTAATGACTTCTGTCACCACCCCCTCAGTCATGGATTTGATTACTTTTATGGCCTTCCCGTGACCAATTTTAGAGACTGCAAACCTGGCCAAGGCAGCGTATTTTTAAAAGGGATTCAGAAAGACCTTGTCATCCCAGTCCAAATTGCTGGAATTGCCCTTGTGTCTTTGGCAATAGTGCAGTACATTGGCCTTCTCAAAGTACCCTTCCAAGCATTGGGTTACTTCTTGTTAATAATCACAATTTCACTTGTGATTTTGATTTTTTTCTTCTATCATTTTCGACACCTAAACTGCTTTTTAATGAGGGACCATCAGATTATCCAGCAGCCACTGTCCTATGAGAACCTTACTCTGAGGCTGACAAAAGAAGCTATGCACTTTATTGGAAGGTAGGTTTTCAACTGTGTTGTAATTTAATGTTGGCATTTCATAATGGCTTCTGAAAATTAGGAAAAAAAAAAGATCTTGTGGGCACAAGGAGTATGTCATTATATATATGATCATAATTTTTTTCCTTCCCACCTATGTATCCTGGTGGCAAAGATGACTTGGTCATAAAAAATTATTGAAGTTAATCTTTTTGGTAGGAATGACTGTTTGATTTCCTCCTATCAGGTATGTAATTAATTTCTCTATAAAAAGGGAAACGTTTACATTTACAAGCTTCATATTTTTTTTTTAATTTTAAAGTTTTTTAGGATTTTAATTCTTAAGAATTTCATGTAACTTGAAATATGAAAAATCTTTTGTGGTGTGACAATTCTTTGAAAGCACAATGCAGAGTCATAATCCATTACTTTTCTGGAATGGGGAAGTGTTCATCAAAGAGTTGATGCATCATATGGCCAATTTTTTAATATACTGTCATTTTAGATGACTCCACTTTTAAGACAGTAATTTTGAAAGGATTTGATTTTCAGAAATCAAAACACCATGGTGCTAGCTTCTGCATCTGGGACAGAATAACCCCAGGCACCAGCACAAGGCTGGGAGTGACCTGCTGGAAAGCAGCTCTGTGGAGAAGAATCTGGCGGTGCTGGTGGGCAACCATTTGTCTATGAGCCAGCAGCATGTCCTGGTGGCCAAAAAGGCCAGTGGGATCGCGGGGTGCATTAGGAAGAGCACTGCCAGCAGGGAGGCGATCCTGCTCCTCTGCTCAGCCCTGGTGAGGCCACATCTGGAGTGCTGTGTGCAGTTCTGGGCTCCTGAGGACAAGAGAGAAAGGGAGCTCCTTGAGCAGGTCCAGCAGAGGGCAATAAAGTTGATTAAGGGATTGGAGCATCTCTCTTATGACAAAAGGCTGAGAGAGTTGTTGGAGGCCTATTCAGCCTCCAGAAGAGACAGCTGACAGAGAACCTCATCACTGTACATAAGTATCTGCAGGGAGGGTGTCAAGAGGACAGAGCCAGGCTCTGCTCAGTAATGCCAAGCAATAGGACAAGAGGTAATGGACAGAAAATGAGGCACAGGAAGATGCACAGAATTTGAGGAAGAACTTTTTTACTGTGCACGTGACAGTGCCCTGAAACAGTTGTCCAGAGAGGTTTTGGAGTCTCCCTCGCTGGAAATAGTTAAAAACTGCCTGGATATAATCCTGTGCCATGTGCTCTGTGATGACCCTCTTGAACAGGGAGGTTGGACCAGATAATCCCACTGTTGTCCCTTCCAACTTTACCCTTTCTGTATTCTGTGATTCTGTGAAACAAATCGGTGTTTTGAAAACAATGTTTTTAATAGCTATCACATTGGGCCACCTAAACATTGGATTTACAAAACCATCATAAGTCATGGTTCATTTTTGCTGTCAGTTACTTTGCCCTAATTGTCACCAAAGGGCTCTTAATGGGATTAAGTCAAAAAAGGATACATTTGTATATTCTAAAATAGAAATCAATATATTTGGAGAAAAATATTTAATATTTAAATATTTAATAATTTAACTACTGGGGAAAAAAAAAGTGTATGTATTTTTCTCCACCACTTTGAAACAAGTTGCAGCATTTTTTAAAAATACTGAATAAAATAAGATAATATTCTAAGATATAGAATTACTATTATCCTGAATTTCTATTCTACATCCTTGAATTACTAGCATTAGCATAAACAAAGTATGTAGCATTGGTTTCTGTGAATATATGCATATGGTGTCATTGCTGGATGAAACATATACCAAGGATCTGTAGCTAAATTTTCTAAACTTAATGACTCCACAAAGCAGCTGCTTCTAGCTGTTAGGAAGAAACAATGTTTATGTAAAATCTTGATCTCATATTACAATTTTTTATTTCTATCCTTATGCATATTTGATGTGGCTGTTTCTAGACATTATACTGAAAAAATGCTTTTTATAACAAATTTCCTTAAATGCATAAGTCTTCCCAACAATCAACATTCTCATAAGTATTTATAAATTAACTAAACCATCTTTATTTCCTCTTGGCAATTGGAATAGATATAAAGATTCTTTCTCAGATATATTGTAACTAATTTACAGTGAAGTACTTCATTATTACAAACACACAAACGAACACATTTGAAAATTGTTGAGAGATTACTTGCTTGGTGACCAAGCATTTGGTGATTTCAAAAGATTCTCAAGTACATTAGCTATATGTTGATATATTCTTCCATTATTTACAAGTATATAAAATGCCTGTAGTGATACTGTTTTGGGTATCTATGAATATTTCACTGATTTCAATGCCATGACAATAAAATGTTTGCCTCAAAATAGGTGAGTTCAATGCAGAAATCCATGGTAGAAAACTAGTAACTCTTTTAACTGTATTAATATGTGTAATGTGCACATGTGTTACTGTATTGATTAGTATTGTTGTTTGACCCCAGTGTTTAGAGCTGGCAAAATAATGTATCATCTAAGTCAGCACAGCTTTGTTGACCCAGCTGGAGGTAAGTGGCTTTACATCATTTAGACACTTGGCCCCAAATGTCAGTGTAGTTTTCAGACAACAGTGATGTTAAATTGAAGCCAAGGTTAATAGCACATATTCATAATTTACAACAAACTTTGTTACAGGCGTGCTGCAATTACAGTGAGAATTATAACCCAGACTCTTCATAGTCAATGTTATATTAGAGAATATCCAAACATGTTAAAGTATTGAGAAGCAATTAGGGCATTTGAGCAATATGAACTGTGCTTTTGAATGAATCCACGTGCAAAGTATATGACCATAAACCTTATTGCTGGAGATAAGAGTAATTAGATTAATATTCACTGAACTGATCTGCCCCATGTATTAGTGTGAGCAACAAAATCAATATTTGTTTTGACACTCTAGTTCTGACATGATAAAGTTCATACCTATCAATTCCAGAGCACCAGTAGACCATTGTTTTTATGAGTAATCTACTAGCTTTGGCCATTTGTAGGTGAATGGCCACCAAGAGGCAACCAGGTTGCAGAAGTGAAGGGCCACAATGTTTTTGGAAGTCATGATGCTTGAAAGCATTCTTGTCATTCCAGTTCTCTCAGCCCTTTAGCCACACATTTGAACACTGAATTTGTCACACAGTCTCCTTTTTTTTTTAGCTGACATATTAAGTAGTGAAGTCAAAGTCAATTATGTACACTGTTAATCCTTGTGCGCTATTATACCAGAGTGCAAACAATCCTGAAGTTAAAGAATTCCAGCTTTCACCTTACCTGGTTCTGCATACACATTTATCATCAAATTAAAAATCATCAGATATCATGTGTCTTTTAGTTGGTTAAATATCTTTACAATAAATATATGATGAAGCTCCAGTCTTCAACAGCACTGTTATTTCCTGCAAAGCTTTTTTAATACTATATTTATATACAATGTATATGAAGATATATTAATTTTCCTATGTTTTATCTATGTAAGTTTATTATACCTATTGCCTATATTATCTCTATAAGTTCTTCAGAGTTCATGTGATGGACTTCCAGACATTCTCTTTTCCAGCTGTTTCTCAGTCATTTTCAGTTTTGTGAGTTCTTACTATGTATAAACATCAAATTCTTCAGGAGTAGGCAAAGAAGAAGAAGTGGTGGGGTAGACCTTTATTTTAAGGAATGTTTTGATTATCTAGAGTTTAATG
This sequence comes from Illadopsis cleaveri, assembly GCA_013399915.1. Lineage (NCBI taxonomy): Eukaryota > Metazoa > Chordata > Aves > Passeriformes > Timaliidae > Illadopsis > Illadopsis cleaveri. The sequence goes on along the minus strand of VXBB01010346.1, from coordinate 170,497 downwards.
ATGGTAGTGATAAGTTTGAGTGTTTACGGGTAAGAATCAGGGGATAGGCCAACAAGGTAGACACCATGGTGGGAGTATGTTATGGACCACCCAGACAGGATGAAGAGGAAGATAAAATATTCTATAAGCAGCTGGGAGAAGTCTCTCAATACCCAGCCTTTGTTCAGCTTACCAGGGCTGGAAATGCAGTGCAGTGGACAGGAAGCTGTGTGAGTGGTTCTTGGAGTGTATGGAAGACAACTTCCTGACATAAAGTCAGTGAAGCAACCTGGGGAGAGGCCATGCTGGACCTGTTCTCTGTGAACAGAGAAGGACTGGTGGGTGCTGTGGTGGCTGAAGGCTGTTTGGGCACAGAGATCATAAAATGATAGAGTTTTTGATTCCTAGCAAAATAAGGAGAGGGGTCTTCAGAACTACTACCTCAGAGTGCTGGATGCCGAATTCGGCCTGTGATTCTATATAATCATTAGAATTTTTATTTTTAAAGTCTTGTAATGTCTTCATAGTGTATAGGTATGTACTGTTGTACTTACTTTGGTCTGGTTTTTGGAGAGGTGGTATTGTATTTTATCTTCCTTAGTCCAGTGCATACATATTACAATTTTTGTTTGTTCCTTAATAGACAGAAAGAGAGCAAATAAAAAATTCAATGCCCAAAAATGACATTGGAGAAGAATGTATGCAATTGCAAGTGTCAGATCTGGTGTGTGAAAACAGGTAGTAGTTTAGTTGCTTACTCTAATTGTAAGTGGGCAGGTCAGCTCTGTGTATGTTTATTCTAATTGCTTTTTCCTGAGAGGAAGTGTGTTTACATGTCATAAACCTATTAGAATGCTCTCTTGGTATTACAATATATTTGAAAGTCAAGTGGATGCTAATTATTTCATGTTAAATTCAATGTGGTTGTCGCTCATGCATCTTCAGCATGCCCTTCAATGACCAGCTGCACAGAAAATCCAATTTTGCAAAATGCCAAAATCCTGTTTCTAGCCTGTCAGAAATTAACAACACAAAAATACCACTCTGTGATATAGAATACCTCTCTGAAAAATTTCTATACCTGATCGCAAGTAATAATAATATTTTTTAAAAGTATAATGAAATCTGGTTTCTGGAAAACAGTATTTAAATATAAGCATGATTATATTTAAAAGCTGTGGTGAAGGTGAATTTGAAGAAATTTCTTGACTAGTTTTACCAGTCATAGATTCCATAATTTAAAAAAATTAGTATAACAGTTAACAAATTGTAAATTTTCTCTTTATCTATTCTATTTCAGTCCTTGAAACACTTCTGTAATAACTATTCAAATTTTTTGTTATCTACTCTAGGAGACTGTGGTTTAGAGTTTTCATATATCACTAGGTCTTAAGATCTAGCAGTTGTCATGTGTATTGAAGTTACAGTTCTCAAATCAAGTGGTTTTGAATCCTACAAGAATATTCCTTATAGTTTACAACAAAATAAAAATTATAGAGAAGAGTTTCTGTATCTCTGTATACATATAATGTATATGTGCACATATATTAAAAAATGTAGTAACTTATAAGCTATAGCAAGTCTACTGGATCTTCATGCCTTTTCTCTCAGACCTCTGATTATGCCTTTTGAATGAGAAGGTAACAGGGAGAAGGTGTGGGTTCAAATAGGGCTTTACTAAATCTTTAGATCGTCTAAGAATGATTAGGGACCTCACTAGTTCTGTAATGAATGCCAGACTGAATGTTTGTGCTTGGGATTGACATGACTCAGGTGCAGGCTTTTGCACTTGGCCTTGTTGAACTTCATTAAATTCTCATGGGCCAAACTCTTCAGCTTGTCCAGGGGCCTCTGGGTGGTGTTCCTTCCCTGCAATCTGTCAACTGCGCCACTCAAGTGCACAGAAAAGCAAACAATTGCCCAAGGAGTTTTCAAAGCAGCCAAGCATTTAGAGCAGATTGGCAGGAAAAAAGTTAAAAGACTTGTGTTTGAAGCACAAAGTCAGATTAGTTTTAATTGCTCTCTCACCCACTTTAAACCTGTGTTTTACAGCTCAAGCCTGAGCTGAATCCTTGAGTAGAATAAATACACCTCACAATAAAAAAGAAGAACCCAGCACTTTGCCATGCAGAGGAGTCACCAGCAATGTGACGCTTTAAGATGTTTTCAAGATCCATTAAAAACACCCTGAAGAATATCTTATGTTAGATGTATGTAATCTCTCTAGCTACTCGATAAACTGAAAAAACTGCGTGACTTGTGAGGATAAAAAATCTCAAATCTTTTGAAACGGAGATTCTCTGTGTTTGGGCTGTGTAAAAGACAGTGGGAATACATTTTTGAAAGGAGCTGTTTTTTGAAGTGGTTCAGGAGTTAAGCTGTTATTGTCACATTTCTCTCCTGCCTACTAACTGGTATTGTCATTCCATTTTCAAGGTCAGAGTAAAGGTATTCAGTTATGACTCTCCTCAAAGTGTTTTGGTAGGAGATAAATAGCTGCCTCTGATCTTTTATTGGATATTAATTGGTGAGACACTTCTCCACCTGACAGCAAGTTGTCAATGAAAAGCTGTCAATTTTATTAGGAAAAAAGGGAATGATGTAGAGCTCTTCCATATCAATCATTGATTTGATGACTCTTCTTGAAAGTTAGATCTTTCTGTGAGTTTAGCAGACAACACACAAAACAAACTTGAATTATTACGTCTGGAAAATAACATTTGTAATGGAAGCTTTTAGCAAAGTGAGTAGGCAGTTAGGGGAATGCAGTGTCTCTATGGCATTAGAACAAGGTAGTTTGCATGAAAACTAAATTTAGCCTGCAGTATTAAAAGTACAAAATAATTTTTGTGGTGTTTTACCCTAGCATTTGTATATTAATCTCAATTCGGTGAGCTGTGTTCAAGGAAAAAGTCAACAATAATCCCAGGCACTAAAAAATGCAAATTGTAAAACAAAAATCATCTGCCTTGCAGTAAAGGTCTCTAGTGAAAGGTCAGTATTGCATTTATGTATATATTAAATATATAACTTTTAATTATACTCTTTTTTTACTTCAATTGGTAATATTTTCAGCCTTTTTAATTGACTCAGGAATCTCCTGTTATTTGTTGCTACAATTGTGAAAAGTTCTCACATATATTTCAAATAGCAACAAACAACTTGTGGAAAGTTTATCTTTTATGAAAAACATTGTCTTAAATTTTTTGGATCAATACTTTATATTAATAAGGTAATACAGGACTGACATGCAAATGTTTGTAAGAGAATCACATTTTTTTTAATCCATTTTCCACATGAAGAATGTTGTATTTCTTCTGGGTTTCCTAAAAAAAAAAAAAAATTGAATTTTGAATGAAAAAAAAATCCCTCTCAGAAACACATGTATATTCCAACCAAGAAGAGAGGAAAAATGGATCATAAATACACTAGATTAAACTTAATTATTTTTCTTTAAGAGGAAAGTATGGCTATCAGATTAATCTCTTCTACTAAAAGACTTTGTTTTCAAGTTCTAAATTTTAGGATTTTCTTGTTAATTTTGAAGAAATGCTTTTTTATGAGCATGGCTGTGTTGGGCTTCCCCTCTTTAAAGGGTGGATGAACCAACTGCTTGAGGAAATACATGGTCTCTCTTTGGTGTTGATGTGAATCACAGGTATTATCCACCACTGCTTGGTGAGGGAAAATAAGATAAATAAAACTAAAAGTAGTCTGGAATTAGCCATGTGCTTTAAGTTGAGATCCAGACAAGTTTTGTGGGTACTGCTTTTGTGGTTCAGCTGAGATTTACAATATGCATAATGTACTGCAAGTGCTGTTAGAGCATATAGCAGTAAATTTGGCTAGTATGGCACACTTTTAAGTAAAGTAGTATAAATAATGCATAAGGAGAAGTACTTGTTTGAGCTGTGCTTTCACAGCCTGCTGGAATTGATCATAAATATCATATTGACAGATCACATGAACAGCAAAATTTACAGAGAGTCTATTTATTGCACTCTTTCTTTTGTATCTGTTTAGGAAATAGAAGACAGTGGAGACTGTTCATTACTTTGAGAAGAAAAAATTTTATATTAGTAGGACTTTGAGGTTATCTAGAGTCACATGAATACACATACAGAGCTTTAAAAGAAAAGAGATTTGATCATACACCTTGGTTCAGAATAAAGACCCAGGTCCTCATAACAGTTTAGTTTATCAGCTTCCACATGACTTTGTGAGGAAGGAAATTGTGTTTCCCATAGATATGTAGTGCTGAGGGTATATTTTTAAACAGCAATTGTATTCAGATTTTTAAAAATATACTTGTAAAATGAGGACAGGTGTTTGTATTCAGAAACTGATAGATTCCTGCCTTTAAACAAGCCCTTTTTCAATATATATAGCAAATAGTATTTAGATAGATTTTGTAATTTATTTTTGCTTTCAATTCAGTAAAAGTGTGGCATTTTTACTGGGTGTGTGTTTATTCAGAATTACCCTGTAATCAATTACAATATTCCTTTTCCCCTTTTTTGTTTTGTTTTGGTGTGTGTTTGTTTGCAGGGGGACAGGGAGCCTTTTTTTTTTTTTTTAACTCTAATGAAGAAAGATTTATTTGCAGAAATCTTATTATAAAATATACTAAGCATTTGTGGTTTTGGTCTGCTTTGTTTTCCAGGAACACTGATACACCATTTCTTCTTGTCCTCTCTTATCTTCATGTCCATACTGCTCTATATGCTTCAGAAAAATTCAGAGGAAAGAGCAAGCATGGTTTATATGGTGATGCAGTGGAGGAAATGGACTGGAGTGTAGGTATGTTACATGTGCTTTTAACAGCAGTGGAAGGAATTCATGATTACTTGTGTTTATGTTCCCCAAATTGAGACCAGCAATTTGTGTCTACAGTATATCTGTTATACTTGTCATTTATACTTAGGGGAAAGAAACAGTCATTTAGGAATCACAGTAATCTGAGCTTTTGCAATATCTACTTTATTGCCAAATTTACTGTGTCCTACAAAAGCCCATTCCCTTCTTTGACTGTGAAGGTGGTCTATACAGAATGGACTTAGCAGAGATATGGACATCTAACTGTGGACTTTTGAAGCTGAGTAGTTAAATACAACCCTCTGAGCTTCTGAGTGCATCTGGCCTATTCAGATTGTCCTTATAAAACAATATATTAATTTAAAAACTGACCATATGATATCAGAATCAAAATATTTTCAAATGAAGTATAATGACATGCACTGTTGGCAAAACTAATTTGCTAATTATTTCATTGAGTTCTGAATTACTGAAATCACTAAGATGAGGTCCACTTCTGTCTATGAAGAATAGTCAAAACCAGCGAATTTGCCTTTCAGGGCCTTCCGTTCTCTCAGAGGCTGGAGGGGAATTGGTCCTTAAATCTTTCAACAGGCTTCCTGTATCTCTAGATGTATTGAAGTGTTTCTCTGATTCCAGAGATAATCGCCTGTGAAAACAAGTAACAGTTCATATTTGTAAATAATCATATGGTAAAATAGCAGTATTATAAGTGCTAAAGATGACTTTATGGTCCTCCTTCCTGTATACCCCAAGTTGATTCTCTTCTCAGTACAAGTCAATGCAAATTGGCTTTCTTCAAGAAGACTTTCTGACTAAGTAGCTATAAACAGATATTTAGCTTGGTGCATAAATTATGCCAGCATGTGCAGTCAAACATGTATTCTTTGCATATTTTGCATCAAGAAGTCTGGTTGCAGAAACACTGGGCAAAAGGCAGCACAGCATACTTAGGGATTTATAATGTACTTATTGCAGTATTTACAGGAATGGGGAAAAACGTTGTGGGAAACTGTGATGTGCTTAGGAAGGGTTTTCAATGTAGGAGATAACAGAACAATACTCTTGTAAATCAGATTTCGTAAAGAGAAAGCAGGTTTTGTTTTATTCCAGTTCTATCAACCCTGGATCTTTACCATGTCTATCAGTGCCCACCATCATTTGGTCAATTGAGCACTTCCATTAGATAAAATAATGTGTGTGTTATAATTTTTGTTTGCATCCACATTGCAACAATCTACTAGGCATTAGCTGGTTTTACTGTCTGTGTTTGATTTCCTGTTTCTTTTTCTGTTGTGCAATATTTAGCTTATTCCAACCTAATTGGTTATTTGCTGCTGCCATTACATTTTGCTGTTTTCTTGCTCCCCCAGAGAGTGTCTCTAGGGTTTAAACAGCAAGTTGGAAAGCAGGGTAGCTGACATGCTGCTGTTTCAGGCTATTTAATGATGCAGAGGTGGTAACAGATTGAAAACCACTGCTCTTTTCCAGAATGACCGCAGGCTCTTAGGAGATGTGTCAAATAAACCAATTGTAGGGCAAAAGCATGCTATTTTAAAAGCTTGGGATAAATCAGAGATACAAATTTAATGGTGATAATATAGGAAATTAGAACAAATTTAGAGGAGATTGCTCAGGTATTGTCCTTTCCTGTTCATTACAGGAGTATCAGGGACACTAGACCTGGCTCAGTCAGGAAACAAGTCCACAACTGTCATTTAGTATAAAAATAACAATTTTTCTCAGTTGGAATCTGGTTACTCAGTTTTTCTTATGTCTTGTTAGATTATGCTGATGAGAGATGGCACATTTGCTCCAAGATGTAGAAAATGTGTTTAGTTCCTCTGCTACTTTCTCCTCCATTATTAGCCTGATGAAAAAGAAAGTTATGGCTGTCATTTCCAAATGAATCTGGAGGAATAATATAGCTTTTCTTTTTTTTTGGTTGAAGGGAGTACTTACTTCCATTAACCTTCACTGAAAAGTCCAGTGTTAATGCATCAGCTATGTCAGAGAAAGTAGATTGATTCACTGTACTGCTGATGTCAGTAACAAGTATGTTCTTGGAAATGCCTCTGAAGATGCTACAGTAGAGAAGTTTTAAAAAATGATCTAGAAAAGATGAAAAAGCGAATACTGTGAGCTTTTCAGAAATGGAGGTTTTATCATTCACTTGACAGAAATTAGTATTTATGCATAGATTATTGTAACTTGCAAAAGCAGTAAGAACAAAATAGCCCAGATATAACAGTATGCTGCAAGACTTTCTAAGTAAAGACAACACAGCATATGAAGAAAACATGAGCGTATTGAAAACTAAATTATAGAACAACATCAGGAATCTTTGACCTTTGGTAGGAAAATTACACCAACTTTAACTGTTCTAAAAGAGATTTACAGTGTTTTCTGCTGATTGAGACATAGACATATTGTGGAAGACCCTTGTGGGTGACTTAAAAAAAAGAGGAATAGAAAAGAGTAGAAGTTGCAAGTAGAAGTACTGCCAGGTAACAGTGACGAAAAAGACAAAGATTGAACAATGAAATGCAACGGAAACATTATTCCCCATTTGAGAGATCAGATGGAATCAGAAAGATTTTAAGTGCCATTTTCAAGAGAGAAAGCAGAAGCTTCTCACTCAAGACTCAGGATTCTAAATACAAAACATTTCCATTTTCATTGATTTATTAAGAATCAATACCAATTTGGACAACTATTCAATTGTAAGGCAGTCGTTGTACTAGGAGGCGAAAAGCCCAAAAGACACATGAATAAAATATTTCTTTCAATGTTTAATGTCTGTGACTTGTTAAACCAATACTGAAGAGTAGGATCAAAATTCATGTCAAAAATTCAAAATACAAAGCCTCTTGATAAGCTTTGGGACCATGTATGTCTATTGCTTTTTCACACTGATGTGTGCATAACAGAATTCAGTGCTGAAAGCATTCAGTTATAGTGTCAATGCATGTGACATGCCTTAGAGAATTATTCTCTGGCTAATAACATTAATTTTCTTTCAATGTAGGCTAAGCACCTTATTAATTATAATTCATATGAGAGCAGATGAAATAACCTCACAGTCTAAAAATGGAAAAAGAAATTATGAATGAATCAATCAATGCACTATCATCCTTTTCTTCCTTCTTCTATTCCCTTCCTTCATTCCTTTTTTCCTGATTGAGTATAGGAAGAAAAATGGATATGTTCAGAAATTGTTTTTGATGTAAATTGCATTACACTAATTTAATCCAAAACAGGTCACTGCAAAGAGTTTTGGAGCCCCCTGTAGAACTGCATGCAAGCTGTGTGAAGACACTAATCCAACACCACTTTTGCAAATGGCTGGTTTTTATTCTGTTAGCAGTAGCAGAAATACATATCAGGTCTTCTTCCTTTGTAGCATATCCCAGCTGAAAGGCTTAGATGTAAAAAAGTCTCAGAAATTGTAGTCTGGCATAGGCTAGGTAACTGTAAAGTGGGGCCTTGTCTGGATGTCTTTATTGTATGGATACCCTGAAAGCTAAAAAAACTTCACTGACTCTCTCCCATGATCTTTTGACCTGTCTTAGGATCAANAAAGGAAAGGAAAGGAAAGGATTCCCAAAGCATCTTACATATAAATTTTATTTGAAGTATATTAAAAAGTTTTATAGAATTTTATAGGAAGAGTATAGCTCAGTATGTTCCCAGTACCAGAGGAATAGAGAGCTACTGAACAGTGTCCAGCAAAGGGTCATAAGAGAGGCTAGAGCATTTTTTAAGAGAAAAACCTGGGAGAGCTGAGACCAAAGCTCTATTCAGCTAGGAAAAGAGAGTATCTTACTGACCTATATAAATACCTGAAAGAAGAGTGCAAAGAGAATGGGCCCAGGCTCTTCTCATTTGTGCCCAGTGGCAAGAAGAAATGGGCACAAATTGAAACATGTGAAGTTCCCTCTGAACATCAAGGAAAACTTTTCTACTCTGAGGATGATCACACACAAACACAGGTTGCCATAGAGGTGGTGGAGTCTGGAGGTGGTCCAGGGCTCCAAGTGGCCCTGTTTAAGCAACAGGCTTGGGCAAGGTATCTTCCAGAGGTCCCTTCCAACATCTATCATTCTCTGATTCTGTGAGATGTTGGAGAAAATGAAAAAAAAAAATCTGTTCACTAAAGTCAAATCATATTTGAAACAAAATCAAATGCAACCTTTGAAGGTGAATGTAGAGGAACAAAGGAACTCTAAAGCAAACAGAAGGAATATACTGTCATGATACTCTCTATTGTGCTCCTCTCTATTTTGATCCCACCTGGAGTAATGCATTCAGGTCCAGAGAAGAGCCACAGAAATGGTCAGAGGTCTGGAAACATTCTTCTCTGAAGAAAGGCTGGAAGAGCTGAGGTTCTTTAGCTTGGGGAGCTGAGATTGTTTAGCCTGGGGAGGGAAAGGTTCCAGGGTTATTGCTGCCTTTCACTATATAAAGGGGATCTATAAAAGAGGTGGAGAGGGACTTGTTTCCAATGCCTGTATTAACAAACAAGGGCCAACAGTTTTAAACTGAAAGAGGGCAAGTTTAGGTTAGCTATTAGAAAACAATTGTTTGTGATGAGGGCAATGAGACACTGGGCCAGAGTGCCCAGAATGTGGGTGTCCCATCACTGGCAGTGTTCAGGGTCAGGTTGTACAGGGCTCTGAGCAATGGGGCAGGGAGATTGGACTAGATGATCTTTGAAGATCCCTTCCAACCCAAACCATTTTGTGATTCTCTATTACTAGAGTGACTGACAAATTTTGAAGATGCTAATGACATCTTAAGTAGATTTTCCTTAAAAGGAAATAACCCATAACCTTTTTTTAACTAAAAGTGACTATGTAATTAAACCTTAGATATCTGCAGAAATTGAAGCTTACATGAAGAACATATATGACTTGTTGAAGCATTTACAATACTCTGCAACACAACTCTCTGGGGCGACATATAGCCTATACTGAAATGCAGCAGGCATTTGTAAAGAATACTTCACTGAGGAAGAACAGCTGGGCTACAATCTAGTAGGACAAACTGAAAGTCAGACCACTATTCAACTGTTTTTCTTTGATTCCACTGTTATCATTATTAAGAATTGTCTATAAATACATATCTGCACAAAGCACTTTCAAAGAGGAAGAGAAGGGCAGAAGCTCCAGACTTTTGTGAAAAAAATCTAATTTATTTATTCCCTAATGTGATTTCCTAGTGTTGTAAAAGAGATTATATCAGTAATATGTGCAGGATTAAACTGTGGCTCCTAATCTCTGTATCACCCAATTGTGAGATGATGAAAACTAGATCCTTACATACCTTTTATCTGATGAATTTGTGCATGTTTGAATAAGTAATATGCTAAGTATGTGAACTTGATCACATCCTCTACTTTTAATCTTTATTCTACTCTGGAATGATGTAAATGAAGTGTCTAGGTGGAAACCATTCCAATTTAATTTCTAATGACCCCTGTGGCATCTTTCTCTGTTTTAGTAATAGATGTACCACCACTTCATTAATAGATGAAAATAATACTTTCAGAAACAAAACAAAAGTTACTTTGGAAAACCTAATGTATTTAGGAGACAGAAAACTGGGTTACGCCCAAAAGACTCATAGGAATTCTTGTTCTAATGAGAGTAACATAGTCTAATGCATTCACAAAGTAAAGAGAAAAATGAGTAATTTTTTTCACATTTTAAAGTAATTGCTTTAAACTTATCATCCTTTAAGCTCTTAAAGTTGACTTATTATTTGTAATTACATAGTAATTAAAAATTAATTTTAATATTTATTTCAAGATATTCTGGCCTGAACTTACATTCCTAGAGGTTGAGTGTTTGGGGTTTTGGGGGGGATTTGTGGTTTTTTTAATATTTTTTCCAATACTGAACAGTAACTATCTTCCTTCTGGTAAACAGCATAGTATTATTAAATTTCATCAGAAATCAGTATTTCTTCTTTTACATATAATTGTTAGTGGCTATTATTTTGAATTCTCATGTCTTTGTATCACTTTGCAGTGTTTGTATACTTTGAACCTCTATTTAGAAACCTATTCTATAAGGAACAACCTAGAAATGTACCACAAATCTTCTGAGAATTCTGAATTATACCAAAAATCAAAATAATCATTATTAATAATATGAGAAGAAAAAAAGGGAAAAATTCCTATTGCTTTGAGAAAACAATGAATGAGCTATCCTTATTTTTTTTTTTTCGAGAAAAAATCCTGCACACCAAAGTAAGCCTAATTTATGATGGCTTTTCACCTAATGTAATAATTTTAACACTGCAGCAGCGATTTAAAAGATAAAGGAGAATGATGCCACATGATCAGAAGCAGCAAATAAGCACTGAGCTTATCCAGTTACTATGAATCTGACATAATGTTGGCTGAGCCTGAAAACATAAAAATAGCATTTAAAATCTGGAACTGGATGACTGATACTGATAGTGCATTCCTTGACCTTGCTTTTCTGAATGTGTATTTGTGTACATCTCAGATCTGTAAGATCTAATATTAGACTGGTTTTCTCATCATAGAAGATGTTCAGCCAGCACCTCTGAGGAGAAGGTATTGAGCCAATACAGGTGCTCTGTGACAAGGATAGAATTTTGCCACCCTGTCTTGCTATTCTCTTCTTATCCTAGCATTAAGAAACTGTTTCTTCAGCTAAGACAGTAGTTAAACTCTTGAAGCACATTCACTCTTTAGGTCACATCTGGGAAAATTGTCAATGTGGGTGCAGATTAAAAACATTCGTGGTTCTGCCTTTTATGATATGGATTCTTTCCAGTTACAATCTGCTCTAAAACCCAAACCCATTTCATATGTCACTAAGCAGCAATGACTTTCAATCATAACTGAATGGGATCAAATTTAAGAGGTGACTAGGTGATGAAAGGCTCCTGTTTCCACTATGATAAGCCTCCTGATCTACCTAATCCTCCTTAAGTACAGTTTCCTTTTTCTATATCACATCTTTGTATACAGCAAAGCTCCTTCTCAGAACATTATTTACAAGATTACAAGGCACATCTTAAGTGGCTATTTCTGTAGCACTTTTTAATCAGTCATGTTCAAATAATGTCTTAGTACTCCATGATGGAAAAAATTCAGTGTAACGTAGTTTGTGGTGATAGTGCTGTGTGGTTCAAAAATTGCTGCCAGCTGCTTAAGGAGTTTCATTTGCATCTGATATTGCAGAAGTCAAATTGTCAGCACAAGGTGTTGTGTACTGTGCATTTTTCTTTACAAAAATATAATCATGTAATGTTCAAAAATGTAAAGGCTTTCTGTTAATTAGGAAGCTCTTAAAATTTAGTCTAATACAAAACCAGTGACATGACATCTAACATTGTGTTAGATTAAAATGCTGTAATCAGCAAAAAAAAATTAGCATTACTCCTAGACAAGCTAATTTCCATTAGCAAGAGAAAGCTCAAAGCCCGTTTTTGATAAACTAGAAATAAGAGAGAATCCTGATGACTCTAAGCAATAACGATAAATCCAGTCAAGGAGGATAGGATGTTCTCTAATGAAATGTACAACCAAACTTTTGTTTGGCCTCTACCTCTGAAGTTTAATTTTTCATATAAATGATATGGTTGGATTTTGCTCCTTGCTTAAGGTGGATAGGGAAAACCATTATCAGTGAGATTAAGAACACAGCAAAGATTTAAGCCAAAATTGACCTACAGGAGTACAGGTCAATATAGACACAGGTCTGAGTATGAATTCTCAAAGAAAGGTCGCAATAAGGAAACAAAATGGGACTAACTTTATTCAAATTGTAGATAATCTCCAAACTACAGACTGGAAAAACAATTTTAAGAAATCTGCTAAAGGTTTTGCTCATCGAGTGCCTTTGCATAGCAACCTTTTTAGCACAGAGACTGTGAAGTTTTAAGGAAAATTACATTTGCCCTGTGCTGGAGGAACTCCACAGGAATTTAGTAAGCCTATCATCCAGAGCAAGGGATCAGGATGATCAGGATGACAGAGTTTACTTGCTTTGGCAGAAGTGCTACTGTTGTCAACCTTTAACCTTCAGCCCCGAATTAGGGACATGACTTTTGCCATCCTATTTCTTCAACAGTTGGGCACTGAAAGCATTTTTGTGTGTAGGTATTAATAGAGCTAATAATCATGGCTTTATAAAGAATGTGACTGTGCTAGTAGGAGAAGGATGTTGCTGGTAGTAGTTGCATGTCTATGAAAGAAGCCTAAACATGAAACTAGGGAACAGAGAAACTGAAAATGTCAAGGATTTTTAATCTGAGTGTTTAAACCACCTCATCCATGCCTCTTCTTTGTACCTGCAGATAGTTTTGTAGTTGATCACCCAGTACCTTAACATAGCTGATACAGCCCAGAAATGCATACAAACATGCAGAAGGCACAAGTGAACATTGTAAGACTATGAAGTCAAGTACTCAAAGATAGGAAAAAAATCATTCTTTCTATGCTTGTGTCTTGTGATACAGCTTTTTAACATATGCTTACATGCCATTTCTTTTCCCATTGGAATCCTATGTCCTCATCACAGGAGTGCCTTCTTAATGAGCAGCTTCTCAACAGTAGGTGTATTCCTCATTGTTAAATACGAATTCTAATGTTTTATTTAACACATGCTATTGAAGTTCTGTTTTGAAGACATTCAAGAAGAGATTCTTTGACATCTCTCATCTTTTCTGTGTCAGTACTTTGCTACAGTGTATAACAGATTTGCAAATAAGCATTTTCACAAAGCCTTTGTAAGATAGGGGAATCTCATTAATCTGTTTCCCAGAAGGCAAACTGAGACACAGAGATGATGTTCAGTTTTACCTACTGAGATATAACTTTGTTGCTAGTCATGCACCAATCCAGATGTGGATCTATAGTAAAGCATTAGGACTTTAATTCAGCTGGCATGGGATTTGGGACAGGGGAAAGATAAGTAATTGTTTTTCAGGGTCTTAATCCATGTTGGACACTGGAAATGGTTAGAATGTATGCCTGGACTCAGGAACTCAGGTTTTCTTCTGGTCCTGGTGATTAAGTGGTATTTTTTAAGGATAATTAAATATCTTTTCCAATATATGAACTATAATGATATGAACAGTTTCTGTGATGACTCAGGGAATGTCTTCCAGCCTTCTACCATTTTTTCATAGCTGGCTGCATATCAATTAGCTGTAGGATAAAAACCTAAAACTGATCATGTGCATTTCAGTTTCAGTGATGATACTGAGAATACTAGAGATTGTTTTAAAATAATCCATTATGTTTTTTGGAGAGAGACATGAAATGTTTTCATGTCTTTTTAGAAATATATGTTAATTGTTCTGAGACTGTGTTGCTTAGAAGAAGATGAGCTAATTCTGAGTGAAAGCAGTAATCATACAATAAAGCTTATGACAATATCGATTCTGTATTGTTCATCAACAGACTGATCCCTATTGGTGAATTGCTATGCAGAATTTCATACTGGTGAATCACAAGGCTCAAATTACAGGTGGTAGTAAGCTCTTATTGATGAGGTTTGTAGAACTGCCTTTTTATTGACTCTGGCTGGTAATTTTTCAATGGTACATTTGACTGCTAAAACAATCACGCAATATAATAGGCAGGTTTGTAATACTATTAAAGATCATTATTTTTCTAGAAACCAGTTATTTATTTTACATTAAAGAAAGCTTTTTATTGCTTTCTGTATAATAAAGAAATAAAATAATGAGATAAGTAATGAATTTTTTAGGGCTAGGGGAAGCAGTAGAGCAATGATGCAGTAACTAGTGAAAGGCAGGCTGGTAAAGTGGTAATTTTGCTCTGCAGCTTTTTCCCTCACCACTTGATTGTAAAAAAGGCATTTCTTTTTCAATTTAGGATGCTGTTTGAGAAAAACTGTTCTTTATTTCTCTTTCCTATCGTTCTTTTTTAATATTGATATTTTTGGAGCAGGGGTTGTGTATTTCACAGTGTACTCAGAATATATTTTACTAGTTCGAATGCTTTCTTTTTGTTTTTGCTTTCTTTTGACTTTGTATACACACTTCTATTTTTAAATCATTCTCTCTTCCTACCCATGAAACTTTCTTTATAACATTTCCTTATGAAGAGCACATTTCAGTAACCCTGAGAACACAGAACTGATTTTGTATTACAGTAGTAAGCTCAATATCCAAAGGAACACCTGACCCCTAAGGGCTGAGTTGCTTACTTGCGATGAGCAAAAAAATACTCCATGATAATCAAATTCTTGCCTTAGACCAGCATGAAGGTATATTCCACAGTTTTAGTGGATCTTGCAGCCTTATGATTCCACAAGAGGGGAGGCAGAGCATCCTTCTCTCCATTACCTCCTTTTTTCTAACCAGCTTCCAGAGAAAATAGAAAAAGGAGAAAGAGAAGAAGACAATAATCTTCCTTTTTCAGCAAGTGCCCTTTTAGCAAACTACTGGATGGACTCGTCTATAATGCAACACTTACTTTGCCTATAATTAAGTAATTGATTAACTTAGGTCCTTCAGTTTACATGGTTTTATAGTGCTGTTGCCCTTTCACTGTTGTGAGGGTAAATGATTTTGGCTCTTTAGGCTCTTGTATCTCAACTATCTAAACTATCTTGTATAGGTTGAGATAGTTGTGGTTAGAAATCAAGCTTACTTTCATTTCTTATTTAGAATAGCATTTAAAAACAAAGCAGGAAGCAAGAAATAATACAAATGTAACTGTATTTTAAACTTAAAGAAAAGAATGGTCCATCCCAGGAAAGCAGCATAAACTTTGTCTGTGAATCTAAAGATGACTGAATGCCAGATGTTTGAAAGAAATTAATAGTTCAGGATGCCTCATTATTTCTAGTAAAGAAAGATACTAGTTGTGCTAATGTGAAAAGTATAGCCAATGTATAGTATTTCAATGTATAGTATATCACTGTCTAAAAGGTGGCAAAGTGCTTCTAATCCAGAGTTCAGTTGATTTTGACATCACAAAATCACAAAGCATGCATTAAGGAAGCAATAAATGAATACTTTTTTATTTATTTGTTTATAATTGAAACACATATAACTTATCCTTTCCATTTTCAGATTGGTCATGAGCCAACAGTGTGAATTTGCAGCCCAGAAAGCCAACCATGTCCTATACTGTATCTAAAGCAGCATGGTCAGCAGAGTGAGGGTGGTGAATCTACCCCACTACTCTGCACTTGACAGATTTCACCTGGAGTGCTGCATCCAGCTCTGGGGTCCTCAGCACAGGAAAGATGTGGGCCTCTCAGAGCTGGCCTAGAGGAGGTTGGTGAAGATGAGCAGAGGGCCGGAGCACCTCTCCTATGACGACAGACTGAGAGAACTGGGCTGAGAAAGAGCCTGAAGAAGAGAAGGCTCTAGGGAGAATATTTAAAGGAAAATAAATTATAAGAAAGACTGGAGAAAGACTTGATACCAGTACTTGTAGTGATAGGACAAGGGACAAAAGTTTTAAACAGCAAAAGGGTAGATTTAGATTGGACATTGGGAGGAAATATTGGACAATGAGGGTGGTAAGACACTGGAACAGGTTCCCCAGAAAAGTTGTGAATGCTACATCATTCGGTGTGTTCAAAGCCAGATTTTGAGTAGCCTAATCTAGTGACAGATGTCCCTTCCTAAGGGAAGGGAGGTTGGACTAGATGATTTTTGAAGGTCCCTTCCAAACCAACATCAGGAGAGAATGAGACATAATGTAAGCACCATATCCTACAGAACAAGGTTTGAACATCTTAGCAGGGTGTAATGAACAAAGTGCTGCTATGACGGCTTTTTTACCAGCATTTTTTTAATAAGGCACAAAATTGGCAGTTGTCCTTAAAAATAATAATAATAAAAGCCTAAAACCTTTCTACAGGACATATCCTAAATATTCTTGCCTATTTAGAGCTGAGGTAGTCAAGCTCCATATCCCAGATTTTTCAGTCCAGCTTTTGTGTGATTCTGCTGTAGTTTGCCAATCTTCTTGTGCAATAACCCCCAGGTGCTGCTCATAAGAAAACAGATGGCCTAGTTAAAGAGAGCTTCGAGGACTTTGTTGGCAAAAAATACTAGACAATAATTTCACATTTACCTCTCAGAATGTAAACTGATTTTTGAGGAGACATTTAATTAATTACTTCCCTTGTTATATATTAACTTTAGGAATTCATGGTAAAATTAATTGTTTTAAATAGGAGGAACTGGTATGTTAAATATATTGTCAGGAAATGGATGCAAATACTCTATCCTAAATATGCTACCATATTTATTTGTTGAATCTTGATAACGATAGAGTCGTTTCCTGTGTATAGGCAGCCCTACTTTTCCAGTGCCTTCTAGAGCAGAAATCTATTTGCTGGATTGTAATTACTTCTCTCTGCATGTGATACTGAAACACCAGTGTATTGCAGAACTATTCATGTGGAATGTGAAGATTCCAAACATTTCCGGTTCAAAGACATCTTTTTATATACAAATTCTTAAGTTTGATTTTAAAAGTTCAGAAATTATTAGTTCATTAAAAAATACATTAATAGGGAGAAACTAACTCTACCTGCTTGTGTATCCATAGTAATAGTGCTATTCCCATAAGTAAGAAATGTGCTGCTTGGGGCCTTCGAGTGGTTATTTGCCATCTGTTCTTTGGAGAGTTTACCTTGGCAATAATTCCTCTCTTCCCCAAACAGTGTCTAATTACAGTTAGACTAATTTGTTTCTGTGTTATCTATGTAAATATTTCATCTGATCTCTGGTGTTTTTGTGAATGATCCTTCCTTGTCTCACATTTAGTCTTCAGATTTATCCTAAAAAAACACATCTCCCTGTAATCCTTATATGTAATGCAGAGCCCTTTCAGAATTCTGCGTTGCCTTCACACAGGAAAAATATATTGGTCCATTTTTGCAACTTCTCATTACAACCAAAATGTCACATAGAATTCATAGTGTTAAACCTTTTTAAACTCAGATTAATTAGTAATTTCACATGTAACAAACACATTTTATTATTATATGAATGAAAATTAGAGAAAAGGCAAAAAAATGAGCCTAATGATCTCAGGGGCCTCTCTGATCTCATGACTCCACCATGTCTTAGGGGCATCAAACACATTGTGGCCTAAGCAGAGTCTTCAAGTATTTCCAAACCAATTTAAAACAACAATGGCATATTTCTCTTTCCAGGCCTCAGACCAGAAAAAGGCAGGTTTTCTTTTTCTTCCTCATAGGCATCTGCTGTGCTACTGAATACTACTCTGAAACTTCAACAAAAACTCTTTTTGAATAGACTGTGAATATTTTTTCAAGAGCACTTAGATGAATTAAGGAATCAAAGTGCCATTTCATGAGATAGTGAGTAATCTTTGTGAGCTAGTAATCTATCATCAATGAAAATGACCTGAAAAATGATTTGCCTTCTCTTCAGAAAGGATCCTCTAGAATTTGAGTGAGCATGTATTTGTCATGTTTAACACACATACATATACCAGGGGAAAAACGTGCCAGATCATAATTTTTAGCTCTCAATGTATTTGTTAGTATTTTTTTTTTCCTAAATTCTGAATGTCGTCTAGAGAAGACAGAGTAGAGTCTACATCATTAGTGGAAAAGTCCCTTGGGACAATTTTCATAGTCAGGTTTGCTTTCTTATTGGTAGTAACAGTGTCTATACAGAAATTCATTATAAGTAACATGTTTTGGAGATGGTGATTTCACAGTAGGCTTTGGGTGTCTAGTAGCACTTGGACACAGAAGTTAGAGAAGTAGGTGAATTAACAAGTGTGCATGATGATCCTCATGTCAAGGAGAAAAAAAGGTGTATTGGGGGTGAGTTAATGTGCACCTACTTTCATGTTAGATTAGATTTTCACAATTAAAATCAGAAAACCAGGAAATTAAATTTATTGAGATTTCATGATGAATATAATTCAATCTTGATAAAACTCCTCTTAAATATATGGCATGTAATTTATAGCAAGTGTTTAAAACCTGCTTCCATATTCAGCAAAGATTAAAAAATTTGGCTGCTGAAAAACAATAAATGCTTATGCTCTAATGTCAGTCAATTTTTCACAGTTTGAATTTTACTTAATAAAAGTTATAAAAATGAAATAAACAACTGGCAAATACTTTGAAGTTTTTAGAAAAGTGCAGAGGATTAAAATGGGGGGTTAATTTTTTTCCCTGCTTTAAATTCTTCATAATTCTTCATACATTAATTGGGTAAAATGTTGTCATTATGCATTTGGCTCTGGGACTATATACATATTAAATTTAAAACTTAGTCTGAAATTAATATTGTAAGCTTTGTTTAAATGTTTACAGCTTTGAAGACATAGAAAAGAATTTCCTTTGTTACTCCCCATTTATGCAATCAATCACAATCAACATATATTGAATGATCAAATACCTGAAGCCTTAAATTCACCTGACAGTCTAATTCAAAATTGAATAGTATCCCTCAGTTGTCACTACAGTTTGCCAAGGTAACACCTAAAGAAATGCCTTTAATAATCTGGAAGAAAACGTGGGAGACCTCAAAGTGGGAAATGAGACAATGTCTTTTTCATTATTCATCTTAGTTGTGTGTGTGAAATGGCATCTTTGATATGTGCCAAATGAGGATGCAAATTTACCCAAAAAATTATCACAGCTGTCATGCAAAATGCAAATGCAATGGACCCTCCTAAAATTGCATGACCATGTCTCATATTTCAGCATTTTAAGCAGGCTGAAAATCAAGATTTACATTAGAAATACACAGACTTACGTTCAACAGATGTAAGGTCTAAAAGTAAATTTCAAGCAATGCATTTATTAGCTAATTTAAATACTAATAAGGAAATAGCCACTGATTAGTTATACTTTTTGACCTGTAATAATCCATCATTAGTGCTGCAGTACGGGAAACTTTTCCATCCTGCGTTGTCTCTATTGCTGCTATCGTTGCAGGTCTTCAGATGTCTTAACTCTGTGTTTTATTATGCACATGTATTTATACATACCTAAAGTATCATTCCAACTTTCATGTTTAAAAAACAATTTGAATCTATATGAATAAGAAAAAAAAGAGATGTGGCACTCATCAAAGCCTTATGCATAAGTCAAAATTTGGTTGATTTATTCAAAGCTGCTAAGCAGTGTATGTACCTAATCTGCTGTTCACTATGCTGAAAATTTATCCTGAGGGTCTGAAAGACACATTATACTTATAAAACTGTATAAAGAGTCACAAGTGAATTGCAAGTTTACAGATACATGGCAATCCAAATCCAAATCCAAATGAAAAGCAAGTTCACACTGATAGCTTAGCTGATTCCACACCAAAGTTGCCTTGTTTTCTGTTTAAAAGACTACTTTTTTTTTATGAGCAGTTCCACAGATTTACTTGTCCCACTCCGAGTCTAGGAGAATCTAGCAGAAAAATGTTTGATGTACTACAGGCTATCAGGACCTAAGAACTTCTTATCTGATTTCTAGTGGTAGGTAGTTATATCTGAGGCAATTGCCTTACCTTACTTCACACTGAAAAGAATTGAGAATTTTTGGGGCCAAATTCTTCTGATAGATGAGCTGCACTTCTTTTGCTTTGTGTACACTGTATGTAAATCCCTCCCTCAAGGTATCTACAGCATGCACAGCTGGAGCTGGATTGTGCCTGCACTAAGACTTTCAGTGGAGGATTCATCAATCCTACCATGTTTAAAGCTTCCAACAGTGGCTGGTCTGAACTGTCTTCTGAGCTGGAAAAAGACTGTCAGCACACCAGAGGAGACAAGAGAAACCCACCTCAAACCAGCTCTACTGTGGTGCCTGACTGAATGCCCATCAGTAGTGTGAGTGCCTTAGTTGCACTCCCAGAATTCGTCCTTGAATTTAGACTTTGAAAGAAATTCAGGTCACAAAATCCCAGAGGGCTTTGCTATGGAAACATAAATATGTTAACTGTCCATGATTGGATTTACTGTAAATATGCATTCCTGTTACAAATTAAAACACTAATATAGATGAACTACTTTTCAGATGCTACTTCTTGGCAGAATTTCATGTTGACATTGAAGATCCCACTAAAATATCATAGCAGGAGTTTAGCACATTTGAGACTACAGCTTTGTAGTTTTGGAGAAGACTTCATTGCATGGATTGTTTCCATGGTGTAACTTTAGAAATAGTAGTGCAGTAGTACTGATTCAAGGCTTTGTACTGAATGTACACTCTACTTTTTTCTGCAGGAAGAACCTTATACCTTATTTAATTAATTATGCATCTCTTTTCTGTTCTAGTCAAAGAGTTGTACTACCTAATATTTGCTCTCCCTTTTGAGGTTCATATGCTAATATCCTCCTTATGAGAATCACTTGTCTTCTTAGGTGGATGTGTTCTGTTGACTGGCTAGATAATGTGCCATACCATATCCTAATGCTTTGTCCCAGCATTTCCACTCTACAGTGGTTGTGTTGTAGTTCTGAATGTTAAACAAGTTGCGTGCAGAGTGTATGTACTGTTCACCATATGTGCAGCCACTTCTTGTGTTGCTGTCAATGGTTTTATTATTTTCCATATTTACCTCAAGTGTTGCACTCAATGACTAGGTCTGAAAGTGATAATTACTTCCCCACTGCAGAGACAAACTGATTTACATATTTATCAAAGGGAAACTGGATGGCTCTGAACATACCACAGGAACATTTGCATATTTATAACCTGAAATATCCAAAAGCTAAAATTAAGATAGGGATGTCTTGATCTTAGTTATAAGCTTGTTTTAATACAAAGGTTTTAGTCAGTGGCTTTTGTAATCAGATCAGTGCATTAGAGTGAAGTATCTTTTGTTCATCACAGAAAATCAACATAGAGATTAAAATGATTGTTAGCTTGTGAATGATGGCATGCAGAAGCTGCAACATTAAGTTTTCATAAGGTGAAAATCTTAGCCTTTGAGCCCTGAAGAGATGATTAACTGTGGAAAAACCTTAAACTGCTGTAGCAGAAAGGGGCTCCCAAGAGCTTTACTATGTAGTAAACCTATGGGTATATAGTTGAAAAGTATCAATGGATTTTCTGGTAGAAATATGGCTTTCCAAATACTTATGCATGTAGCATTAATTTGTAGGATTCTATGCATCTATTCAAAGGCTTGCCACTCACAGAGGTGAGTGCCTGGAGCTGACTACAATTTGTGATTCTGGTTAATGATGCTATTCAAAACCAAACATAAGCAGCGGTAGCAAATTCTGAACAGCAAATAAAAACAATAAAACCCCAACAATATGTACCTCTTCTAGGTAGTGATGTGATGGCTTATTTTCCTAGGCTGATCTATTGGAATCTTTGTTCAATAATTGTCTCAAGCTTGCTGTAAGTTTCTGGATAGAAGAGAGGCATGTGAAAGTTTACTGGAGTTGGAAAAGAGTGTTACATTAACAAGAATTTCCTTTACTGTCAATTGTCTTTTCCCGAGCAAGATCCTTAACCATCATTCTGAAACATGTTTTGTCTTGGACTCTGGAAATCTGCTTTAAGGCTTTCCTCACGAGTAGAGAGACTATTTTTTTCTAAAGCCTAGATTACACAGAAGTATTCTGTTTCCTCTAGTTTTTTATTCACAATTTCAGCAATACTCTAAATTATTTTGAATTAATACAAATAATTTTTTATTTCTATTGACTTGAAATGAGTTAAACTAATTTTTGAATAAAATGCATTTTTTCATATGCTTGCTTGTCTAAACTTTGAACACTTTTCCAAATCACTAACACATTTGTAAACACACTGTTGTTTTTCAGTGTTTGTACCTTGTTTACAATTGAATAGTCATTTTTTATAAGCCCTCTCTCTTCATGTAGATGAGTACAGTAGGAGCTTTACATGAGTCAAAACTCAGTAATTACAATCATCATTAGCAAGGCTGGTTGAGCTACCATTCAGGCTGTGCTGGAGGAGTTGAATAGCAGCATGGTGCTGTGTTTCCTTCCAAAGAACAGCATCAATTGCTCTTCTCACTTTTACGTGGCTATCACTCCACTGAAATTGGCATTTTCACATTCAGAATGAAACGATTCTTTATAATTTTACACAGCTTGAAGCAAGAATGGAGAGAAGAATATAGAGAGCACTCCTCAGTATATTTCACTAGAAGTTTCATTTAAATTTTGGAACACTGATGCACTAATTAAAACAAGTAACATCTTAACACAGTCCTCAATCTGTTTTGTATCTTAAAAATATGTAAATGAAAGAAAAATGTCCAATGATCAAATGCCTTTGTGTGCTACAATGTTAGTCACCTACATTGCAGAATACATTCCTATAATTGCAGTGGTTGGAGTAGCTTGATCTGAAATTCTAGTTGCTAAATAGCTGCAGAAATTATGGAACTTTGTCAGCTAGATTGATTTTAGTATTCAGAAATATTGTCTTTCCAAATATGTTCTGTTCAAATCAGAAAAAATTTAACCAGTACCAGCCGCATAGATCAGTACAGCAGTTAATTTTTCAGAACGTGGCTTTCAAGCAAGGTATTTAATTTAAACTCTTTCCATTTTTATTGATAATTTCCTACTCTGGGGATAGTAAGCTATAGTTGCTTGAACAAAGCCATGGTTTTCCCAATGTTTTGTCCTATTCATCCTACAGTTTCATATTCTGTATGAACCCTTGACAGCCAGAAATTCTTTTGAAATTTGTATTGCTTTCTGAAGCCTGCAATAGAACTCACAGGGGACACTAGGCCAGCTGAAGCCCCATTCTTCTAACTCAAAAGTACATGACGTATGATGTATTTCCAATCATATTTTGTGGGTCAAGCAATACAATTTTAGGATAATTTCTTATGCAGACATCATTTATCTGTTCACCACACTCATTAAAATGTGTTGCTCATGGATTTGCATGTCTAGCACTTTGGGTACAATTCATTTTACTGTCCTTGATGTCTAATATGAAAGCATTTAGTTTTCAGTTATTTGCCTCTCTTCTCTGTTTTAGTCAAAAGGTAAGAAAGGTCTTTTTGCAGCTGTGATTCACCTCTTCCAAGGCAGCTAAAATAACTGCCATTGCCTGGGAATATTTATACATCAATTTTAACTTAATTCTAAAGTCTCTGAAATATATAGAAGTAGAGTGAGGGAGTTAAAATTAAAAAAAAAAACCCAAAACAAAACCAAAACCAAACAAACAAACAAAAAATAAAAGAAATGTTTGTCTACATGATAGTATTTGCTTCCAAAATTCTTATAATATTGAATATAAAAGATAACTATCCACAGACATCCACAATGCATTCTTTGCATTTTTCTGCACTGGTTACCATTTAGAAATACTGGTAAGTGAACATACTTCTTGTGTTAACAGGAGTCACACCATTCAAATGCATTTAAATGTGGCTTGTCTCTTGGTGCCACACACTTTGCTGTTTATTTACAGTTTTCATTCTAGTAGGTGCTAGTGTTCAATATCAAAATAGAAATGGAAGGTTTGCTTGTGAGTGTGAGTGCCATACTCTGACAATACTGGTTTTTTAATTACCACTATTAGTCCATCTGTACTGAAAAATGTTACTACTAAGATAAATTGTCATTTCAGCATTCATTAATTAAATCTAATGTAGGCATTTTAAAACTCTGTTTTTAAAAACCCTTTTGAAGTAAATGGAAGTTTTACCATTGAGTTCAACAAGTTTTGGATGAGAATTTCTATGCATTTTATATGGCTAGTTTTTTTTCTAAAATGGGAAGCATTTGAGTGCCAGAATTTTATAATTTTTTTTCAGAGCAAGTCAAGTTACTCAACCTTGCTAAGAAAGTCATAATGTCTTACATGAAATTTTAATATTAATTTTTAATTTTAAGTTTGATTATCTGTGATAATGAGACAATTTTCATTGCTTCTCATATCTTCCCAAATTAATTGGGAAATCAAAGTGGCCATTATTGAATGATTGCCAATGCCTTTGATCACCAGAGATCATTCAATGTTATTTACTGAGTGCCATTCTCATTTTATTTTCATTTTGTTTTATATACAAGATTAATTTGAAAGTTCAATTTCATCATGGAACATGATGTATGTAAAAAAAATACTGTTGTGTACATCACTGCACATATATTTCTTTGCACAATACTTTTTATTATTATTGTCATTGTATCATAAATCCATAGCTTGATGATGTAAGTTGGGAGGGAACTCTGGAGGTCATGTGGCTGGATACCTACACATAAATTCCTAATTTATCTTTCTACTCTATATTTTTATCATCATTGACACATTTCCAAGAGATATTGAAATCACTTAGCAAGTACATTCTCCAAGCAATTTCAGAAGCCAATGGGAAATTGCTTCTTTCTTTTCTGGCTCTAAGTCCACCTTATGCGGCAAGTGCATGGCTTGTCAGATGGATCTGCATGATTTTCCCTCAACCCACCAACTTCAAAATGTCAGCCTTTGTAACAGATTTTCTCAGCTCTGTTGGGAAATTTCAACTCCCACGAGGCTTCAAAATTTACATAAACAAATTCTCCTACACTTACATTTCATCTTTGCTCCTACTTTACAAACAAGACCAACAGGTATCTATTTAAATTTAGCGGCTGATGTTCCTTTAGTCATGACCCAATCGTTTGAAAAAGTAAGACAGCCAACCTTTTTAAAAAGAAAATTTTAGAATGATATAACATTAAGAGACAACTAGAAATAGTTGCAATAAAGAAAAGTAATTACTCCTTACCTAGAAAAAGAGCATAGCAACAGAAACAGTGATCTGAAAACCATGTAGAAGGTTCTGTATTTCAAAGTTCTTATCACATCCTCTTTGAAAAAATAATTGGGCATCAGATGGTGAATTAATTCCTAGTGGACAGGTTAGCAAATAAAAATTAATATTCAAATTGGACCATTCTTGGATGCTTAAGTAAAAGAATAAAGATGAAATGGTTGTGAAGACAGAATTATCTTTAAATGTTCTGAGATCCCTAAAGGACAGATTCACTGTGAGGCTGGTGTAAAGAATTATATTCTTAAGCTTTGGTCATTTTCCAGGACCAATAATTTTAGATTGTTAATCAGTATAGAATTCACTGGAGCAAGTTACAAAGAGCAGCTTCACTCTCATTCATACAGAAACACTCTTTAAAGAATTCACTCTAAATAGGCTTCAGAGTAATTTATATAACTGCAAGGCCCTCCAAAGTGCCAAAGTAGTGTGAGAAGCCCTTTGTGAAAATGAAACATGAGTCCATGGTGCCTAAGAGGTACAAAACATATCTCTGTGGTTACTTCTTTTTAATGTGTGCACCTGGGTGTGTTTATTACCTTGCACATTTTGAGTTTAGTTCATGTTTTGCTATATGATGAGATATTAAGGAGTAATTATTAGGTTTGATGATGAAACCACAAATACTTTAAAGGTGCTACATACATTTTCTTACTTTTTTTTGGTTTTGTCTTACTCTAACACACTGAGACTTTTGCTATGCTGCCTCTATAGGTTGCTAGGCAGCAAGGCTTTACCCCCAAACTGTGAGATCTACTCTTCATGCAGAGACTCTTCCCTCCGTGTTATTGAATATCCTCAGTGGCTTGAATCTTCTTGCTAAGGGGTTTCCTTGATTGAGAACAACTGCTTCCAAAAGTCGCTTGCTCTCTGTGGATTAGCCCTTTTCTCTGATGTGCACAAATCCTCTCATATTGTACTTCAAGAAACTCTGCAGCAGCTGAGTCATAGTCCCGATTGCTCCGAGCCCTTTGTGGTTGTGCCCTACTGTGTTCTGCATGTGCCAATTGCTGTGTATAGGAGTGGTGCCAATTGCTGTGTATAAGAGAGTTCATGTGAAAAGTGATCTCAAAAAGACATAAGGACAAAAATATTTATGTGTGCCAAGGCTAATGAAAAAGTCATTTAAAGTCCCCAGTGTCCAGAGGACGGCAATGGGACTGATGAGGGGCTTGGAACACAAACCCTGTGAGGAGTGACTGAGGGAGCTGGGGTTGTTTAGCCTGGAGAAAAGGAGACTCAGAGGTGACCTTATCACTCTCTACAACTTACTGAAAAGTGGCTGTAGTTGGTCTCTTTTTCCAAGCAACAGCTGACAGAACAAGAGGACACAGTCTTAAGATGCGCCAGGGCAAATTCTTCACTGAAAGAGTGATTGAGCACTGAAATTGTCTGGCCAGGGAGATGGTGGAATTACCATCCTTGGATGCGCTTAAAAGAAAAACTGGGTGTTGCACTCAGTGCCATGGTTTAGTTGATGAGGAATTGTTAGGTTAAGTCCTAGGTTGGACTTCATGATCTCAAAGGTCTTTTACAACCTAGTTGATTCTATGATTCTTAAAGTTGTCTTTTGTTTCTTTTATTTTTTCTTTTTTTCTTTTTTTATTTCACCTAGGGCAAATTCTGGATGTGCTGGAGAAGCATAATCTGAATGGTAAAACTCTTGTATACTTTACATCTGACCAAGGGGCTCATGTTGAAGAAATCTCCAGCTCGGGAGAAGTCCATGGAGGATATAATGGCATATATAAAGGTGAATATTCTCTGATTGTTCTTGAAAAATGCAAGAAGAAAGCATTGCCTTGGGCTTGCACCAAAACTGTAATGTACTATGTGGCCAAAGTCAAAATCTAATCAAAGTTAATTAAGAATGTTTGTTCTTATTATTTTCAATGAAATTCATTTAGTCGTCTTCTCTCTTTATGAGAGATAAATTTATTTTCATTCTTTCACTAGGTAAAGGCTGTGTAATTTGTTTTCCACTCATATTTCAAGGATCAAGATCAAAGAAATCCACCAATTTTTGGAAAGCTGTTCACCCAACTTGAAACTTTTAGTTGTAGAGATTACAAAGTAATTTTTCCTTAGGTGTTTTTTGTTGTTGTTGTGGGTTTGTTTTGTTTTGTTTTGGTTTTGGTTTTTAATATATATTGTATCATAGAACTGCAAAACTTCATAGTGGTTGAGCCTGGAAGGCATGTCCCAAGGTCTGCAGTTCCAGCCCCTGCAGAGCAGGGTTAGCTGTAGCATGTTGCTCAGGATTCTATCCAGCCAAGTTATGAAAATTTCCAGTGATGGAAACTTCATAGCCTCCTTGGGCAACTTGCTCTAGTGTTTGATCACACACACCATAAAAAAAAAAAACCACTTTTTCATATTTTTAAATGGAGTTTTCTGTGGTTTAGTTGTTGCCCATCGCGTCTTGCCTATCAGTGGCCCCCCACTGAAAAGAGTCTGGCTCTCAGGTAAATCCATGTAATCCCTACAGATGCATACAATCCTACTAAGCATTTTCTTCTCCAGGATGAACATCTCTCTCAGCCTCTCCTGATATACTGAATGCTCCAGCTGCTTAATCATTCATCACCTTCCTTTGAACTCATTCTAATATGCCTATGTAGCTTGTACTGGGGAGTTCTGTTCTTGGACCCAATGCTCCAGGTATGTCTCACCAGTGCTGAGCAGGGAACAGGATTTGCCAGAAGCATTCTTCCTCATGCAGCTCAGAGTGAGATTGTCCTTCCTTGCCAGAAGGGCACATTGCTGGCTCATACTCAGCTGGTTGCTCATTAGAACTCTCCAGTTCCTCTCTGCAGAGCTGCTTTCCAGCCAGTTACTCGCCAGCCTTTGCTTTGATAGAGGTTACTGCTGTGAAGATGCAGGACTTGGTATTTCCTTTGCTGAACTTAATGGGGTTCCTTTTGGCCCCTTTCTCCAAGTCTATCAAAGTAACTTTGGATGGTAACACAACCTTCCACTCTTGCCAGATTTATATCACCTGCAAAACTTCAAAAAGGAAAAAATTCAAGCATATAGAGTAAGCAATAGCCATACAGAATGGTTTTCAAGCAAGAGGATCCCACAGTTTTTAGTCAGCCGGTATCTGTCTGAGAAATGACCCTTATATTTTAAAGGAGCTTCAAAGGAAATGCTACACAAGAAAAACAAGGGATGCCAAAGTTATGAGGTCTATCAGATGGGTCCTCTTAGGCTAACACCAAAGTGAAATGTATCTTGAACATTAGCACATAGGCCTTGCATAGTGATTTAAGTAATTAAGGAACCATATGGTTACATATCTGTAGTCGTAGGCGCAGCCTGAGGTGTTTTAGAAGCTCTAAAAAATATTTGCCTTCTAGAGTGCCAGACATAAGGCACAGGATAAATGATAAGGGTGGAAAAAATACACTTGGGAATATGTCTTCTTGAGGAACTTGGATTAAATGCATTCTTTTCTCTCAAGCCCTGCAAAATTTTGTATTCTTACTTACAGTGCAGAAAAAAAAATTGAAATAGATCTTACCTGGATTAAGAAGAAAATCTGATTGATAGATTTAGTTGGGTAGTAATGGGACTTCTTTTTAAAAAAAGGAAAAATTTTGTGGTTTGCAGTTAACACCTGTGCTGACAAATGGGTTAGAAAATAATCACAGTGTAAGAAACAAGATTATTATTTGATGAGAGACGTTCTTAATAAAAGAAAAAGAAATTAAAAGACCCAGGCAATTAATTGAATATACTTTTAACATTTTAAAATACAATTAATTCTGCTTTATATTCCACTCCCTCCATATCAAAATCATTCCTTAATTTAATAGGTATATTATGCATCATTTTCCAAAGGACTTAAGTAGAAATGATCAATTAATTGCGTAACTAGGAATTTTCATACATAGGATTTTATTCATATTAAAAGTCATGTGTGATGAAAAGTGTCTGTACATCTCTGGCAGAGTTCATGAGAACCAGACCTGTGAAGCCCCAAGACTCAGACACTGATATAGCAATGTGCCTGAAAAAGCAGAAGGACAATCTTTATGCTGCTTGTGCTTATGTGTGCATACACCAGGAATTTGCTTCCTGTGGTGTGTAGTGTAAAAACCTGTGAGACATACACATCCTTTCTCTTACCCTGTCTCTGCTAGTCAATCTCCACTACTTATCTTTTTGTATCTGAATGCTGTATGAATGCAAATACTAATCAAGCCACTTAACCCTCTTGTCAGCGCTGGAGCATTATGCTCAGCAATAATTGGTTCTGCCCTAAAATCAAAAGCTCTCAACCAATCTCCACAACTCTAACTCACTAATTTCTCTTGATACCTAGCCAAATAAGCACCAATAATAAAATTTAAGAAGGCTTTGGAGAGTTAAGCTAGTGCTGCAAGGCTCGATGCAAAAAGGGGAAATTGCTGTTTGAAGGTTTTATTACTCTGGATTCTAACTACAGAACAGTTCACCATAAATTTGGATAGCCCTTGAAATTAGAAACCAGAGCTAACATAATGTTTAACCAATTGCTGTCATACAGTCTGGATTATTTCTGCAGCATTCCTTTTCAGAAGACATTATATAGTAATACTGAAGTGATGGATGAAAATCTCTTTTCAGTGGCCTTTTTTTGACAGCTGGTTATCAGGATCTGTGTAGTAAATAAAATCCCTAAGAAGGTCCTAATCCTAGACAGTATGACCTTGGTTTAAGATGTGAATCCTGACAATTTAGATTCTGCAAAGATTCTTAAGATTAATTATATAAATTTTTATCAGATAAAGATGAATTTCCACTTTGACTCTAAAGTCTGAGCGTGGCCTCTGTCACTTGTCCATGAGAATACAGTGCTTTCATTTACTGTTTTGAAATGGGACAGTTGCAAATTTCATGGAACATCTTGAAGTTTAATAACATTTCCTCACTGATATAGCATAAAGGAGGAAAAAGTTTTAAATCTTCCCTAGCTTAGATTTGTTTTGTATACTTTTGCAGTGCCTTTTGCAGAGACAAAATTCAGAAGATAATTGTCTCTTCTATCTCTCTTATGATTTTTAACTGATGAGTTTTTACTTGTCCCTAATTTCTTGTTATTTTCCTTCGTGAATTCCTTCCCTTTCAAAACTGAAGTAAATATACTGAAATAGTAAGGGGCTTAACACAGTGTAGCATCAAGGTACCTTACTATTTTTTTGGGGGTAATTTGCAAAGAGTCACAGGCTGTTTGTTTTCTCCTTTTTTTTCCTGACTGTTAGTTAGATTTTGATTCATGACAATCCTTTGTCTCCTAACCCATGATTAATGTTCCAGTAACTTTTCCTGAAGGTCTTTGTCAAAGATCTTTCAAAGGTTTAACTCTAGATACAGCTTCTAAAACAAAAAATAGTGGCTATTTTAGTAAGAATTTCTTTGCAACAGCTGAAGGGCTTCTTACCTGAACTCAGGAAGTACTCCTTGGATTTGTACAAGATACTATTAATATTTTAATCAAATTAAAAATATTTCAAATTAATTAATACATTAATATTCACATTTTTACATTGAAATAAGGAAAGTAATAGGTGTAACTGAAGTATCTTCTTAAAACTTTCTATGTAATTTTTCCAGGGTTTTATTTTTCAGATCTGTAATATTTGTCAGTTGAAAGTATAGAACATTAAGGTATTGCTTGTGTATATGGTTTCCAGAATACCTGCACTGACTTCTTCTAAGGTGTTTTTTTACTAGTTGCCTCACTGAAGCATGTCCATTTGACCTAGTCACCATAGCTTTCCTTTAGGAGCAGATATAAGATTAGTTTCTCCAAATACTTTGGATTTCTACTTTCAAATAAGATGAGTAGAATAAACAAATGAATATAATTTCCTCTATATTAACAAGATGTAGACTGATTTAAAGGAAACCATTATATTCTTCTTTGGTACCCTGAGATTTTGAATCTAAATATTTTGTGGTAATTTCTATTTAGTTTCTTAGTGAGTAATTTCTTGAAATAGCCTCAGTGTGCGATTTTATATATATATATATATATATTTTTACATAATTTATAGCATGTGGTGGTTTTATATTCGCTGATTGGGAGATAGGATTTTGGGAGGAAAAAAAGGCGAAACAAGCTCAACTTAGAAGTAAAAAGATAGTTTATTAA
>VXBB01010346.1:93720-134364 GCA_013399915.1 Illadopsis cleaveri | reverse complement strand
TTTTTTTACTTAAAAAAGGGGGATACAGGAAAAAAATAGTCCTGTAGTGGTTTTGACTGAACCACGAATTGCTATTTGATTCATTTAATGGCAGAAGTCCAACCCATATATTCCTGGTTTTCTAGACATTTTAATTGGATAAAATAATCTCAATTTGTTTCCAAATGTCCATGAACAGGTTTAACTCATCCAAACTCCATCTGTTTAATGGAGGCTTCTTTTTCAAGTGATATATAAATTTCAAAGGTCACTCTGAAGTGCTCAACATGGTCACAACTGTGCAAGACATTGGTAATACCATTTGTGATGCCTCTTCATACAGCATCATGTCAATTATTTATTTAGTAATGGTGAACATGCTGTCATAGAATAAACCTGTTGTCCTTCTGCAAAAGGTGTTGGGAGGACTGGGCAGTAGTTGGGAGGATGGATCTTGTAGAAACAGTAAATGACTGCAAATCACTGTTGAATGCAATCAGTAGATAATGCATTTGATGCACTTGTGTTGGTTTAGAATGCAAAAAGTTCTTCACAACATCCTGAAAGTTATCATCACTGAAGTGAATTTCTTTCTAAGGTATTGAATTGGAGAATTCAGTAACACATCTAAATTTGTATACTTTATTCTGTATAAAGTCATCAGGCACCATTTTTAATAAAATATCATGTACTTTCTCTGGGTTCATACCTGAGACATCTAGGTATAACTAATTTTTTTTTGGATTCTTGTTTTTTGGTTATAGGTTCATATATCTGTGAGGCATACTATCTAGACCAATTCCTATGTGAAGATTCCAGTGAAGTGCTTTTTAATCTCCTACAACTACTTTTTGTGTGTGTGTAGTTTAAATGCGTTTTATAAGCTCTAATACATATTAGTAAATTTACAGTGAAAAAGTACTAAAGAAGGTAGAAAATTTAGAAAATTTAGAATGGGATAAATATGTCTGATGGAAAGATTTTAGCTAGACAGAGTGTTTAATATTTGGAAATGGAATCTTATGGGGTGACATTATCTTAGAAGAAATTGATTTCTGAGCAAACAAAACTCATTTTTTCAGGTGGAAAATCAACAAACTGGGAAGGAGGTATTCGTGTGCCAGGTCTTCTCCGTTGGCCTGGAGTGGTACAGGCTGGTGCCTCTATTGATGAGCCAACAAGCAACATGGATATATTCCCTACCATAGTTAAACTTGCAGATGCACAGTTACCCTCTGACAGGTATGCTCTGTAGTCATCTCTGTTTTAGAGAAAGTGTCATGGGTGTTCTATACATTCTGGTGATATCTATTAGATAGACGTGAGAATGTAAATAAGAAACTAGGTTTTGTACTTGCACTTTGTACAATATTATGTTGTCTCTTTTCATATTGTCATACTGATAATATTTTACAGAAATGTTGTATGTAAATACAGCTTAACTCACAGAACAAGCACCAAGCACCAAAAAGATAACAGAATACCATCAGAGCAACGTATTGTCAAATCAAACTTGGAATTACTTACTAAAAGCAAAAATGAATGTATCAGAAAATGTTCTGTTGTGCATGACTGAATTTGGTGGAAAAAGAAACTTGGAGTGTAAATTACTTTAAACTTCATGAGTTTAGCCTTGACCTGCTTAATATCACAAAACACATCTAAATACCACATAGACTTTTCTCACAGTTTTGTTTGGGTTTTTTTTTTCTCTGTACCTAGTTAGTCAAAATAATCCCATACGGGGTTTTACAGCCTGATAAGAAGGATAAGCCACTGGACTTGCACAATTCATAAGAAGCTTTCCTGACTCTGCTACATCCCCAGGCTTTATCCTGTTTGAGAGATACACAGTCTCAGTGGTAAGGTGCCTCTGCCTAAATGCTGTTGCTATCCAAATCAAGTGGAGAAACCTGTTGATATGCATATGCTTTGAACACACCTATGACTCACAAACCACTTTTGAGCACAAAGCATCAAGAATCCACATGGGAAAGTCCAGTGGTGGGGAGAGTCACTGCTAATTATTGTTCATTGAGTGTTTGAAGGAAATGGCAGGGCACGACAAGTCTAAGACATCAAAAATTAGTCAGGTTGGTCCTGAGAGATGCTCTATAGGCAGTAATTCTGTCGAACCTCAGAAGTTCTGGTTGTTCTTTATGTGGCAGATCTTATGCATTTTGTTTTCATATTACTTGAGTGAATACTAAGCACTGATGTTTTCTTTGATCTCCTTTATAGAAATTCAAATATGCTTGTGTAACTTCCACTTGTAGGTTGCCCCACTGTGATTCTTCTGTGTTAGACTGATGCCATAAGTACTGCTTCATCTTAGATTATGCACTAGCTTGAAGTATTTTTGTTCCAGCAGCTGCGTTCTTATAGCTCCACTGAATTCTTCCTGGGAAATATGAAAAATTATTATAATTAATATTCTGTCATTGTGAGGGAGCAGGTTAAAAAGGAACGGAAGAGATGCTCCTAGTTAAAGAAGAGAAATTAGTAATTGGAAAGAAAAGTCTTGCATATTCCTCTGAATTCAGCAGCTGTAGTAATGCTTGAGTACTGAAGACATTTTTCTGGAGATGCCTTTCTCCCAGTCAACAGACTCTACAACAGAAAGTGTTCAATGGACATACATCTGTTAATGAGCAAGCTTGCAAGACAAGAGCCTGTTACTTGGGCAAGAAAACATGAAAAACTGAAAGTGGGAAACACTGTTTCTACAGACCTCTGCAGACAGGGATTCACCCACATGGCAGTTATCAGACAAGATAGCTTTCAGAATTCCAGGAAGTTTTTCTCCCCATCCTTTGAGAAAAGTGCTACTCTGAATGGCTTTGTTGTATACAGCTGCTCACAAAAATTTAATTATCACATGCAACCTAAAAAAGTAAACTTAGTACCTGTCTTGTAGTAGTTACACTAATGTGAAAAATGTTTTATGTAATGGTAATGAAATGATCATGTATTAAAGGTACTGAAAATCAACATAGACCTTTTAAAACTTCTTATAAGTTTCAAAAATTTTAATGATATGTTGCTCAAAGTGCTTGAGAAAGAAGTACTTGCTGATCTGTATGTCAGGAAAAAGCAATTTCTTATAAAACTTATTGAAAAATTTGTGATTCATACCAGGTCAAAAATGCAGACTGAGGTTTCTCCCCTGCCAGCTGATGTCAGCAATTCCAAGGTTTAATTTAGGGAAACAGTTAAAAGTCTTGCTTATTTTATAACTCAATTTTTATGTAAATTGACTGATTCCTTCAAAGCATGATCAAATTGTCCAGCAGCATTCAGAGAATTTATATATGTTTATGTGTATGTGTGTGTAGTTGATAAATGCATATTTAAACAGTTAACTTTAAAATTTGAAATTACCACTTCTGTCTTAAGTTCTGGCTTACATAATATGCTGGACAGAGATATTACCACTACTTCTGGGGATACTAGCACAGAACAACATCTTTTCTTTACTTTGACCAGACTACTCCCAAAAACTTAAACTGGTATTTGTGAGGACTGTGTTGTAGCAATTTATTCTTTTATGTCTCTTCACTTTCTCAGAAGTGAAAAAAAAAAAAAAGAGTTGAGGGAATTATTCATAATGGCAAAAAGTAAAATTGTTTCCTTAGGTAATGTAAAAATCAAAGGGAAGAACTGCTGAAGGTTTTTCTCCAAACTGACCAGTTGGAGGTGGCCATTCAGATTTGGGTTTTTTTAAGCAGCCGATGAGCAGAGTTATAATATCTTCTCAGGAAAGGGAGGTTTGAGTTATTTTTCTGATTTTGAAATGCTCTCTAATTTAGGATTATTGATGGACATGATCTGCTACCTTTACTTCAAGGGGAAGTTACTCGATCTGAGCATGAATTTCTCTTCCATTACTGCAATGCATATTTAAATGCAGTGCGCTGGCATCCAAGAAACAGTAAGTAAACTTGCCTGTTCACTTTTTAAATATTTAATATAATTTTTATTGCAGCTTGAAAAGAATCAGGAGGAGGCCTTGGGCTATAGTAAAAAAAAAGTTGTTTAAAATATCTAGCCTTTTTCCTTCTCTTTCCCTTTTGTCTTTGCTGTTACATTCTTATTCACCGTTTCAGTGTTTGACATTATTTGGTTGTTATGTATTAATGTTAAATACGAATGCAATACTGAGATCTATGGTATCTGAAAATGCCTTTTTTTTTAACCTTCATGAGAGAGAGGCTGTGCAACAGAATGAAGCAGTCAAGGTTGACTCTTACATTGTCCTAAAAATGCACAGGTAATGGGATGGTTTGCTGAATAACAGCACAAGTATGATGCCAGCCTGGCCATTTTTATTATTCAGATAGCAAAACATAGAAGAATCACTGAGTCAGAGTCATAATTATCCAATAAATGAATATAGTATTATAGAGTTCTTTTTCATGCATTTTTTGAATGACATAATTCTACTTTGTCGGCCAAGGTGTAAAGCATTTATCACTGATTTGCTCTTTTTTAACTAACGGCTCACTGTTTCTGGTAGCACCTTCCACATTAACCAAAGCATATTTCCCTTTCTCTAAAAATCTCTGTGCTGAATGAAGTTAAACACAGATTTGTCCCATCAGTTGACATTGGAAGTGATGACTTGTGTTACAGATACAAAAAAATGATCCAAAACAAGCTTTGGCTTAGAATTTTTTTATTTAAGTGTTTTGGGAAGGACTTGTTTAATAGTTACTATGCAAACTTAAAGTATTTGGAAACTCTGTCTTCTTGGTCATCTGTAGGGTGACTCTCTACCTGTCTTGAACTTTAGCTAGGAAAAGGGAAAATATTACATATAATATTTATTTACCATTACTGTGCCTTTATGTCTTGCATTTGATAAATATTCATAAGGAAGAACCAAGCAATTGTATTTAGAACCATTTTGTATCTGGTGTTGGATGAAGTTATTCTGCCTCATAATGAGAGAAGTGGGCAGGGAAGCTGTTTTTCTCAAACATACACCTTTGCAAAATGATATAACCCTTGTCTGAAGAAAGGGTCTTCTTTATTATTCACTGAAAGGGAATGTGGTGGGAAATGAATGTGAGCAACAATGGGGGACTAGTTTACTATATTTACTTGATGAGCAACAGCAATGTAGAATGTGATTCTCCCTTTCTCCAAGGCATTTAAATGATAAAGCCCACTCAGAACCTGGCAATAACATTTTCATAACTGGGCTGACTTTTGTACAGAAGGTTGTTGTGGTTTAATTCCAGACAGCAACTAAGCCTGACAGAGCCACTCTGAGGCTCTTTCTAGGATGGAGAAGAGAACCGGAAGGGTAGAAGTGAGGAGATTCATTAGTTGAGATAAAGAGAGTTTAATAGATAAAGCAAAGGCCACACATGTCAGCCAAGCAAAACAAGGAATTCATTCATTAATTCCCATGAACAGGCAGGTGTCCAGCCATCTCTAGGAAAGCTGGCCTCCATCACACATAGTGGTGACTTGGGAAAATGAATGTTATCACTGAATATTGCCTCTTCTTTCTTATTTCTGCAGGTCTCTATGCTGAACAAAATGTCATTTGGTCTAGGATATGTCCTGGGCCAGTTGGGGTCAGCTGTCCCAGCAGTGCTCCCACCAAGTGCTCCATGTGCACCCCTAGCCTGCTCACTGGTGGGGTGGGGGCAGAAGAGCCTTGTCTGCTCAGTAGTAAATAAAACATCCCTGATATCAACACTGTTTTCAGCACAAATGTGAAATGCAGCCCCATATTAGCCACTGTGAAGAAAATTGGCTCTATTCCAGATAAAACAAGCACAATGGGTTTTTGATATTCTGCCTTTGGGGTCAGCTTACATTGTAGTGAGAGTAGACAATAGCCAGGTATTCCTCTCCATTGTTTTATGTACCAATCCTCTGTGAGGGCTCCACACCATGTTCAGCATCTTCTGCACTTCTCTGGTAATGGGCCCTAACCCAATTGTCCAACTAAGAGTGCTCATTCCGTCATTAAACACGTAATTCTTATTAATTTCAAAGATGCACTTTTTGAAGAACAAAGCAACAACAGCTTAGAAGAGAAAGCTTACAACTGTTAAGGAAAATGTGATGGGTGTTTATTGATTAAAGTGCAAGGTAATGGTACATATATTGTATGTATGCTCTCATCAATGCATATATCATCATATTTCTTATTACATTTATTTTCTGGGAAATCTCAGTTTGCATGTCAGTGACAACTTGCATATTCCACTATGTTTTCTAGCCACTCAAAGTGTAGGATTAGCTTTGATCCTCAGGAAAAATGCATATACCAGGAATTGAGAGGAAAGCTAAATTCTGCTTAGATATTTGGTCCCTTTTTAACTCCATCATCTCACAGTTCCCTTAGTAACTTAATCTTTGCCATTATTAGATTTCCAATGTGATTCAGTCCAGACCCTGGTTTTTTTTGTTTAATTTTTGACCCTTAAATATATATATGAATCGGGCAGGTGTAGTATACATTAAATTTTTGGTAGTTGCACATCTCTACCTTGCTTGCAAGATTCTAGTCTGACTTAAGCAGGCATGTTTCTCACATCATTCAGGGAAGGTCAGAAACTTCAGAGTGAGCAATTACCATTTTGCATTTATATATTTAGAGGCTAAGAGTTCCTCATAACCAAATCAATACACATCTTCATTAAGTTATATTAGTTAGGTCAGTTATTGCATTCACAATGTACTTTCCCCTTCATCAGTCCTTTGAAGGAGCTTTTAGAGGATGTGTGCTATGCAATGATCTTCTCAAACAAGTCTTCAGAATTTAAACCCTGTGCTTTCTACAGAGTCATGAGGAAAATAATCTCTTAGGTGTTTTTTTTTTCTCTTTTCTTCATCTTTCTCAGCTGTAGAAATAAGCTAACACCATTTTTTCTTCATGTCACTTTGACTCACATTTTACCTCATGCTAGAAAATAATGCACATAATTCTTCACATTCTGAATTTAAAAAAAAATGAATGAAATATCAGGCAATTTTCTTTTGCTCTCACAGACTTGTGCATGCTGATATTTCACAGAATCGCAGAGTTACAGAATAAGCTGAGTTGGAAGGAATCCACAAGGATCACTAAGTCCAACTTGCTATAATTGCCTTGGAAACAGCCAAGATTCATAGTCTTAGTCCTTGAAGGATGATTTCCTGTGATTTTGAAACCTTATAAATATTTGTAATTTAATTTATCTGTTAAAAACACAGAGAGGAAGACATATAAAAAAGAACAGTGATTTCCCATTATCAATACTTTTTCTGCATAGCTGCCTGGTATACCATAGAAGTACCAATATATGAAAACAACACCTTCAGAAAAGAAAACCACTACATTTTCTTTCTTCCTAGTAGGCTGTTGTTGCCCTCAGCTTTTTTAGTTTTCTTTGTTTAGAATCTTACAAGTAGATTCTCACGCAGCCTCAACATAAACCATGTATATTTTTAGATTGTTTTTCATATTTCTCCTCTGAGAGGAGAATTGATTGATGGTGGTATTCACCATCCAGGTTAAAGAGGTGGTGACCTAAATGACCAATCTCTTGCCTTTGTACAAACTGTATATAAGATGGAGTTGGATTGTTGATAGAGAAGAAGAATGTAGAAGATTGTAGAATAAAATATTGTTAGCTTTCCCTTCACCTGCTGCTGCCTGCCTCGTTCCTTCTGCGGGTCCGATCCTCCTACATACGGACCCGAGTGTGGCATCCTGCTACAGGGTGTAATTACTTAGTTTTTTTAAAGCATTGCATAATTTTTTTAATCATTAAGCATTTGAATTGAAAATAAAACAGATGTAGGATCTGCCTTTACTTTCTTGAGCTGAGCCACCCAGAATTTTGTGTTGCTTTCTGTGATGTATGTCAGATGATACTTCGGCCTGTTTTAAGTCTGATCACATGTTCTTCTGCTTGAGCGAGCTGACCAGTACTTTTGTATTTGCTAACTTTTTAATTGAGCATAACTGAGCACTAAAAAACTACCAAGAGCACTGTCTCCAGCCTATTACTGGCATATGAATCAGTACTATTAAAAATGCATTGCTATGACAACCTTATTATAAGGGGAGGATTAATCAGATACAGAGCAAATCTATAGTTGAATGAAATTCATCTTTCAGGTTTCACTGATGGTGTGCAAAATTTTGATTTGATAAGGAGGAAATACATTTTCATGCTGTGCAGTAAACATTGAGAAATATAATGCAATACAGTTGGCATTATAAAGAAATAACGATCTTCACAATATTTTGGTACTATTGATAAAAATATACTAATGTTTCTGATAAATGCTACAGTGACTTTACTAGCAGCACTTCACCTTTTTTGTTTCAAAATGGATCTAGTTTTTCAGTGGAATGTGTCATTCAGTAAACAAAAGAAAAGGAGATTTTCTATGGCAAGTTCAATTGAAGCAGACTAGACTGCAGCGCCAAAATAGCTTATTGTGCAAATATAATGACTTTTAAAGACAGTAGAAATACAATGAAAGGCTTTATATAGAAATTTCCCACTTTTCTTCACTTAACAAACAAGATACATTTCAATTAGTGTTTATAGTGACTTTCTTGAATGTTGTGATCTGCCTCAGTTACTGAAATTATTTCAATCATATTCACCAATAAGGGATTCTTTATGTAATATCACAAAATTCATAGCTATTCTGATTCTTGGCTGTGGGTTTGTTATCTTCTTTTTTTCTGTTAGAGCCAGGATTAAATGCTCGGGAGATGCAGCTTTTCGTGTTCGGACTCAAATGTTTATTAATTCTTATCTATACTACAGTCTCACAAGTTGTGAGTTCTAGCTAACAAGGTGAAAAATGGCTGTGTCTCTAACTCTTTCCAAGGTCTTTTAGGCACTAATTGTCCAATAACGAGATGACACATATATTATTTTTACTTTTAATCCAATAACCAAAAACCCGTGGTTTGCAATGTGGACCTTTTCACCCAATCAGAAAACTACCACCCAGACCCATGAAGAAGAAGATGAAAAAAGAACTTCTTACTTCTAAGCCAGCACCCTAAGTTCTCCATCTTGCTTTATTATATATTACTATATACTAAAACCTTAAATCTAAGTTTTCCACCCTGTGGTATCACACACTTCTATTCAGACTACACACCCATAATCCCAGTGGTATCACTCAGTTTTGGAAGCTTGTTCCACGGCCTCATGTTAAATGTAGTGCTTGCTTGAGGGTCAGTGGCTTTTAGCACAGAAATTCTAAAATTCTTAGCTTCGAGGGCTTATTGCAATGTTCTCCAGCATCCAACAGTATTTCATGAGACATATTTTATTCTATGGCTAGGGGTTATAGGCCCTTCCTAGTCAAAAATTTAGCCTTTTTCTACATTTCCAGCTGTAAAAATTGAAGATTAAAACCAAACAAAAAGTAAATTAGAGAGAAATATTTTTGTTTGCAGTTTTCAGACTGAATATACAGGATAAATTTACAGAATAGTGTTTTGGGTCTTTTTAAAAGGTTCCTCCAGATTCAGTTTGACTAAAGACATTGGACTCATAATAAAGGGAAGACAAAGCATGAAAATCTTCTCAGAAGGGTCATTTTGTAGCAACTTCTGCTTTGGACAATTGCAACCTTTCTTGTGAAATTGAGTTAAAATAAGACCTCTTTCTGAAGAAATTAAATATGAGGAATTCCTTCCACTTTTTCTTACCTCTTTAAAAGCCCAGCGTTATGCATGCCTTAAAGGACAGTGAAGGGTTACCTCATAAATAAGGGAGCTTGCATTTATGGTGCCATTCTTAGCTCAATTTTTTGTAATATCACCTTCAGTGTTAATAGTTAAAAACAGTAAAATGGATACATATGCTTATAACACTTGCTTGTGAGCACAATATTGTACTCAGAGGAAAAACACAGGAGTTGGAGTTTAGACAAGTAACAGAAACTGGAAAACTTCTATAAAGCTCCAGAACCACCTTGAAATGTTTTTTTCTGCAAGTCAAGTTCTCAGTGTGAGGGTAGGTGGATTTAGTGGTTGTCTCTAGCAAACAGAAATGCATTAATGTGTATATAAGGGAGATTTTGGAGTGTTACGGGGTGCCAAAACACTGGTTTGTAAATGCTTGTCCTTCCTTGTTTGGTTCTCTTAGTGCATCTAAGAAATATTATTATCCAGACATCCACAAAGTAAATGAACAGTTCTGTTTGCTCTGAATTAAAAAGTATTCGAGTTTTTCCTATGCACCTAGTATTTTAAAGATCTCTCTTAATATTGCTTCCACTTTCTGAATATTAACAAGAAATTTCAAATCATTCATTCTCTAAAGCCTCATAAGCTTTTTTTTTAAATTACTTTCTTAGTAATAACAGAGGGAAATTTTCAGTGTGCTCTTTACCATAGGGTGAACAAATGATACAGCAGCTTCATTTGGTTTGGGATGTGCTTGTCATACACAGAAGACCCATTGGCAGACCCCATACCCTTGCCTAACTTTTCCTGTTCTTTTTGCTTGCTTCCCTGAGGAGCTTTTTCAATTTACAGTTTATTTCCCTTCTCTGTGGGGAACAAAGGACTTAGAAGATGTTGTTACAAATTAGTGAAGACTCACATTGATCCTGGGAATGCCAACAGTTATAGGTGCTTTCATTGCTTAACAGTACAAGAGAAGTTAAATTTAACAGAAGCTTGATCCAGAAATTTCTTCTTTTCCACAACATTTTCAAAGGAGAGATACTACCGTGTGACTTTCACTGCTGTCAAGGAAACATTTTGTTTCCTTACAAAGAAACGTCTTTTTTTATCAAATCTTATCACACCAACCTTGTATCTTTTCTCAGAAAAAACAGATGAGAAAGGATAAAACAGAAAGAATAAACATCTAAAGGAGTAAAACTTTCCTATGGTCACAAAAAATTCTAGATTTCTTGATAGAAAGAACAGACTTTTTCTTTACTTGTAGTAAAATTGAAGCAGGAACATTTTTTTCTTAGAGGGCTATTCCCCCAGTGAAAGACCATGGTAAATGTCCCTTGACAGTAGCATTACACACAGAGACTTTCAGTGATCATATCAGAGTGCTTTTTCTTCATATAAAAATAGAAACCATAACATACTGGTCTATTGAATTCAAAATATCTTGACCTAAATTAGTAATATTTTTAGTGAACACAGAGAGGTTGACAGATTTCAGTGATCATATAATGGCAAAGGCATTTAAAATAGATAATTCAGTGCTATTTAAACTTCAGCTCTAATGGTTTGCTGTCAGATATTTTGTCATGCACTTATGACGTGTACAAAAGAAAAATTTTAATGCATTTTTTCTGTATACTCCACAGCTAACACTTAAATAGAAAAAGGTATCTGAGTTAGAGCAACTGTCTGATATATTTTAATTTATTTATAAATTTAGCAGTAGTCAAAAAAACAACCACATAAAAGACTAGGTAAAAATGCATTGCAACTTTCAAAAATTAATTTCAGCATTCCAAGTAACATTTAAAAGTGAATGTTTAACAATATCTGGAGCATTATGTTTCCAAAAATATCTTTAGTTCAATGTTGGATTTGAGCCTGCAGCATTTTGCATGTTAGATTCAGAACATAGCGCTGATTCATCCTAATTTTAAAATCATATTCAAATGGCATATGTTGTCTTAAGCAATGTTCTTCAAGGGAAGTAGTTAATGCATGACAACCCACATGGAGCAGTCTGTGTGCCACAGCCTCTAACATCATATTATTACTTCTAGAAAATAAAGCAAACTATCCGTTTATTGGAGAAATTCCCTGGAAACTTGATTGTCAATAGCGTGGTGACTTCTCAGTACGGCATAAAAAGACCCTGCCATGAAAGGCAGAAGAAATAAATGTAGAATAAAACAGTGGTTGCAGGCTAGGTGCACTTGGGCAATACTATGGTGGACGCCAGAGTGCATCTGTGGATGACGTGCACTCTGTACCATGTAGTTGCTTCTATATTTAAGTTCTGATCAGTACTTTGGACAGAAAACACGAGCAGAATTACTCAATGATCAGTGAAACCATTCTCAGTCTTAGAAAAGCTCACATCTCAGTCCGAAGAGTGGTCTTTCTGTTGCTTTCACACCATTTAATGTGGTCACAAAATATCAGAGGGTATGTAAAACATTGAATTTTTCAAGTATCTTTTGTTAAGGCATCTATAGTTTCCTAAAACTAAAAGTAAGGAGGAAAAAAACCCACAGTGAAACACCAGATTTCTATAATTTGTTACTTGTTGTGCCATTCTAAGTACAGAAATTTTGTAGTGGATTTGTATGAAAGCTTTTTGAGACTGAAAGAGACTACATTTCACTTGTAGTTTTTTATTGCAACTCTTTCAATGACCTCCTAGTAGAAAAGCAAATTAGGTGAAATAGTATAGAATTGTGACATTTTTCACATTTATTCAAAGATTTACCCCAAAATTTATTGAAGATAATTCTTCAGATGCAGTTCACTCATATTCAGGAGAATTTTATGGTCTCATGGTTGTGGGACTCTAAGGTGAACATTTCTGAGACTGGGTTACTCAGTCCTCTTCAAGACTGACATTTTAAAGCAGAATAGGTTTCTATCATTCACAGTACAAGGGGAAGTTAGAAATCACGGTTCACTCACAACAATAAAAGTCAACAAGACTATAAAACCTCAATAAAGATAATGATAATTTAGCACTTACAATTAGCACTAATGCAATAAAGAAAGGGTGAACCTTTTAGTATTAAGAAATATTAGTCATCCTAAGATAATTTTGTCATTACTAGGTGTGTGCTAATTTTTCATGTACAGCCTGTTACCTATCTGTTGAACATTAATTGTTAAATGGTATTATATCATAGAAGTAAGATTCTCAATCATCTCACTTGCTCAGTGAGAAGAGCAGAGTTTTCAAGACTCCATAGAATCTTCAAGATTAACTTAATTATGTTATCTGGGCTCTCTTCAATGCCACAGAATTTTTACACACAGTTTTTCAGTCTCTTAGCCTTTCTGTATGGTCCTGTTTGGTGACAAATAGAGACTGAATCTCAGTCCTAAAAGCTTATAGTTACTTTAGCATTAGTTCATATTCTTGACAGCAAAACTACTTAGCCGCAAACCTTTATAGCTTGGACTCAAAATCAATGTC
Organism: Illadopsis cleaveri; assembly: GCA_013399915.1. Lineage (NCBI taxonomy): Eukaryota > Metazoa > Chordata > Aves > Passeriformes > Timaliidae > Illadopsis > Illadopsis cleaveri. Next base: position 121,255 of record VXBB01010346.1, on the reverse strand, counting down.
TTGATTACTGTGTTGTTGATAATTCCAGTTTGAATTCTCTACTCTAGCTCTTTACAGAATTGAAATTTTGGAAAGTTTTAGTCGATTCACATGAGGGGTTTTTTGTCATTGTTTTGGTTTGTTTGTTTGGTTGGTTTTTTAACAAAGTTCCCCCCTGCCATCTCCACCCAATACCAAGCTCCAAATATTTTATTATCTTCCAAAAGCCAGCATTGTTAATTAATCACTTGTTGAAGCTGCTAAAAAGAGTACCATGATACATAAGCATGAAGTTAATTAGAGAGAGGTAATAACAAAGTATAAATGGTTTCATTAAGATTTTGACTTTAGCACTATGAAAGTATAAGACTGAAATATTAGAAAAGAAAGTGTGAGTAAATAAATCAACCTAAGTGAAGAATTACTTATTCTCTGAAAATGGTGCCTCAAAATTTTGGAATTTCTTTTGAATGCACTTTTCTCTAATTCTAGGATGCTCTGGGAAACATTACAATTAGGACTCATTAGTTCTTCATGACCACGGTATCTTAGAACTTCAAATCCTTTAGTTCCACCAGGGTCTAAGTCCACTTTATCCCACAGCTGGTCATGGAGGCACTTGAATGCATTTTCTCTCTTTAATCTCTCAAATTATCCCTGTCTAACAAATGGGAATTTGTTGCAACTACATTGCTGTTTGCTTTTGATCAGCTGTTACATTTTTGTCTCAGACATGGTTAAGTTGTTATACAGAGAAATTCAATTCCTGGCTGCTGTAGGTAGACTGTGGATTTTAAGACATTAATATAAAAATGAAATTTGCTGGGCTGTAGGATATCCATCTCTGTTTTATGCAGCATATCTAAATTAGAAACTAAAACAATTCTTTTTTAATATATATGTCTGCATCAGGAGCTCTATATGATACCATAGTTTTATTGTCCTATTTCTCAAAGCCTAATACTCAAAGATAATTTTGATTCATACACGTTATATAAAAGTTTAATATTATGACTTCCACCCATAGAGGATGATTCTGATAGTATATCAGAATAATACTGAATAATACTACAGTACTATAATACTCTATAATACTGAATAGTGGATTCCTTGTAGTATTTTTAGTTGACATTGATTTTTTGACTCTGAAAAACAATGTAATTGTTACTAGAACCAATTTTCAGCTGTAGCCAGAGGCTCTAAGACCACACACCTTTATGATTCAGAAACAACTGAAGCTCTTGAACATTTAGGTCAGTTTTCAAAGAGCAGCTTACAAGAAAGCCAGAGTTTAAATAAAACTTATTATTTTTCTAGAGGAAATCAATTTCATCAGTGAGGACTATTTGTATGTATGCTGTGAAGGCATGAGTTTATGTGCAAGTATGAGGAAAAATGCATGTCTCACAGGAATGAAGACAATTTGAATTATGCTGTGAGAGGGAAGTTTTGCCTTAAAGCTGGAAATTCACTAAAAAAACCTAAATAACATATGGAAGCTTTTATCCTAACAGAGCTGATCCGAATAAGAAGACCAAGGGTAGAATCAAGGAAATAAGGCAGAGAAAAAAAATGTAGCTATTATGTCATACTGAAACTGAGGTTTTATATAGCTGGCTCTTTTCAAAACAAATACAGAAAACATGTAAAAAAATTTTTTTGGAGTCTTGTTTGCAATGGTCACTTTTAAACTTTGAAGGAAAACTTTAGAACCTCATACATTATTTTGATTTTCATTCTCTAATTTTATGTTTTGAGTAAGGAAAAGATTAGTAATCTGATGCATTCTTCAGTGGCTGAAAATACATTATGTGACTTGAAATAGGGATTATAATAAAATTAAATCCATTATGAAAAATGATTCATGATACTTGAAATATTTGGATTATGATAATTGATTTTTTTTAAATTAGCAGAAATTACCAGGTTTTTTTACAGCTGTATTCTGTTGGATATCATACTTTGACAGTTTTGAGGTTTATCCTGAGAATCTTGCAAAGGGAATTAATAAGCTTATCTTAGCACAAGACTAAGTACTAAACACAAATGTCTCAGTTCAGTTTCATGGTCAATGGAAACATAATCAGTCTGTGGGTAGAAAAGCAACTGGGAATTGCAAAAAATCATACAAGAGTACATCTTGTTTTCTCATATGCTTTAGTTCATTCAGCTGTGGTCTAGTGGAGCTGTTGGGTCATTTAGAAGTTCTGGTGATTTCAAGATTGCTGAGTAGCTCCAAATACCAGGACTGTGTTGTGGCTACAGAAGGCTGGCTTAGAAAACCATGCTGGTATTTACAGAGAGGCTGTAATAATCAAGAAAAAGGTGTTGAGAAATGCTTTAACTGCATTTGGGAAAATGATACTAAAGAGATTATACAGAGCCTGTACCTCCTGATAATTATCAAAGGCCTCACTTTTCCTCCTTTTATATTGCCAAAATATTTGAGGTCTCCAGATAGGAAATGTTTAATATCTACCAGTGCTTTTAAATGGTGATGGCACACTGATTTTTGAAAAAAAAAATTAGCCAAACCAAGACAAATCAATAATAACCCTGCTAATAATCCTGAACTAAGTTCTGAGAAAATATATTTGAATGTTTAGCAACCAGCAGATGGAACTAAAAAAAGGTAAATGTGCCACTTGTACTTCAGGAAATGTTTTTGAGTACGTATCTGTCAAAGCATTTAATCCATGGGAAATGTTTGTATTTGGAAGATAGAAAATATGAAAAAAAATCAACATTACTCTCTTTAACACAGCTTAAATGTGAAAAATATATATGTCTTAATCAAGAAAATTAAGTATAGATTATTTTGAATGTTTTAAAGTATTATTCCATTAGTGGGCGTTTTTCAAACTAAGGTGTTGGCAAATGATTACAAGGACAATGTCTATGTGTCAAGCTTGATAAATCTGTGTTATTGCCATAGCATGGAGGAGCCAGAAACATGTTTCTACCCCATTAGCATGTGAACCTTAGAGCTTGGCTGAGCCTGTCAATGTAGTCTCTGCCTGGACACATAAGAACAGTTCTATGATAGTTATAGTTAGTCTTTTCTAACTAATTACAAACATTTTGTTCACTTTGTAGATGAAATTGACCTCAGATTTTTTTTTGCCACACTGCATTGTTAGATTTTTGCATTTCAGTTGCTACATACTTGAAAAAGCTGTGAAGACACAATGTGTCTCAAGGATGTAGAGGAGAAGCTTTAGGAAGGCTTAAACTATCTGCATTCTTGGACATCTGGATAGCTGTGTAATGTGTCCATATACGGGTATCTTACTTCTCCTGAAAATTTTGATTTGCTACTGCAGAGCTAGTTGTGGAAGCAGATAACTTTTTTTATGCTTAACATTTTGGTCTTTTTTATGTTTGATAGGTGAGTAGTGGTCCAAAGTTCTGAAGTTAAAACTAGACAGATCTATGAGATTCAGCAGAACAGTCAAAGCATTCAAAGGGAGGGTGAAGATCTGGATGGCAGGTAAATTGTTTAGCAGGTCCATCTGCCTGGCCCATCATTTGAATGCACTTTGGTTGGAAGATTTCCTATTCTTTAATCCTAACTGAATTTCAGGTTCCTTTTTATGTCTACAGAGTCTAAGTGCCAAGACGCCGGTTAGGAATTCCCTCTGGGCATCAGTAAAAAGTTTAAGAGTTTAATCTTGGACATGTTCAGGGTAAATGGCAGCTAGTTAGAGACTTCTTTGGAAATGTTACAGAAAGTGTGTTTTAATTAATCACAAGATGAAATTGAGGTAAATGTCTGTTAGCATTATAGTATGAAGGAAGGATTACTGCAAACCACTGCTGAATGCTAAACAACACCTGGTTTACAGCTGAAAATCATTCATGTAATCCATTTTCTTTTCCATAGTAATGGATAACGAATATGTGTATGGTTATTTGCCTTGTGAAGAATAACATAAAAATGCTTAGAAGGGGCCATAGTAGTGAACAAAATAGAAAAACATTTCCTAGTCTTTCATTTTGCCATTGTCACAGATTTTATAAGGAATATTTTGACAAAGAAACCAGATAAAATTGAGAGATGGAGGCAGAGTTTGCAGAACTATGAATTAAAAATTTAGTATAAGATTCAACAGTCCAAAAACAACTACCAGTATGCAGATGTTTCTATTTCACAATATCATGTCATCACTCTTAACTGCAGTGAGGAGGAAGGGCATATATAAAATTTATATCTGTCACGTAGTGCCAAAAGCACTTCCAGTTGTTCTGAGAAAGTACAATGTGTAACTGAATGACTTCAGACTGCAAACAGTTTTATATTCTCTTTATTTATGTCACTTCTTAAAATAAGGGGTTAGAGCCCTTAAAGAAAACCATAATGTATGGCAATATACTCTTAGACCAATAAAAAGATGTAGAATTTCATTCTCAAGGATAAAGCTTTCTTTGTGTAACTTGTCTTTGTAATTGTCTTGCTTAACGTATCTTGTACCTCATAGTGCCACAAGAAGTAATAATAGATGTTGGATTAAGTTTATGAGATAAGTGCCTTCTTCAAAGACACTTTGAGGCTTGTTAGAATTATTACATTGAATTATATGATTAGTAAAAAGTAAAAGACTAAGCCAAAAGCAACAAACATGGTTTCTACCACCTCATTCACAGCAGTGGTTTACCTACTGTGCTCCAAAAACTGGAGGGAAAGAAACCCCACCACTTTTTCCTTTTGCCACTCATGTATCATCAAAACCCCTTGCTCTTCGTGACCCATGAAAATTATTGGATAGAGGTTTTAAGTAATTTTTAGGAGAGATATCAAACATTGCCTGAAGTTCTAGCACTTTTGGATTTTGTTGCATAAAAATCTGCAAGAAAATATAGCACAGAGAATGAAGGACAGTGGCTGGAGTTCCCGAGATCCATTGCTGCATTCTTCTCATTTGAGATGAACTCACTCCATAGGTGATTGCATCTCAGCTGAGCACTATGGGCACTGTGTAGGACTATCCTATGTTGATTAATCTCTCCAGGAGGCCCAAGAGCTGGGAAAGGCTTTATTCAAATGCTGCACCCAGGTCCACGCATCACATAGCTCAAAACCACCTGGATTTCCCTGGATATATTAAGTAGTATGTCACGTATACGTATACATGTATATGCCATAAGAAGAAAAGGCAACAAGATGTTACCGCTGAGATGCTGAGTAACTGAGGAATGTGTGTTTGGAGGGAGAGGGTGCTGCTAAGCAGACATGAGTTTAATCTTTAGAGAGGTAAGATGTGAATGCTGAACATTGATTTTTCTATAAGGTAGAGTTGTCCAGTGAACAGGATGGTTCAACTTGGTAAAACTTGAGTCAGGTTGTTTCTTTCTACAGGCCTTGAGACAACATTAAATAAATTCCTCACAATATATCTATTAATATATCAGTGTTGCAAAGAAATAAAACAGTTTTTATTAATTGTTTTATTAAGCAATAACACAGGTGGCCAAAAAATAATTTACTTATTATTTTTTGTCAAGTAGTTTGAAGTAGGAGATTTGATGGAAGTTGAGCAGCATATGCAGATTCTCGCTTAAACAATTAGTTAAGCACACACCAGCTTCAGTCATAGAATACATTGTACTTTGTTAAATTTAGGCACGGGGCTATTATTTTAAGCTGATGTAGGAATACTTTGTTGAACTGGAGGCAAATAAGATTAAATCATCAGTAAATTCACAGGGATTTTAGCATTCACGTCAATGCACCACAACTCTGCAAAAGGTGTAGAAATGGAATTTAGAATAGACAGTGCAACAAGTAATTGAGGGATGGGGCAAACCAAATGAACTGTGAGACAGTTATCTACACCAAAATCCTTATTTAAACTCCAGAAAAAGTTCGTGAAGGATTTGTATTTGAAAAAGTTAGTAGATAAAACACCAAGTGAAAGGAGCATGCCAATAAAATGTCTCTGTCTTCTGCAATAAAGGAAATGAATGATAGTAGCACAAAAGTTACAATAGAAGACACCATACATCAAGAGAGCTCTTAGAAAATACATTGTGGAGAACAATTGTGCAGTGGCAGGGGGATGAATTAGATGACAAAAAGAAAATTCACTTGAAATAACCTGAAATGAGATTTTGTTCTTATTTTCTGTAACTGGAACAGAAGAAACTGTATGTTTATATGAGCAACATACAGCATCTCGTAAACAGTGTTGATGTAGATGTACTGTAGTTAATGACTGTATTTCAAAGGTTACTGAATGATCATTAAAGATATGTAATTTTTAAAAAGTGTGCAGAAGTAACATACATGAACAAAGAAGGCAAACCTTCTGGCTATGTCAGTGAAATATGTGGGTTTTACATGTACTTGAGAGGAGGAAATCTTTGTGGATAAACACTGTGGGACTTTCATAAGCAACAGGTGGGACTTTCATAAGCAACAGCACGTTGTAGATAGATGTTTAAAAACAAAATTGAGGATAGATTAGAGAATACTGGAAAGAAAAGTTCAGCTTTCTAAGTGGGGTGATACTTCATCCTGAAGGTCAGTCCAACAGAACTGTGAGTGACCCCTGCACTGACAGTGACTTTACTGACAGAGAAATGTCTTCCAGCACCTGGCCATGATAAAATCCCCCTGCAGCCTCCCCAAAAGGAGGAAGACCCAAAAGGGTCTTTGGCTAACTCAGTTAATAGGGAAACTTTGGGGAGATATTTCAAGGGACAGGATGAAGGATTCAAAAGAGGCCCTTACCCTGAGGTGTTTTCCAAGATGTTTATTCTCCAGGGCTTCCAAGAGGGTAAGAGGAAGAACAAGGAAGAGCAGGGGCTTTTCTAGCCCCTGCCAGGAAAAGATAGCTGGAGCTTAGCCAGTTAGGTCAAGGGGGGAAGGAAGGGTCAGACTATATGGCTACATGTTACAGGGGTCTGGGGAAGAACCATTCCCCAGAGAAATGAAACATGAGCAGAATGAGCCGAGCTGGCTGCTGGTAACAGTCTCCACAAACAGTCTCCCAGTCCTGGCAAAGTGGTGAGTCAAGTTCAAGGCCCACCCAAGGAGTGCAGCCAAGAGCAGGAGGAAATGAGAGCCCAGCACAGACAGAGCTGGAAGGAAGGCTGTAGCCTAGAGACATCCAGAGACAGGACTGGGAGCTGGCCACTGCTGCACCACTCAGGCAGCGACTGATGGCCTTGGGCTGAGCTGAAATGGGAATCCTGATCCGTGGGCAGGGTGAACTGATGAGGGTTCACCCAAGGGCTGGGCAGGGCCAGTGAGGCTTTTTGGTGCCCTCAAGACTCATAACACCTTGGTTTTTAAGCACACGTTCAGGATGGTGATGACAACATGTACATGTCTACAGTGTAGATTCCTACAGCTGAGCTAACCTGAGATAGTTGCTCTCATCAAAAGAGAAACAAGCATAACTCTTCTCATCCTAAACACCTCTAACAAAGTTAAGAAGCAGATAAGTATAGGCTGGTAATATAATGACCCATAGCTTTCATAAAGACCTGCATGTTGTTTCCAGTGATCCAAAATTAGGTGAGGTGACCAGATTGTCAGATTGAATGCTAAGTAGCAGCAAAGTGATGAGCAATAAATCCCATTTTAGTAACAAGAATTTAAAACTGGAGATGCCTTGCTACCTTTTTCGATACCTTTTTCACAGTCTGAAAAACAGTATTATTGTGCTAAGTGACAGGAACAACATTATAGGAGTCTTTTGAAGTTGACTGGGAATTTTGGACTGAGAGAACTTATTTAGTGTAATTTTTTTTTCTTTTAAATCAGCAGAGATTCAAAAAAAGGGCCTGTCTGCATATATAGATAAATAAGATAACCATTAGAATGTGCAATAAAATGCAAAGAATGAATTAGTTTTAGAACACAAAGCAGCATTTTATCCATGCGTTAGTGTAATGAAAGAACTAACAAGAATGGTCAGAAAGATATTGAAATGCAAATCCTGACTTGAGTGGCACTGTCATAAATATCTTTAAAATCTAATTAAGAAAGTGCCACTCACTTTGCTTGTTCAATTTTCCATTTAACACACGACTAAAATTGTAATTTACATTGTCTGTTAGCTATCAGCTCTCAGAATCTTTTTATTCTTTCTTGCAGGTGGTGTTGGTGATGGGGCAGCTCCTATTAAGGAAACATAGATGTCCCTTCACAAAATCACTTTAAAAACTTCACTAAGTCTCATTTAAACCTCATTCCTTGTCACCAGATTTGTCTTAATAGCAACACACAGTGGCAAAGTAATCTATCAAAGAAATCTCACAAAAACTTGTAGCAAAAGATAACAAGTTTCCATAGATACATAGACATATATTTTACTGATATTAGACTTTTTCATATTATACTTTACAGTAATGTTTTTTCTTGAGGTTTCCTCAAGAGTAGAAGGCAAATGCTGCAGACTTCTGTGGATTTGAGTGCTGCCATTCATGAAAAACATTGAAATGTCAGTGTGATACGGATTAGTGTTTGTTCTCCATTGAAGGACATAAATAGCATCAAGTATCTGATTCATAGTATGTAGGTCATGGGAGAAAATTCACTTTTCCTCCAGTAATAACTCACATTACTTACAGCATATTTTTGTTGGACAGAGAGCAGCCCCTTTCTCCTCTCTGAACTGTGTCCTTTTACAGCACTTCCATTCTTCTCCTATCTGTTTATTCCCCTTTCTCTGCTTATTTCTAACCTTTGAGTATCACTGATAGTGAATCCCCATTTGATCCTCTTAATTGATCAAACCCTTGTGTGTCTTTTCCTTCTGCAACTGCAGAAGCTGTAATGAACTCTGACCCTCATGAGGGTCTTTCTGTCATTTGCCTTTTGTTTTTCAGTCTCACAAGTTCCTTCACTTCCACTGTTCTCTCTAGAGAAGCCTCCTATTTTAGAAGTGAGTTTGGAGTTGGGTTCTTTGTTGTTGTTGATGATAATTTTTTTAAAGATCTTTATGGTTTCTTTCTTTACTCTTTATTTTCTTTTTGATTATATCAAAAAGAAATATATTTTTGCTCTGCATGAAACATCTGAATCACTTATTACTGTTTTTTGCTGTAGTTCATTGCAACCTTTTCATCTACTTGATTATTGAAGATATTTTGTTTCCCTGCTTTCTAATATGCTTTGTGAGCGTCATCTTCACTCTGTGTTTGCCCCCTTTGGTTTTTTTCCCCTCTCTCTACCTGATCTTCCCCATGTCATGGAGATACCACAATCAAGGAAAACTTCCAAAATTCTCAAATCGTCTCCCAAATCCCTTCTTTGTGTTCAGTATTTCAACCACAGCACTGGAGGAAGCAAAACAAGCATCAAGTGTCATTTACCTAAACTATCTCATTAAGAATTTTAATTTGCTATCTTGAGCCTCATATCAGAGCAGTTGCAGTTGAATTTGGGTGACACAGTTATGGACATATTATTTGATAAGTGTGAAATAACATGACTGTCAGAGGAGAGCATTTCTAGCGTGAACAGACACCATGAAATGGTTTGTATCAAGCTCAAGAAAATTGACCTAATCATCTGATACACATTTCTGCTCACAGTATTTTAGGTAGGAAAGTGTTCCCCCTGACAAGCATGACAAATACTGTTACAGTATTTTCTTGCCTTCGCTCTGCTCTGTGTCAGTGGCAGCAGAGTTATTGTTAGGCTCAGGCAGAGCTATTTATACCCTGGGATTTGCAGTGCTCCTTTCCCTACCAGCATTCCCCTACTTATTCTGGGAGAAAGAGAGAGCGAGAGAGAGAGAGAGAGAGAGGAATAAAGGGAATGAAAGAAATAAGTACTGTCCTTTAAAAAAATACTTACACTACTCCTAATCATAGCAAGAGCATAAAACAAACTTATCATCGTAGTTACTTAAGCTGAAATTGAGACTTTTTTTTTCCTTTCTGCTTCTTGTCTTATTTTCACTCCCCTTGATCCTGGTTTAGATTGCAAGCTAAGGGGCAGGAATACGCCTGCAGCATGGAAGACACAAGCCAGATTTTCTATACACCAATTCAGCAAACGAGTCTGTACTTAAAAAAACCCAAACAACAACAAAACATATAAAACAACATACAAAACAACAACATACAAAAACACAAACAAAAAACCCCAGACAAACAAAAAAACCCAAACAAACAACGCCCCCCAAAAAAAACCCCAAAATCAAACACCAAAAAGCCCCAGTAAAACCCCGACAAGACCCAAAAACAAATCCTAAAAATTCAAAAATTATTTTGTATTAATTGAATGACAGACCTAAGTAACCTTTTATGAAAATGATGTAGGTGTTCCATCTAAGTTCTGTATAAGGAACAGTTAAAACATATTCATCTCATCTGCATCCACAGGACATCTTTCTCTGTTCTTGTTTCTCAGAGGAAGGAGATTCTAGCAGGTTATTGCACTTCTGAAAGGTAAAGCCAGGCATTCACTGCACCATACACATTCATTTTTAAGCTGAAAATTGTGTGAGAGAGTCAGGATTCCTTCCTTTTTTCCATCATTTACTGTCATCTTGAGAATAGCTGGAGATTTCTACATCCACTTTATATCCAACCAAAACAAGAAAATATTCCCCTTACTTTACTAAAACACTTTTCAAATTCAGACATTTTTGCTGCCTGGAGAACTGTGAAATCAAGTTTGGCTTTTGCATAAAAGTCCAAACTGGAGAACTGCTGGATTTCTTTGAAATACCATTACCTTGAAAAAGTCCATGTGAATGGGAAAGTATATTTTTAGAAATGTTCTTAGGAACAAATTTGTAATTTGTACCAGAGTCCTTGCTCTAAAAGAAGATCCTGTGCTATGTCCTTTTCATGATAAGGTTTTTCATTCAGGATTTTGAAGGATTTTTGCATTGTTTGCTCAGTATCAGGAAAATTGCAAATTTAGGGTTTAACATCATTTGTAATCTTTTGCTAGTTTCATATTCTGGAAAATACATGTATTTTCTAGTACTGGGATAAAAACTGCTATCTCATATTTCAGATGCTAAATTGTACATACATATTTACACTAAAACCAAATTTCAGTCATTCTGATTTTTTTTTCAATATTTAGGACTGCCTGATACTGATATTTTTTGCACCAAATTACTTTCAAATGTTAATTTTCTTCAACTCAATTTTTTAAATCTCATAAAAGAAGGTCCTTTGCTCTGTTTTCGTTTATGCTTAACTGAATTAATTTTCAAAATTATTTTTTTTTTTAACCAAAAGATTGTCTAAGTGACCTAGTAACTTTATAAAAATAAAGAAAAAATAAAATAACTTGACCATCTAAGGTACTTGTAAGGAAGAGTAATTCACCTTTTTCTTCAACTTTTTAAAGTTTAAAAAAAAGATTGTTCAGTATTCTTTGACACAGCACAAAATTTCAGGCAACTGCAGTTACAAAATTTATATTTTTCATGTTTAAAGTAGCTTTGAACAATTATTTCTTTGATTTTAGATGTACATCTGGTAACTTCAAAATTAGGCATGGTAGTAATTTTCATATTAATGAATGATTCTGAGTACTTCACTAGCATTCCATGTGTCAACAGCTTATTTTTTTGACATCCAAATTTTGAAAACTTTCTGAACAAAATAATTTATTAAAAAATCCTGGGGATGGGCTTGGTTTTTGCTGACACCATTGTCTAAAAATATTTACAGAAATTGCACAGGACTTCCATTACATGTTTGTGCATATGTTTGATTAGTATCAGAAAAATTGGTCTCTGAATCTTACAGACCTGTTCTTTCCACTCAGAAAAATTGCATCCACTTTATGAAAGAGGAAAATAATTGTCCTCAATTTATTTTCTGTTAGTAAAATGCATTCCTGAATGACAGGGAAAAAAAATCAAAATACAAACCACAGTTCTGAATAGGTTTCTCTTTGCCTTTTGCCATCTTTGGCAAAGTGTTTCTGCTTTGTTCCCAAGGGTGTTCTTAACTGATTAATTGATTAACTGAAAGGGTGTTCTTAATCTCTTAGTGACTGCCATGGAAAACCACTACATGAAAATCAAGACTATTTTTTTGTCATAAGCAATAAAATAAGACTTTTCTGTTTTCAAGGAATTTTGATATAGATTGAAAATGACCAGGTGTTTTGTTTTAGTTTTTTTGGTTTTGGTTCTGTTATTTTTTGCTGTTCTTGTTGTTGTTTTGGGTTTTTTATTTTGGGTTTTTTGTTTGGTTGGTTGGTTTGGGGTTTTTTTGTGTGTGTGTTTTTGTGTTGTTTCTTGTTGCTGGTTTTTTTTTCTGGTTTGGTTTGGTTTAAGCTTCTTTTTTGTGTGTGTGTGTTCCAACATTATGTTCTGTCTTTAGCATGCCATCAGCTGCTGCTTAGATGAACTGAAAATTACATGGACCATTCAGCAAATATTCTTCAAACAAATCTTTAGCAGGTATCTGGATTATTTCCATGAAATTACTACAGATGGAATTTTTCTTCCAGAACAACATATATTATTCCATGTTGCTACCACCTAAGCCATCCAAATATGAGGCATAACATTGCATTATAGCACATCCTATCTTAACAGCATAATTTCTATACCCACAGATTCTTCCCTTTTAGGACTTTCTTCAACAAGAAAACACTGCAAATGATCAATCAATTCTTTTTGAAAGTCATCATGAAGAATTCAGGAAAATGATTCTTTTTCATCGACTACAATTCTACAGATAGTCTTGACTTTTGAACAAATTCAGTGGAAGTTTCTCATACCACAGCTATTACTCTAGATAATGAACTCAGTCATGAAGTTTCTGTCTTCAGCAGTCTGGGCATGGTTTTCAGTGTGTCTTGTATGTTTCCTGCAGCAGTTGTTCAGTATGATTATTAGATATTCAGGAATGTGCAATCCTTTCTGGTTTAGTGGATACTTAACACTGTAGATTTTATTCTAAATATTTTAAAATCACTGCTACTGCTGGTTTTTTCATAGTTTTCACTCAAATACTGTGAGTTCTGCACAGTTCTTTATGCAAGCCTCTTCTAGCAACAATGGATTGTTGTAGACCAACACTGTGTCTTTGAATATCCAGTTATTCTCCACCTACACTGGGACATGATGTGCTGTCTTTTGACTGATATATATATATCATAAGATACCCAGACACTTAAAACAAATATCTTTTAAAAAAATCAAAAAACCAAAAAAACCCACATTTTCATTGTAAGAACAATAAAGTTACAAATTTTTAAATTCAAATGGCATATTTTATAAGCTGTTTGAGGAATGCACGTGGTCATAAAAATAATATGTACAGTTTCATTATAGTAACCAAATAGTGTTTCCTAGAGTCTATATAACCTATATAACCTATATGGTTCCTATAGTAACCATATAGTCTTTCCTATATGGTGCTATATGTAGTTCTACAAGAATTTCACAACTGAAGCCTTTTCTACATTATTAAATTATCTTAGAGCTGAATATATGTGATATCTGCTATGAATAAAATTAGCATAGAACCTAAAAATTCTGAATGAACTTAGAAGAAGCAGTAAGAAAGGATTCAATCTAATAACAAGAGTTATCTGAAGATAGTAATTTTCAAGTGAGTTACAGTTTTCATCTGCTACTGTGTAGAGATCTTGAAAAGCATGAGTAAGAGTGTGGGAGTTGACAATGGCTACAGAGCACACTTGAGACACAGAAAAGTCTGTCTCAATTTATGGCTCCCCTCAGAGGCATCTGAATTCAAGCAGGGTCTAGGTCCCCGATGTATAGTGGAGGACAGCCCTGTTTAACTTGTTCCTCTGTGGAAAGAAGCAACATAATAATATGAACAAAGGAAATGACAGTAGCTGCAAACCTATAAAGCTACTGCCATAGATTAAATTCAGTGAAATGAACCAGGCAATAATGCAACAATAGCTTCCATTCACCTCAAGAACTGCTTATCAGAAAACACCAGTTAGCCATCAGTAATTAAGAAGGGTGCTTTTATAACAGAAATGGCATCCCTATCCAGTGTGTCACTTCATCTTGAATATATTAATATATCTTACTGAGAGATTTTGTATAATCTCATGGCCTCTACTGGTCTGTTGGAGCTACTATTGTCTGTATGAGAGAGTAAATGGCTGGGTTAAGGATAATAAAAGGAGTCTTCTAGGGAGATTGAACACTGAACAACTATGTTCATAGCAGATTTGCTTGGGCTAATGTCAACCTATCTTAATTTGAAACTATTTAGAAATACGACTTTAGTTTTGGTTTTTCTTAACATGTAAAGGAAAGAGGTATTCTGAGAGTGAACTTATTGGACAACCCAGAGAACTGGAGAATGGCAGGAAAACGGGACAGAAATTATTTGTGGAGCTCTGGGACAGGACCTTTAAGGGTGCTTCAGGCTGAGAGCCTTCCTGCTGTTTTAGAAGGAGCTTGATATACTTGATTTTGGGGAGGCCCTGACAGTTTTACTACTAACTTCACTGTGGAAGAGACATACAGTTATCTTTTTATATAACAAGGGTTTACTATCCAGGTGCTTTCGAGAACACAGGTACCGTTAATTACTGGGAGATTAATTTGATCCTTGTAGTTAACCTTCTGACAAAATGAGATTTTATATCAGCTGAGAGACTGGCAGAGAGCTCTCTCTTTTTAATATCATGCCTTATACAGTTCATCAGCTTTACCAATTAGAGGTCTGACAGATCTTTATGTCTCCTGGTATATTGCACTGGCTGCTGCACAGCCACAGCCACTGACAGATAGGCTTTAGTTTTTATAATGCCTAGGAAATAGGTGTTTAGATTCTGCTGCTGCTTCTCCAGCACAACATGCAGTTCCAGAAAAACTGCTGCAGTGCAACAGATAAACATTGCACAGTAACAGGCTTTGCACTCCTAGAGCGCAGTGTTTTGTACTGCATAATCATGACATTCTATAGCTGCTTATCTGATAAAGTACCATCAGCTCTTCAAATCACTAGCAATGTCACTCAGACATGAGATGATGTCACACGTGCCTGGTCCCAAACCCACGCATGATTTTGCAACATGCTGTCTGCTCTACATATAACAAAACCTAAACAAGTCTGCATTTTATGTGGGAAAAAAAATCATGGTGCAACTTCCTTATTTCTCTTTTCTCTATTTCTTACCTATATGGGCTCCTTGTACCAACTTCCATTAATTTGTAATTCCCAACTTTGTATTGCTATCTGTAAGCCCTTGAGCAGACCTGGTGCTACAATGCCCAACACCAAAAAAGGTGACTGAAAATTTTCTTTTCAGTGTCATTCAGCACAAATGTAGTATGAAAGACTGATGTGTGGTAAGACAGCTTGACCACAAAGTTCTCATGTGCATGGCCTTAATGGAATGTCTTTTAACTGACATTTTAGAAGCCATATAATTTTTTTCTGCTGAGCTTCTGTCAAATTGTTATAGTGTTGTGAATCAAATTCTCAGGTGTGGCAAGTGTTGCGTGGTCTACAATGGCACACATTGCGCTACTTAATCAAGCTCTTTGGGTTTTTGTGTTTCTCACCATCCATCTTGCCAATTAAATATGTCTAAGGAGCCTGAACCAATGCTTAGTACAGAAATACATGCCTTCTCAGAATGTAAATTCTGAATCTCAGTAAACGAGAGGCATATTTCTTGGAAATATTCTGTGTGTAAGTTCAAAGAAATTTAAGTGGCAGTATTTGATTTTGTTTATTTTAATTTTAAGAAAACAGGAGATTCAAGTGCCAGACCAATCTTTCAAAATGTTACTGGAGGTAGGTGAAGGAATGCCCTCTTATGTTCCTGGCCTTATTTTGCTTTGCCTTCCTTTAAATTTCCTTTCATTTTCTCCCAGTAAGACTGTGCCATTGCATCTGTCACAGCCAGAGCCTTTTAAAACCTGCCATATCCTATTGTCTGTGCCAGCAAGTCACTCAGCCTTTAAAAGTCCTTCCCCTTTGCTGACTTCCAAGAAGCATTTAGAAGGTTCTCCCAGTCTAATGTGTGTAAGAGCCATCACCTATCTGACCCCGATTTAAGTGGAGGAGAAGTGAACTGGTAGTCCCCAAGCTCTGTCATTGAATTGGTTCCTAAAGGTAAAATCACTTCTAATGTGAAAAATGCTGTGGAATAGAAGAAGCTGTAAAGAATGTTAAGGTCACCTACTGTCCTTTAAATCCATGCTATAGTCTAGAACTGCAGTGACACTTTAGTCTGCTGAAACATTTATCTTTAAACCTGTTTTTATTCTTTAAAAGCCGAGTGTGATGTAGTTACAGTGTGTAACCAGTTTATCTCTGCTCTACCCATCTCACATTTTCCAGTGCTTTCCATTCTGTTGTACTGATGAATTGATTAATAAATATTAACTACTGTAGCACATATAAATCTTGGAAATCTGTTACTAGGTTAAGTTTTCTGTGACCTTAACAAAATTCAACAAAATACCAAAAAGAGATTTTTTCACTCACTATTTAAGAACTTGAGGTGATTTAAAAGAAAATAAATCAAAATAACATGCTGAGAAATGTAGATTGCTGATGACGACATTTTTCCAGTGTTTTTATAGTCTTAAGTGGGCAGGTAATCTGATGTTATGGATCTCAGTTGTTTAGTAACCTGGTTTTATTAGGAATAAAATACAGATTTTTCTTACTCTAATTAATTATTCTTTGTCCCATTTCTGAAGAACTATGTACGTCATTGGCTGTAGGAGGATGGTGTGCTTCCCTGGAAGTTCTGTTCTGTCTGTTTCTGCCTTTCCTATCTGTTTTGTGATACTTGAGGAAAATAGTAACAACTTTTTTGTTCACAGCTTTCTTGTTAAGTGTTTTCTGATCCTCCCCTGAGAATGCTTCTTGAAAGAACCAACTAACATTTGTTTATTCTTATTCCAAGAAATAACTAGGTTTTTCAAACAGTGAAAATACCAGCTGAAGTTACATGAGGATGGACAGTTCAGTTTTCTGTACACAGTAAATTAAGCTAAGAATTAACAGGTCTATAAATGAAGAACTTTGGTTCTCATTTTGCAAAGCAGAATGTCACCTACGGATTGTGATGCTGTAACTGTTATTTATAATTGTGCTACTGTAACTGTTATTTATAATTTATATTTGGAAAAATCATATAGAAGCATAAGACAGGAAATTAGTATCCATTATTTCATGCCTTTCCATGTCCTCCCATTTAATAAAATGAGTATCCAGATGTTTGCAATGAAAGAAGGGGGCAGAGGACAATGGGTTGATACAACTAAGAGAGGGAAAAGATAATAATGAAATTATTTTGATTAGCAAAATGAGAACCAGACAAGACCCAGCAGCGGGTAAATATGGTCAAGGGGCAAAAATACATTTTCATAAGCCTTGAAGAAGACTTAGTATATATTTCTGTAAATCTTCCTAGCACTGTTTATGTAAAACACAACGTTATTTAAAGTATTGTATGATTTAGTTAATCAGAATTCTTCCAAGGGAATGAAATTATCATAGTTGTTTCATAAATATATGTAGCATGAAAATCACCATGTTTTGCTTATTTTTGCTTTGCTCAGTCTTCTTTTACTCTTTCAGTGTGCTGCAGTTTCTGTTACAGAGTGTCTGTACTGTCTTTTTACCAAAAGACTGACTTTCCATTTTGATGGAATTTCCTAAGACCAGGGGACTTTAATTTTGTCATTTTATCACTTTATCACCAGCTGTTTTGTGGCTGTAAATTGCAGGTGACTCTGTCTGGAAAGTCTTCTTCTTCACTCCAAACTTCAGTCCTGAGGACTCCAATGGTTGCTATGATTCTCACGTTTGCTTCTGCCATGGAGGATTCGTTACACGACACGATCCCCCACTGCTCTTCGATCTGTCCAGAGACCCTGAAGAGAAATTCCCACTGACTCCAGAGACTGAGAGCCGTTTCCACGAAGTCCTCAGGGCCGTACACCAAGCAGTAGACAACCACACCAGATCCCTGCATGCTGTTCCTAACCAGCTGTCATGGGACAACCTTGTCTGGAAGCCATGGCTCCAGCTCTGCTGCTCATCCCTCTTTCAGTCTTGCTATTGTGACTATGAGTCAGGAGGGAGTCCACTGCAGGTGCATTTGGAATAAACAAGCTGCAATTCCCTTTCAGAAACTGAACCAGCAGAGTGTGGGTGTCTGACTTGAACCTGTGCTACAAGCCTTCAGAAGGCTTTGTTGTGTTGGAGGAGGACCAGTCTTCAAACACATATTGCAGTGGAAGAAAATGTGCCAAGAGAGGGAAGGCACGACACACCTTCTCTCCTCTGTCTTTTTCACACAGCATGAAGGACATGTTGCTGTCCTCATCTACACATGGGTAGACTTGTAGGCATTTTCTGTGGGAGATAATTTCTAGACCTTGAGCTTGAGCTTTTTTCTTACACAGCAAAGAATTTACCTATTGGTTCTGTCAATCACAACTAATAAATGCACGCTTTCCTATCCTTTTTACTAAGTGTTACCCATTAGTAGGACATAGCACTGAGTAATTGAAACAGAGAGATAATAGTGGAGAGGTCCTCCTGTGACAGTCATTTGGTAACTGATAGATAGATTAAGAGCAGTCTTGCAACAGATCTCTATCAACAACCATGACAAATATGAAAAAAGCTGACAGATTGCCAACAGTCTAATTTGAATATGCCATAAAAATGCACAGAGCTATGGTAGTGGAAGACCTTGTGTCCATATTAAAATGATGCTCCCCAGCATCCCTCCTGCCTTATGGCATGGCAGCAACCTTTGTTTCAAAAGGACACCACTTCAAGTGCACCAGCTGCATGCTTGTGTGTGTACCATAAGTATATATATATATATATGCATGCACAAGCTGAATTCATAACCCATAAATCCTTCAATCCCTGACATAGGCACACCCTTATGATCATATTGCAATTGATAAAATAAAAGATTTGGTCCATACTTGATATTTGAGTTCCAAATTCATGATACCAATGATACCAATTTATCTTTCACTTATTTATCATACCTATTCGTCCATTGATGAAAGTAATCACAAATAAATAAAATTTGGTCTTTCTTTAAATATCTTTGCCATCTTTTAAGTTCTCTGAATAGTATCTATCATTTTCTGAAAATAAGCTTGGGCTTGAGTACTTAAAGCCAAATATAACTGTCTCTGAGTTCTTAGCAAGGTCTTGGGAAATCTACTGTCCTCGAGGGCTAATTTTTGTATCCATTTTTATCTTCATCTTATTCAGGCACATTTTCTTTCCACTCTACTAGGCAGAAAAACTATTTTCTTTGGCATATTGCAGATGAAAAGAAGATATCAGCAAAATACTAAAATGATTTGATGCCTGATAATAGAAGGTGACTTGCTCCTTATCAGAAAGCAGCAGTTAATTCCCATATTACAATGTATTAAAACCTGTTTGGGGCAAAAGTGATCTGTGATGATAGTAATACTGTAGCTTCAGTCAGCCAGCATTAAGATTGTGACCTAGTTCTTATGAGCTATTGAAGGCTTTCCTTTAAAAATATATTGTGGTAAATGGTGTATTTCTCTGTCTGTAAACCTAGGCTTTATTTGATTTTTCCATTACAGTTTCATTCAAAATTTCACTCTCCACAAATACCCAGAAGCCTGTCCTGGAAAATGTACGTTTTCCTTGAAGGCCTATTTCTGATATTTCACCTTGTGTTCATGATCTTAATTATGTCCTCAGCAAACTCTCTGTAGGAGGCAGAGCCCCGTGACCAATATTTGTCACTAGATGTTCTACATAACCTTAGGAAGAAATATGACTCTCATTTGAATACAAATATTCTTCCATGAGAGTGGCTGCCTTTCAACATCATGGCAGGATCTGTACATCCCAAATTGTTGATCCTCACTATGTGGCCCTAGAACCCCTTGGGACATGGCACTGGTGCCAGCGCATCCCTCCTTGCAGCCAAAGGGCAGCCCCAGGCTGTGGCCAGAGAGCCAGAGCACCATGGTGTGGAGGGATGCTCTTTCCAACTCCCAACTGCCACAGCGTACACAAAAGATTTTCAAACAAGTACTCCTGAAGAAAATAGGAAAAAATATGTTGTGTGTTCAGTATGCAGTGCTAACTGAGACAAGGAGTTTGGTGTCATTAGATTTTCTTTCCACAGTTTCTGGTCTGTGACCTTTACAGACATCTCAATTTATATTCTCAAGGACACCCACATTGAGTTTTTTTAAACAGGAAGATACTGTGTTGCTATTATTTCTTTCTCTTTCTTTCTGCAGGTGCAAGAATTCTTTCTTCTGCTAGGCACAACAGTTGTTCTGTGCTGCTTGATCAAAGTATCAAAATTGATGACTTTCCTACTGCTCTGATTTCTTCTGGCCTGAATATAACATTTCTTTCATACCTCCCTTGGCTTTTGATGCCATCTTTCTAATCTCTTTTTGTAAAACATCCGCACCCCTGAAATAATTTTCCATCTATTTCTTTAGCACTCAGTCCTGTTAGCTTGTCATATTGGTTGTAATGGCTATTTTGCCCTAATCAATCAGAAAGTGAAAAGTAGTCTTTGTCATAAAATTTGATTTGTAGGACTCCTTGACTCTGATAACCTCCTGCTTATTTAAGGTCCAACAAGAATTAACTTTGAATTATGAAATATAAATAATTAAAACATAACTGAGATGTCCCAAATAATATAAAATATTTATTGTTTGTGGCACAAACTTCATATTTTCCAAAATATAATTTAGTACAACATTTAATACTTTGATATTAGCAATAAGATATGAAATCTGTTTTTACAATTGTTCCTTCAAGAGAGATTCTGTGAAGAACAGGGCAGTATTTTTCATACTGTATGTTAATACCATTTTATTTAATACCTAAAATAAACCTTTCCTGTATTGAAAATGTATTATACCTGTCAGTATTATGCCTTTTGTTCTGAAGATGATATCAGATCAGGATAATTAAAGTAGTCTTGTTTATCTGCAAAATAAAGTGTGAAGAACAATATAACATTTGTGTAATGGTATTGCCTGATCTAACAAGGAAAAGTTTTGTTTTTAACAGCAGGTTATTCATGGGATATACATGATTCACAACGAACTAACAAGGAAGACTCAAGGAGAATGTGCTGCTCTGATACTTGGAAACTGACTTTCAATCTGTCATTTAATGAGCACTGCTCTTGTAGCATGGTGCCTGTTTGTAGGATATGTCAGTTTAAACTGGGAGTTCAGCTTCAGAGGGTAGTGTATTCCTCTACAGTATTATTTAACAGTATCATATCCTAATTTGTGAGAGTCCCTGTAGAGCCCAGAGCAAGTCATTTAACTCATTTCTCAGTTCCTCTGCTGCACTCAGGAAAGGAAAGCAGTATTTCTCTTAACTGCTGGGAATACTGAAAGAACAGAAAATGCTGAAAGTGGTAAACTGGTAAAGGTGAACTTTCTACAACCTTGTCTATAGATGATACAATTTAAAAGCTGGAAAACTAGGATGCAGAAGATCCACCTATACTAGGGGATATGTGATACCCCTAATCTGAGGTTTGCAGGTGGGTTCTGTATATAGTTTAGTGCATGTGGGATTGTGATCTGGAGGAGAGAGAATAGATGGCTAAGAAACATACACACTTGGGATTAAGAGAAAGTAAGTCACATTTTTATAATTATATTTATTCTCTTTTTTAGCAGTCAGGAAACTACATGGAATAATAAATAATGTTTTTCCCTCAGGGACTGGATATCACAGGTTTTTAGCTCTTAAAAATAGAGATGTCCTGACTTGCCTCCAATTATAGTCAGAAAAATCAAAAGTAAAAGAAAAAAAAAAAAGGGAAATAGGAGCTTTGGAGAGAGGTGTCAGATCTGAGACTGAAAGTTTGCAGAGAACTAAGAGAATCCAGTCCATATACTTCACAGCTCAGTGAGAATCATCACTTGCCAGCAATTGTTTATTTCACATTGTAGTAAAGTGAGATCTAGGTGTTCAGATATGTGGACAATGTAAAAAAAAATCACTTAAGATATCACTTGATACAGGAAAAAATGGAAAAAGAAAGAAAAGGAGTGCAAGCATAGCTACAAAAAATCATATTTTCTATTAAAGTATGTTTATTAAAAATTGTTTTATGTTTTTGACATACATTACTACAGTAGTTTTACTTACATTAGAACATAATAGTTCTGTGCTTAAGACAGATATTTTCATCTTTTCTGTCATTTCCTTTTCTGGCATTGCCTGTGCAGCATCCAAAATATACAGTAAGGAGCAAGAGGCAGCCCATGTACCCTACAAGCTGTGTGGCCAGGCACATGGGTAGGAGGAGAGGCTTAGGCAAAGCTCTGCACTGGCAACCACCAGGAGGCAAACACTGTCTGGGGGTTGTCTCCCATCTGAAGACAGAGATCTTGGAGTTGACCCTGAGATTAGCTCAGTTGGTTAAGTTGGTCAGAGAGCAGTACTAATAACAACAGGGTTCAGAGTTCATTCCCCACAGGGGCCATTCACTGAAGAGTTGGACTTGATAATCCTTCTGGGTCCCTTCCAGCTAAGAATATTCTGTGATTCTGGGAAATTGCTGGAAATTGCTGGTTCCTCTGGGTCTGTCAGAGAGGTCCCCTATGTGGCCAGCTGGACTGTCCTGTGTTCTGCAATAGGGTCTTTCTGTGTCAGGATGTCAGGTGGAAATTAGTTTGGAACCTCCAGGATGCAGGACTCCTCACCTCTGAATAATTATGCCAAGCCAACTGCTTCTGAATCATCATACATGAGGTGACAGATCTTAGTCTGACACTCTAAGGCAGAAACAGTCTCACATTTTTTTTGCTGAAGGACCAGAAGACCTCACCCAGGTTCTAGGGACTTGCAGTTTACATGCTGCGAAAACTACAAATAATTCAGAGAGTCCTGGAAACACCCTGGCAAATCATATGGCTTTTCCATGCTCTTCTTGGTAGCTTTTATTTACATCAAAACTAATAAGAATCTGCCTAAAACTTCACATGTACAGCCAAAAAAGGATATTGCAAATTTTTCTTAAGACCGCCCCACAGTAACTTGAACCTGTGAGTTTGGTACTGAGACCAATGAGATTGTGCCAACACAAGGTACAGCAACTGAAAGTCTCTTATACATATGGAAGATGCTGAATTCCAGACTCCCTCTGGAGTTTGTGCTATACTGGTTAGTGAGATAGACTGGCTTGATTATCTCTAATTGAATTGTCAAGGTTATGAAACATTTCTGAACTTGGAAGATATGAATTATAGGATTTGTGATGCTTATGCAGCGTCTCCTATATGCCTAAAAAACATTCCTTTAATATAAATCATGGTAGGTTTCCTATGTAGATTAGTGTCAGTCTTATCTATTAGAAAATGGTGTTGCAGGCACTTTCCTTGGAAAATAAAGCTATATTTGAAGATAAAAAGTTGTGCATGTGGGGATCAGCTCAATTATAAAAACTGTCCAACACTTTATTTCAGTGTTAATATCCAATAATATCCGTTATCCAATAATAAAACCTTTTTATGCAGATAATATTTTATTGTGCCTGATTTATGTGAAAAATACTGTGAGATAGTTTAAATTATAAGGCAGAGCTCTTCATTGCGACACTTAAGAGAATTTTATATGAAGTTGCTTTAGGTAGCAATATTTATTATAAAAAAATTAGATACAAAGCATCTCAAAAGCCTTACGGACTTAAGTTGGGCTGCAGGAGAATAACTTTGGTTTAATATGGTCTCCTTGTTCACAAATAAAAAACACAGTAATGAAGAAAAAATCCTCAAACTTTAAGAACAGTTTGCCTGTGGTATTAGTGATAAAATGAATACTTGAAGTTTGTATTATGTGTGAGATTTTTTTTTTTAATTTTTTTCCCTTATCTTTTATGTTATAACTCCTCCAGCCAAGCAGACTAAATACTCAGATTTAGGAAAATGTGCTGATTGGTTTGTAAGTGTCATGAGAAACAGAGTCATTCAGTGATGTGTCATCACAGACCAGGCTTTTAAAAAGTATGTTATTCTGCAAAAATGAGCTGCCTCGTACTCCATCCTTCTCCTCTTTGATATTTATAAAAATAAATGGAAATCCTTTCTGATACTAAGGTTTATGCTACAAATTCACAACCCTCTTTGATTGTCTTTCAAGAAAATTCAGCCACAAAAGATCAACCCCAGCAGCTCAGCACTCTGCCCTTTCTGGATTAATGACAATAATGAATGCTAGGGCTCCAGCAGCTGCAGTAATGTATACTAAATGAATACTGCCAACACTCAGTTTTTAAGCACTCAGTACCAGACTATATAGAGGGTTTCCATCTTCACATATTAAACCTGGTTGGTTTCTGCTATCTCCTGTGTTTTTCCTATTGCTCTCCAGACCCATTTTGGGGAATGTAGAAATCAAGATATAGGAAAGTGTACAGGCTGGGAATGAAAAAAAAAAAAAAGCTCTTCATCATCTGATTGAAACTGTGCCACTGGATTGTAAAAAAAAAAAATTAAATCCAGAGAACTAAGAAGAGGGTAAAATTCCCTAGTGGTAAGGACACTCACCTGGGCTGTGATGACAGCTTTGCTATGAAACTTCAAGACTCATTAAGTGTTTTTAATCACATGAGGAACACATATTGCCTGTGGAACAGAGAAGGATATACCTTATGGCTATGAAGTCACTTTCTGTCTCTGTTACTCACTACCTGACCTGGTGAGGGTAGAAGTCTTTGCTTCAGAGAGGCAAAGCTTGTACAAAAAAGGCAGAAAGTACAGTGTACTTCTCTTTGCCCCCCCTCTTTTCACACCTAGCCAGATGCTTAGGAATGCTTTGTTTTAGCTGCATGTCCCATCTAGGAAAATGTCAAGGAGGGAAGCCTTGAAAGTATTATCTGTCTTCTTTGATCCCAGGTTTAGAAATACTGTGCTTGTGCAGAAGGGACCTCATCCTTCCACTGCCAGTAGTGCTCTGAAAGTAGGATCAAAGTACTTAGATGACATAGGGAGGATGTATTCCCTGCCTGCAGAAGAATTTAGAAACCACTGTAGATAGAAATATAGTTCTAGGTCTAAGATTTATTTAAGTTAAATGATGAAGGTATCTATAACTGAGTTTGTCTCCATTTCTACCCAGGACAGACAAAAATGAGATGGGTCAATCCTAGCTTGTGTGGCTTTGTGAAGATTCTATTAGTCATCTCTAATAATGCTCCCTCTCTTTTTTTGCCTTTTTTTTTTTTCTTTTTTTCTTTTTCTTAGATAAAAGGAAAAAAAACGACACGGATACATTCATAATTAATGGCACAGATATGTTTAAGCACCTTAAACATTAAACAGTTTAAACATTTAATAAAATCCCATGACACCTGTTTTTTGGGTGTAGAACCCTACTTCTTTCTCCTGGAATATTTGAAATATTTTTTTAAGTAGGGAGGCATGTATGAAATTTAAATGGATCATCATAGTCAGAATTTTACAACCAAGTGCCTATTTTTCACTGAAAGCACTTTTTTAAAGGATAAATGTCTTTGTTTACTTGTTTGTGTCCTTGGGGTTTATTTGCATGGATGTTTAGTTTTTTTTGTCTCTATGATTCTCTGCAAGTAAGAGAAGAAATATCTTTTTGGAAATATCTAAAAGAAATGTCATCATTATAGAGGTCAGGCAATTTGTTTTTAAGATCATATTAGTTATTTTTATGCCACTTTAATTATTTTCCTATGGTGAGTATTTCAATCAGAATAGAGTTTTAGTAACAGTAACTTAAGATCTTTTCCGATTTACATTTTCTTTTAACATCAATTATGATTGTTTAGAAAGGACTTGAATTGAAGAATACTGCTGAGCTTCTGGAAAAAATGTCATGACATTTAAAATGCAGCTTTCAGCCTCTACTATGGTGGATGTTTAAGTGTTAAAACATTTACATTGTTATATGCATATGACACATTTTCCATCTTCTTGTATCTTCAGAAATACTTTGCAGCCAAGCAAACATATAAACTGCACTGAATTATGCATGAAAAAATTTTTAGGGCTCCATCTGCTAGGCATTTTTTTACAGTTTGTTTCTTAAGTTAAAAATGTTTACACTGCATTATATTAGGTATAAAACTAGTTGCAGCACCTGAATGGATTTTATTTCCTAGTATTCTGTATTACCACATGACTAAACACATACCTTGCAAGAATACAAGCAGAAAGATCTTAGTTCAGCAGGGCATTTAAACAAGGTTTGCAATTTCCACTGTGTTCAGGAATTTTGCTGATTGATACAATTGAAGAGAAGACTAAGTAATGTATAATATTTTGCTTTTACTATCAATATCTTAAATTTACTCTAAACTAAAAATATTTCACATGTTTTAATTGCCAGGTGTTTCCAACCTTTCCCATTCCATAATTTTAATCTATGTCCATCAGGTATTTGTAAGCTTGCCTCCAGCCTTGCTATTTTTTGAAAATGCAATGCAAGTTAATATTTTTTCTGAGCTCTACATCCAATTACTTCTGTTACTAGGATACTGTTTACCATAAAGATCATGATGTAGAATGTACTGGATAAAAAGGAATAAAAATCCAACAGAACAATGAAAAGCTTTCTGAGAGGATAAATCCAAAGGCATTGATGGTCAGCTACTACCCAGCTATAAAATGTACCTTTTTACATGGCTCATAAGAAGCATCACTTAATCTGTTAGATTCCATTGTTGAAACAGGACAAAATTATTTAAATGAGAGGTGGAAAAAGCATTTTATACATGGCAAAAGAAATGAGCTAAGCCCAGATTTAACTATTGTTATTTTGGCTTATGACTCCACAGATATAAAATGCTGTTGAAAGGACATCAAATAAACTAACAACCAGGAAAAATGGGTTCAAGTATAAAATACATGATTTTTTCAAGTAATCACAGAAAGATTAAAAAAAAAAAAAAGTACACCAGCTCTTCTTATATTTGGATGTATATTGATGTGTGCTTGGGAGTGTGTTTGAGAAGTTGTGGCAGTCTGATGAAGTTTCCACTGATTGGAAAAGAGGGAACATAACCCCCATTTTTAAAAAGGGTAAAAAGGAAGACACCATGAACTACAGGTCACCCAGTCTCACCTTTGTATCTAGCAAATTCATGGAGCAGATCCTCCCGGAAACTATGCTAAGGCACATGGAAATTAAGGAGGTGATTGGTGACAGCTGATGTCTTGACTAAGAGTAAATCCTGTTTGACAAGTTTGGTGCCTGCCTAGGACAGAGTTACATCATTGGTGGTTGAGGGAGTAGTGATATCATCACCTGGACTTGTGCAAAACATTTGACACTGTCCCCCATAACATCCTGGTCTCCATGCTGGAGAGATGTGGATTTGATGGATGGATCACTTGGCAGACAAGGGATTGGCTGGGTGGTTGCACTCAGAGGGTTGTGGTCAATTGCTCAATGTTCAGGTGGAGACCAGTGACGAGTGGTGTTCCTCAGGGCCTGGTGTTCAGACCTGCTCTGTTTAACACCTTTATTGGCATCATGGACTTGAGTCCAGGCCTGAGTGCACTCTCACCAGGTCTGCCAAAAAAGAGCAAGCGATAGGTGGGGTTGTTTTTTGGGGGGACTTTTTTTT
>VXBB01010346.1:74819-93662 GCA_013399915.1 Illadopsis cleaveri | reverse complement strand
TTTTTTTTTTTTTTAATGAAAGACATTAATAGAAACTAATTCAGATTTGTTGGAATAGATGCTATGATCCCAGACTGAAAATGTAATATATACACGTTTCTGATTCTGTTTAAGCCACATTTGTGCTTAGGGACATGCAAGTTTGTTTTGGTATAAATCACTAAGACAATAATTGTGCATTCTCATTTCTCTTCCTCACTGTAACCCTGCTCTTTACCTACTTCCATTACAATGTAATATCATGATCCTAAGTACTGTCAAATAACATGTCAAATATAATGCCAAATTGCTACTGCTACTATATAAAACTCTAAAGCTTCTTAAAATGTTGCTTCCAAAGGAATAACATCACTAAGAATCATAAATTAATCCTTTTTCAGTTTTGTGCTTACAAGGTGAAACTGCAAACCAGCAGCTGGGTAAGCTCATTAAAAAAAGTCTCATTCTATCTACCTTAGCTGCATCAAAATCTTAAGTACAGCCATATTCAAAACTGAAGTAATTTGACATTAGCAAAATTTCAGACTCAGATTCACACAATTCCCTTATCTTTCTGCATGAATACTATGAGTGTACATTTCCTTGTACTTTTTAATGAATTATTGACATGACTTCCTCAGATAACGTATCAAGATACAATACATCCAAGAAACAATATCTGGACAGATAACTGTCTAAATGGGCTGTGATCCTGATTGCTTGTTTCTGTCTCCAGCAATTCATAATTCATAGAAGAACACAGTAGACAAGTTAGCAATGAACCCTCCAAAAAAACAAGGAAAGAAAGAGATATTTCTAAAGATTTTAGTGTGTCAATCTTTCTGGAACACAAAATAGTGAAAAAAGAGAAGTTCAAAGTTGAAGCAGAATCTGATGCATTATTAATTGCCTTAACAAAAGTGGCATGTACTTGTTGACATTAATTAGAAAATTCAAAGCATATTAATCTATTTAAAGAGTATCATATTATGAAGCCTACCCAATGTAACTGATTTTTTAGAAGAAATAATATGCAATTTTTAGTGGGCTGTCTACAACTTTTACTAATCACCTTAGATGAAAATCAACCTGGTGATCACAGAGGAGTATGGTTTCTTTATCCATGTTTCAATATTAATTTACATTTAGTTTTGCATAATTGAAATTAATTAGAATAAATGTGCCTCAGATAGTTAAGAAGTCAGTAACCTGATTTCAGCAGAAAGTTAAATTTCAGTTTCACAGAAATGTTTTCTGTATTCTTTTTCTATTTCTGTCCATCAAGTTTATGTACTCTTCATTCCATTGCAATTTTGCTCATTTTCATCATCAAAGAGAAGCAGCATTTTCTAAAGAAGAGATAAACACTGTTGCTAACTTTAAGAAGCAATTAACACAAGATATTCAGGGTGAAAATTCAGTGAAGTTGGGGAATGAGGTTTAGGAAAAAGGTTTAATCACTACTTCAGAAGATACACCAATGCAAATAAGTGAATCTGCATCTAAGTTCCCTCAACTGGTGGATACGTCTAATAAAACACCCTTAAATAATTTGTAAGTCTCCTCTAATCTCCTTGCTTTGCCTCGCCCTTTCATTCAGCAATGCTTTAACCAGGAGAAGTCCTGCTACACTTACAGCTGTGCAGTGGTACTGATTGATGACTTTTCAATCTCTCACTACCCTGGCATTAGAGGGAAAGCTGAGGTGGAGGTGGCAAAGGACACGTCTGCAGAGGAAGGGATTTTGTGGGCATGGCTAGAGAGGGAGCCCATGAGCTGAGTGAGGAGAAGACCTACCAACGGAGATGTGATGGTGAGGGAAAGAAAGACTTGAAGGTATGATCAAAACACCAGAACAAAATAAACAAAATAAACAAATGCACCAGAGAAACAAAGCAGTAGTATCAACAAAGGTACTCCTTTCATCAAAGTAGAGAAGAGAGTAATATCTCAGCCCTAAAAAGTAAGCTGAAAATTTTGATCAGTCCTCTGAATGTCAGTTTTTGTAAATAAACTTGGACTACATGGTTTCCCTGGCTGCCTAGGCTTCTTATCTCTCAAGGGTAAGTGATGAAAATGTAAATGGTTTATGATTAATGCAGTCAATGGTAGTCATTAAACACTAAACATTTTGGAGGAAAGGTTCTAGAGCCTTCCATGCAAAAAGAATTATCTAATTTATTTAAACTAATTTATTGTTAGGAGGCTTTTGAAAGCAGGTACTGAAGCCATTGTCTGTTGCTGCATTTTTAACTACATTGTCTGTCCTCAGTTTTTTCTCAGTGTCCTTGTATGAGTAAGATTAATAACAGTGACAGTTAAAAAGCCTTGATTTAACTTGCACAGATGTATCTGGAGATCCATGCCAGACCTGAGTTCATTTAAGATGTTGCTTGACAGCCTGATCCTTTGAACTCATTCTGTACTTGATCTTGCACCTCTGTGTTGCCATGGCTCCCAGATTAAATAATATAACTATTTTCCCTAAAGGCACACCAACAACTACATATTTGCAAAGAGGTCTTCTTGGTTGTACTTTCAGGTCTGGAATACTGATGCACAAAACCTCTTCATGCACAAGCATGCACATCATTAAGTTTCCTTTATAAACCTTCAGAATACCCTTTGGAAAAAAAAATAGAAAAGGATGTAACAGGAATTTCTAAAACTCCATTAAAATAATTGTTATGGTCTCCACCCTGTTAACCTTTATGATAATATTTTCCACAGTAACTGTTAAATTGCTTCCTGAAATGTGCCAGAACAGGTGACATTGGCAATATGTTCTTCATTTTGCCACATCTTCAATGGGTAAAAGTGATTCTAAGAAGACTTCACCAGTAATTATGATCCCCTAAGAAAATACTGCCCCTATCTTTCTGTAAGATATAAGAAGGGTGAAGGGCATACCATTGTCACACCATGTGAAGTGCTTTTTGGAATATCATAAACAAAGCATCAACAACAATACATGCCATGTGTTAGGAATCTAGGAGCATAAATGTACTCCTAATGTAAGCAGCTTTTCTTCACAGAAAAGCATGGTAATTTAAGGAGTAGCAGCAAAACATTTTTCTATGAAAGGCTGGAGCTGCAGGAGGTGATGGAAAGCTTTGTGATGTCATGTAGTACATTTTAAATTATTTTTCAAATGTTTACCACATTAGTTTAGATTCAAACTGTGAAATATGCAGTCATGGTGGCAAACAGTTCCCAGCAATCACAATATTTTCAAAGAACTATCTGAAGTGAAGCAGACTATTCATCTGAAATGGGGCATTTTGTTTTTGTTATGAAACTTTTGGTTGCATAATTAGAGAGGAAAACCAGATGAAATAAATTTAATTGGATTTTATTTCAAATATTAACTATTTTCATAAAATTATTTTTCTTGATCTATTCCTTTTTCTTTCTTCCTTTTGTGTTCTTCCTCTTTTTCTTTAGAATTTTTTTTTAAATTATGAAAATTTGAACTTTTTTTCCTTTTTTTTTTTTTTTAGAAAAACATGAACATGTTTTAATGAAAACTTTAAATTTTGACAAAAATGCACTATTTTTCATTAGTGGAAAATATAAGAACAATTTTACTGCTAAGTCAGTGCTGTCATTCATCTGTTTTCTGTGGGTTAATGGTCTTGTGTATGCCCTGAAAGCATTATTGCAAGATAAAAGAAAGAATGTATGTCTGATGCCTACAATCAGGAATATGAATCCATATATCAACTGATAACTAGAAGGGGATCATTTTTCAATTACCAGATACTTCCAGCTATCTGTGACTTAACTCTGAGAGTTAGGTACATTTTATGTTTTGCTATAAAATATAACATTGTGCTGTAGTTCAACATTGTTTAAAAAGACATTTTTCAGCCAGTTTATATTTTTCTTTTCCAAGGAACACAAAGTTTTTTCTAAACTAAAGGGTGACCTTTTTTTGTGATATTTATTAATGCTCTGTTAGTATTCCCTGCCCTCTGCCACTGTGAAGTCTGTTCTTTTTTAAAAGGCTTTGGAGCATGCATTTTTTCAGTGTTCAAAACACATTATTGTTCCAGTCAATGTTTCAGTAGGGTGCTCTGTTACTGCCAGAGCACAAATAGCTCCCATTCAGCTCACTGTTAGATAACATAGATTCTTGAACAAGATTACAGAAACAGAGAAAAACCATATGGCTGAGAAATTAGTCTCTATCATATGTAGTACTTTTACCACATTCATATCTTTGAATTTATAGGGTGTGCAAAGGCCTCTCACATAAAGGGTCCAAGATAGGGAGCAACTGTATTCTTCATGCTGGAGTTCATCAGATATAGTACTGATTCCTAATGATGAGAAAGAAGGGACTCTGGTAGAAGTGTTTGCCTGTGTTTCTGGTGGTTTTATCCTTGCCTTGCAAAGCAAGATAATACCGAAATAATACTGGAATAATACTGAATAACACCACAACAATGAAGATGAATTTCCAAATTAAACTTTAACTATTCTGCTTAACTATGATACATGTGATCTTTTAAAGAACATCTGAAATTCCATTGTTTATATGTCTGTGTAACTTCCTTGCATCCACCTTTTTTTGGCTGTTGATACTTTTTAAAACAGTTTATTAAGTGTAATCTACTGCCCACATCAATACTAATATACTTAGCATTAATCTTCTGTGTTATGTTGCAAGAGCTTTGATTCTCCTGCCTCCTCACTAGAAGCTTGTTTGCCATCAATCAAGTCGTCATGACATGCCGCTGGGTTTTTTTTCCTTTAATTCAAACATGATGCACAGCATCCCCTTATAAAAGAAGCAGTAGGAACTCTGGAACTGTCAACCCCAGTGCCAGGATTTTCCCAAAAGGAGAGATCCTTTTTCAAGACAGCCATAAAGCCTTAACAAAACAGATAAAGATGATAAAGTTGTAGATTAGGGCTTGGGTTTTTTGTTTGTCTTGGTTTGTGGTTTTTTTGTTTGTTTGTTTTTTAATAGAATAACCCGTCAGCCCTGTTCTGCCTGGGACAACTGGAATTGCCAGCTCTGTCACTTTGGTAATCAGTAACTGGAGACAAGGCTGCTTTTTCAGCCCGAAAGTCAATCTTCAGTCTTGTGATTTCTAGTCTTTCAAACCATCACACCCTTCCCCTGCGCTTCTTTTTTTTACTCCCTAGGGGCAGGCCACTTGTGGACACATTCCCCAGCAGAGCAGTATTTAGGGGCAAGGGCCGGGGGCTTTGCTTTCTCTCTGCCACCCTTATACTGAAGCAGGCAGCTGCAGGAATCTCTTGGGTCTTCCCCTTCCCAAAGATTCAGTGTTCTCTGTTTCACCCACCCCTCACATGTTTCAAGAGATACTCCATGTGACATAGCAGAGGGATGGGAGAGAGGAAGGCGAAGGAGAAGGTAGCTTTAGGGTGATGGGATTTTTATGGCTTGCCCTACCAACTGTTTGTAAAAGGTATCAGCTGATACCTCTGACCCTCTCCCATGTCCATGCCTGTCTGCCACCCCCACAGTGGAGGAGGAATACTTTGCAAGAGACCTTTCATTGACTGCGTATCACCTACAGACTGGAGAGAAACCAAAATATTTCTCACTGGCAGAGTTTTGAAGTAGAGGAGGTTGGCGTTTTCCCATCACAAGGAGCAAGCAGGTCAGCAGGAGACAGCCAAATGGCATTACTTCTTGCAGTCACACCCCAAGAATTGGCAACTTTTAAGTGCCACCTTATACTCAACTGACCTGGCATATATTCCAGGGAAAGTTTGTATTGTTTTATAAAACTTTGATACTATGTTTGAAGGGATATCAGTCAAGTTAATCAAAGTATGAAAGAAACATGAAAATGAGGACAGGGGGATTAGGAATTGGCTTAAAAATAACCAGGAGGGAATAAAGAAAAACTACTTGCTAAGGAAGACTCCCAAAAATGGTTTCTGAAACATAAGAGTTTAAAATGCCAGCTTTAGATTCATCCCAAAAGAAGAAAATTAATTCAGACAGTAAGGGAGGCAGGCCAGGCACCGGTGGGTCAGGAGCCCAGCGATTCAGGCTTGTGTTTAACTCCCCTTTCCTCAGAAAGACAGGGTGGAATGGAATCTGTGTGAATGGGAACTTTATTACTAATTGTTCTTATTTCAGTGGGGTGGACTCAGCCTATTACACTGGGATGACTGTGTTGTGACAGCTGTAATTGCACTGGTGCTAACCCTAACATAGGGGGAAACTGGATTTTCTGATAAAAGATGCCAGACAGAGAAGAATCATTTCCCAGGTGTCTGAGAGGAGGCCATTACCCATGGAATGAAAATTTTATTTTAAGTTTGATCTCAGTAGGAAGAAAGTATTTGTATGATAAATTTAGGAAGCAGAAAGTAAAGAGAACATATACAGAATATTAAGAAACTTTCAAATAGATGGAGGCATGGAGCTTTGTCTTTCAGTTGCATGATTTGTCACTGGAAGTGCCCTAACTAGAACAACTGAGTGCACAACAGCTACTGCGATGTGTGTATGCACAAGGAGATAGTTTTCATATAAAATCAGAGCAAAATGAGAAGAGTTTAAAAACACAGACTCTTGAATGGTATCCTAGAAATGGATGGCAGACTGCAGATGGGAGAGTGCGCTGAAACACAATGCTTGGATATTGCTGGTGCTTCCAATGCTTTTGTCCAATTTAAACACCTGTGTCACCCATTTGCTGAACAGGAGGAGCTGTCTGTGATGTTACAGCTCAGATTTCCAATGGATCCTCTGGAGCTAACCAGAATTCACTGCAGAGACATGATTTTCCTGCATTGCCATGTTTCCTTCTCATTACAAAACCTGTTGTTTTTTACAAGAAACCCTTCTAAGGATCTCCAAATAAGAAAATGGATTTTTCTAATAGGGCAGATTTGTTGGAATAAGTGAAAAAAAATGGTGCCATGTGATGCTGGCTGACATAGTTTTAGCTGAGAAGGAAGTGGGCTGACATCAGAAGTTAGTGTAATGAATGGTTACATTCATACTATGGAGGCTTCATGTCTGCCAATCACCTTGTTACTGATAAGGGACAAAAATCTGGGGTTAGTATTGCTCTAAATAAAACTTAACATGTTTCAATTTTCCTCCTGATGTCGTTCTACCCTGTGTACAAAATGTGGAATTTCTTGGGGGTTTGTGTACTGGGGGGGGGTGTTTCTTTTTCATTGCTGCTGGGCTTTTTTCAGTCAAGGGGGCAATCATCTGCAATGAATGTGATTTTTTGACTTGTGCTTGAATTGCAAATTACAAGACTCAGATTATGAGATGTCTGATAGTTTTTCCATGCCATCCAAACCTCTGTCTCCTTGCTTACTTCACATATCAAATTAATACTGAATTCTATAATAGATAGATATAACTCAAACAACCTTGAAGTGAGCATATTCATCTAATTATGTCTGATATATCCAGTACTCCCAAACTAGGTGATAAAATGCAGTATGCTAACTTACAATAAAAACTCAAGGAAAGCTTCTGATGAATGAATATTGACTGCAAATGTGTGGAGATTACTTTAAAAGCACTGATTAAATCTTTTAAATGAATTTTTCAATAGTTATTAATATTAGTCTGCATGGAATTCCTCATCTAATCATAGTTACACAATATATGCCATATAGTCTTTACAAGACACCAAAAGAGTCCCAAAATCCTGTGGCCTTTTGGAGACAGATGCAGTAAAAAATCAATAGTTTGCTCTTATACATTTTTAGCTCTCACCACTCACTAATTTTGCTTGGTTTCTGTGCTAATATAATATGTTTTCTGCTATAGCAGCTCTGGTTTTTTATTTATAGCACTCATAGAAAGTTATAATGGAGTTACCTTATTTGAAGGAAAATGTGAATGTAAAACTGTATATACATTGACTGTAGTACTTCAATTCTGAGTGATTCTTTTGGTAATATTTGTATACCTTTTGGAGTGGTAGTAAGAAGAGAAAACTCTATGAAAAATCAGTGTTCATTTTGGGAATTTTACAGAGCACAATGTCAGTCATACAGTTCAAGAAGAGCTGTACCAAGGAAACTATGTAGTGATGGAAGTCTCCTGTTTGACGTGTTTTTCTCTTGAAGAGAGAGGACCCAAATACCTTGGAGAGTTTTAGGCACTTAGAAGTCAGTTAATTTCAATTTAATCAT
The DNA here is from genome assembly GCA_013399915.1 of Illadopsis cleaveri. Classification (NCBI taxonomy): domain Eukaryota; kingdom Metazoa; phylum Chordata; class Aves; order Passeriformes; family Timaliidae; genus Illadopsis; species Illadopsis cleaveri. The sequence continues at coordinate 85,529 of VXBB01010346.1, read as the reverse complement.
AATTTCATCAATTTCAGTCCATGGAACTTTAGCATCTAAATGGCTTTGGGGATGTGAGGGAAAGAGACTCAACATACTTAATGACTATATTCAGCCACACAGATTAACACCTATAAAATGTCTCTGGGCTAAATTTACTCAACTGCAAAGGAGTCATAATTTTGCTTTATGGCATTACTTTAGAAGTTACTTTTTTTAATTAAACAGACAACTTCATTAAGTCATAGATTTATTTTTTTTATCATGTATGATTTAATGATGCTATCACAGAATCACTGAACAGTTGAGATGGGAAGAGGCCTCCAAAATTCATCTAGTCCAACCCCCTGATCAAGCCAACCCGAGCCAGTTCCTAAGAACCAGGTACTATGGTATTTAAATGTCTCCAAGGATGGAGAGTCCACAATCTCCCTGGACAATCTGTGCCAACGCTCAGCCACACTCACAGGAAAAAAATCCTGATGCTCGGAGGGAACCTCCTGTGTTTCACTTTGTGCCTGCTGCCTCTATCTCTGTCACTGGGTATCACTGAAAGAAGCCTGTATGCCTTACACATATATTCTTAGAAATGTACATTTAGAAGACGAATGTATGCCCATAATTATTAATCCCAGATATATGCCTCTTGCTGCCTATCTTGTTTGGTGTATCATGGAATTGATACAATTGCCTTAAATTAATATTTTAGAGTTTTGTTATGGGAAGTATAAATAAAAAAAGATAGTTTTGATTTTTATTCTTCTGTGTTTCATGTTTTCTGTTTTCTCTAAGTAATTATTCCAGTAAAATAATAATTCTGGTTCTGCAGATGAGTCCTCGAATTTGAGCTGTTTTCCCACAAATGAAAATATATATACTTCTATTTCAGAGCTGAGAGTGCCTAAATAGGTTCCAGCTGACATAAGGTGTCACCTGTACTCGAGGACATCTGTTTGGTTCCTGGATAAGAAAGCCAAATTAAAGCTGGATGTTTAATGTAGCTTTTTAATTCCTATAGAAAGTGGAATGAGAGAGTCAGGTGCTTCTAAAAGTGCACATAGTGTTTCCCTTCTTTGAATACGAAAGCTGTCAAACTTTTGCTACAACTAGATTCAATCTCTTCATAGTTTTGGCTTCTTGTTTATGTAACTATACCAGTTTGATTCTTGCTAGGACATAACTAAAGGTATTTTTTCTTCATCATACCATGTCCTAATCTCTACAGGCATTTGTGTCTCTTTTTATGATAATGGTTCCTGCATGCACTTTGGTCTGGGCTGGGTTTTATGGAACAAATTGTTGGTTGAAACACGCACAGCAGAATTTCCATAGAGTGTCAATTCATATGTAGCATGTTTTTCATAGGCATCATTCATCCTACGGATCAATTTGTACATTGTACCTTATGACTTCAGGATGTTAGATTTAAAATTGCCCTTCAGATTTCCCTTCTACTTTTCATTGGTCACATAGCTGGAAGGAAGAACTGTAGCACGTAGTAAATAGCAACAGCTGTAATAGCAACAGCAGCAGCAACAATGCAATTTTCCTGTCCGTGCCTATGATGATATATAAGATTGCTACTTGCAAAGTGCCAGCTGCTGGCACTTCTTTTCTTCTTGACTAAAAGTGAATGAAAAAGAAATGGAACAGATTATTTCTGTGGCACACCACTTACTTCATAGATATTTCAGCAAACATAAGGGCATACTCCATAGCTGAATATATTTTACCCTTGGATACATTCAATTTGTATCCATTTTAGAATTTACTCTGTTAATTAGAAAAGGTTATAAGATTAATAAGTAGTCATTGCTAATATATGCAATGGAATATAAGCTTCAGTTGATGTGGGTTTTTTTCCCAAAGAGCCATTAGAGATTAGTTAATACAAATCATAGTGAGCAGTATATCCCATCTTTCAAAGCTGGTCTTTATGTTGCTTTGTAATCTCTGAATAATTTCTAAAATCCCTGCTAGAAAAGCCAACAAAAATCCAGCAAGCCATACCCTACCAACAAAAAAATGATACATTGAAATTTCATACACTCTTATTGTAGAGTTGATTTTCAAGGAATTCTTTGTAGATGTATAATGACAGATAGCTTATAACCACACAGACAATACCATAGCCGGTGAAATTACCGTTATTTTTAAAGAAAACGCAGTATTACCTACAGTCTGGGGTTTTTTTCCAGTTTCAGGGCATTAGACTGACCCTTGGCATGTGTTCCAGCCCCAGCCTACATCGTGTTTGAGATTCACGATGATGACAATGGCCCAGAAGGACAAGGTTCTCTCTGTAGTTCAGCAAGATCAACGTGCCCAAATTTCAGCTAACAAAAAAGAAGGTCAGCCAGTGTCCTCTTCTTTGTGGACACCCAGAGTGGGGTTCACTACAGAATGGTGTCAGGATGGCCTCTAGATGGGTGATTTCCTGATCAGATCACTCAGATATAAAAAAAGGCTCTTAAGAATTTTTTGAAGCTGGGAAGTGAATCATCCACTACAGATGATCTCATCTCCACTGTGGGTGAAGAAGAAAGAATAAAATTTCATCATCCAAACTCTTACTTTTGCTATGGATGGAAGAGACAGGTCAGATTTCAGCTAGACCTGGAATCTTCTCGCATGTCAGTCGTAGTTCAGTCACTTTAATTTATCATGACATTTTCTTTGGCTAACACTGTGAGAAAAGAATTTCAGCTTTTTTAGATGTTTATGAACACAGACGCAGAAAAGAGCTCAGAAGCTCATCAGCTCTCTCTGCTACTTGTAAATTACCTAGAGATTTCTTCTGGCAATTTTTTAAAGAGACAATTACCTAAATCTATTCTTTCCCACCAAACATGTGTATTTCAATATACAGACATCTTTTAGACTAAGAAAACCCCAACCAACCAACAAAACAAAAAAAAAACCCTGAAATATCCCCATGCAGACACCTAATTGTAGGTGTCGATAATCTGAATGCCAACTCACAGGTCAGCTGTTTCAGAAAATAAAATATATACTGATACATCCTTTTGTACTCTCCCACATAGTTCTGGAGAATTTGTTACCGTGGAGAGGGTGTCTAAAGGACATGTAAAGAACTGTGAGTTTTGCAAAATTGAAAAGTAAATTTTAGATGAATTTTTCAATTTTTATAATTTTTGTAATTTTTTGAGTGGTTGCAATGTATAACTTGCAAAAATCATGGAAACTAGGTTTTTAGCTGCAAAATATGTTATTTCTAATGTTATTTGAAACTAAAGTCTGTGGGGCTCTTAAGAAATTATATTCAAACAAAATATTCGCTCCTGATCCTTCAAATGCTTTGATATCATAGAGTTAACTTAGTTAAGGATATTAATATTAAAAATAACAAAGCTGAACAAATATTTATGTAATAAATGGAATTTGATAAATAATTTAGCTCCAGTAATTGGTATACACTATGTTTCATTAGTAAATATGGGATCTAGTGAAAGCAAGAGAAAAATTCTGCTCAAGGCAATAAAACATTCCGTGGTGCAATAATTAAATTAATATCAGAAACTATTTTAGTTGCCCATTGCACCACCCTTTATTCTGTTTATTGACTTTTTCTTCCCTGATAATATAGCCTTTATTTTTCTCTTAGTTTTTGGTGCAAGTTATTGTAATGAAGTATAAGCTCAGAAATATATGAACACATTTTCAGGAATTCAGTCAATGATCCAGATATACATCCTTTTAAACAAAACACTGTCCATCTTTTGAAGGCATAAAAAACTATGTGCATTGTGATCCCTTAAGTGTGCCCACAACTTCATGTGTAAAAATAGTCTTTATTAAAAACATATCATAGTACTTTATTATACTGTAACTAAGTACTGCTTTATATAAATACATATCATAGAACTGTTATATTAGAAATTAAATATTAATACAGAATGTGCTTTCAAAACACAAGCTTCAAAATGCAGTTCATATTTTACTTTTAGTGCTCAGCTGAAAATCCTTGTGAGTTTTCAAAATAAATCTGAACAACTACTGCACATTTTAATTTATGAGCTGAGGCTCTCCACATTAGTCTCTGATGACATAACAATTAATAGACAGATTTTGCAATATAGTTTAAAAACATCCAAACCTACTGTGATCTGGTTTATCCCTCTGCAGTGCTGTGTCATTGGGTATATTGAATGATCAGGGGCTTTTTACATGGGGGCTAAACTTCCACAGATTTCAGTGAATGTTTACAAAAATGATCAGTTGAAAGAGGTTCTGTGCAATATTTACAGGTTTATTTGTATGTTTGATTGAAATATGGTTCCATGGTCATTTAAATAAAAACTTTCCATTTTGTACTGAACATGTATTAAATGAGATAACTAAAATATCAGCTAGTTTGTAGTGGGCACAAGATAAACTAAGACTATGAATTATTTCTTCTGTTTCTAAATTATATTGGCTTTACTCTAAAATTCTGTGTGAAAAAGAAAACTTTGAGATCTCATGCAGGTTTTAGGAGGACACTAGAGAATATAAATCTGGTTAATCATCAGGTTTAATCAGAGTGTCTGGTCTGGTGAACACTGTTTTCACTGCAGTGATTTACCCACTTTGTCTTTCACAAATAGAGATGCAGAACAGCATTATCAGGTGTTCATTTTTCCAGATGTTAAAGGTAAGTATCACCACAAAATGTGCGGTTAAAAGGATTACATTATCATCCCATATTATTTTTAAAAAACCCAGCAAGCCAACAATAGCTTCCTGAATGGCTTGAAAATCAGCATGTTTTACAAAAGCTCTGATATTAGAACTCTGAAAACAGAGGTTTAAGTTAATGGAGAACTGCCTGTACCTACACAGGAATGTGCTGGTCATTTTCTGTGCTTAAGAAGCAAAGACAAAGGAATTCAATTCTCACAATATAATCCTCCTTTTTGGAGATTATGCATGCAAGTTGTGTCATCCGAAGAAGATGCTTTCTCTCTGGTTTGAAATTTTTTTATTTTTTTTAAGTATACCTCTGGGGAAGGATAACCAATCTGAGATATTACAAAGAGCATGTGAGCTCACTTCCCTTCTTCCATTGACAGGAAAAAGGGAAAATACTGCAGAAACTAGGATTATGACACCTGTTCCTCTATCATCTCTCTGTCTGACAGCAATAGGAGAGATCCTTAACAACCCAGCTCAAATGGATAGACTCTAAAAATGCAGGGTGAGAACTGAGAATCAGAGCAGCATTACAGCCTTAGGAATGATGTTAAGGAATCCCAGAAGCTACATGAGAAATGGAGTTAAGGGAGGAACAGAGTTACTGGGTTCAGTCTAAAAAGAACAATATTGATTCAGACATTTAAGGGCAGAATTATCTTGGGCTTGGAGTGAACAGCTGTGTGTTCATTAAAGATTTCTGTCTCTCTTGGTCACATGCACATACACACTTTTTAAGTTTAGGTACCAATTATTCCTATTTCATCTTGCTGTTTGTTTTCCGCAGCAGATATTTAAGATTATTAAACATGGGAATTTGATCTTTTTTGATTCTTACTGTCTCATATTTTCATATGATTACAGAAGAGTTCTGATCGAAGAGAATTCATCTCTGGCAAAGATATAAAAACAAAAAAGAAAAAAGCATTACCTCTCCTTTTATAACAGAAAACCACTGCATATACATTTACATGTATAAAATGTTTCTGCCAGGGGTACTAAAATTATCATTAATTGTTCTCTTTAATTTTGTAAAATCTTCCCATGCCGACACTTTACAGACTTGTACGTAGAAGCTGACAGCGAAGGCGTGACCTGGTCCACCCTGAAGCAGTATGGTCTGGCAAGTGTACTTCTTCTAGAGAGTCTATAAATGTCAAGACTGTTAACTATTTCACTCTTCATCAATCCATGTCAGGAAAGTGAGAGAGTTTGTTCTCTGAAGAGGTGCTCAATCAGCTGTGACTGACAGCTCCCTTTTTGTGCGATGAATTTATAGCTTTGGGGAGTGTATTTATTTACCTTTTTTTTTTTTTCCCCCCACCATTCAGGAGCCTAGAAGGATTCTGCAAGACATCTGGCAGGACATGCCTCTGTTGTTATGAGACCAGGTTTCAGACCCTCAACCAAGTTGTTTCCCACTTGAGTTTGGTCACAGACGTGGTGCCCCTTGGAAGACACAGATCTGGAGCTGTTCTCTGTTTGGCTGAGGCAGCCCTCAGATGGCTGGGGAGCCCAAGCCCACCCTGAAGTTTTTGACATAGCTACACCTCTTTTGGGGAAAACCCTGTCGGGTAGGAGGCTTAATGAGACACACAGTTTTCTGGTATCAGTTTCAGATATTCCAACTCATGACAAGTCAAGTCTGAAGAGCCAAAATGGGGCTTATAAACATGTTTCAGATACTACTGCTGTCCTCATCCAGACATTCTGATAAGGGTAGTCTTTGAAGAATAATAATGTCCTGTTGCCCTCATTTACTGATTGTGCTAAATCAAAGTGCTAATATCTGAAAAATATGTTGAAAATGTGACTCTCAAATAGTTGGAGAACAGTTTAATGGGCAGGTGGTTGTAGATCATCTAAGGACTAAAAAAGCTCTACAGACAACTCCTATGATACTTTATGGACGAAAATGTTCAAATGTGTCATCAAAAGACACATAATGTGTTCTGAATATAGTGCTACTAATGACTGTTGTGTATGCGCATACCCATACAAAAAAAGCTTATTTCTCTAGTTAGAAAATGCATGTTGGAAGATGACAATCTTTTGTGATGAGGAATTGTGGGTTTGATTCTTTACATCAGACTGATGACCAAGGAGGTCCAGTTTTGTGCTGTTTGATCACAATGCTACTGTATAGGTTTGTTCACCACACTAATCACCCTCAGATTAAGAAATCTGATTGACAAAAGAAATATCAAGCTGTTTAAGCATTAAATTTGTGTTTCCTTAAGAAGAGAGACTCTGGACCAGATAGCTGTGGCCAATGAAAAACATCTGCCATCATACCTGGTATGACATAAGTAGGGCAGAGCTGCTGAAATATCTCAGGGATGAGATAGTGTCCAGTTGGGCTGGGCAAACATCACGTGGTAGAAGAAGGGAGGCTTCTAAGGACTGACCAATGATAATAACAATTTACATATGTTCTCTTTTTCTTGTTCTTAAATATTTTGATACTCCCTCCGCCATCCCTTTGCTCATGAGCAAACGGCACATTCTTATACCAAGAGGTCTGAGCTGTAAACACAGATGAAAGAGCAAAGTCATTCTGCCTCCATCCACACTGCTGGAAGTGCCCTGTTCTTCCTTCCAGCCCTGGATCAGGAAACTGCACCATTCAATTTTAAATGGAGCAAATGCTTGCACTTTTTTTGGAGAGTTCTTCACAGTCTTCTTTGAATTTTATCGAGGAGATTTCACAGTGACCAGAATTCCCATGATGTCTTTTCTCCTCCCACTCCCACAATGATTCCGGTGACACACCTTTTGCATAGTACCACCCAGGAAAAACAACCCCCTTGTGCAACAGAAACTGTTGTTTCATCTTCAGTTTCTTGCTTTGACAGAGGCCATGAGAGCTTATTATGAGCAGGTGGTGGTAGCCAAAGTCCTAGACTTTGCTTTATTATTTGTGTGCATTTACAACCTTCCTATGTGACAGTCTCATTTAGTCAGTGCTACAGGCAATCTCTGTCTGTACTTAAAATATCTTTAACAGCTACTTGTAGGGAACAATCACAGGGGAAGGGAAAAAAGCATACAAAGGCAAAAGGCAACTTAGAAAGGAATTGGAGCCAGAGGAATTCATGGCTGGGGTTCTTTTATTACCTAAAAGGACACATATTTTGCAGAGCATGCAGAGTCTGCTTTTACTGATTCTATTTTTGTTGATATTTTGTCTGTTGCCATTGTTTGCTTAAAATAATTTCTCAGGAGATACCTGGTTTCAAGTGGCAGCAAATTTTAGCAAAGTAGCTCTGAAACTGAAAAATTGGATTATTCTCTACAGAAGACAACTACTTTATAAAGCACATGAAATATCTGTGAATCTTGGCATTATATATTGGGTAGTGTGACAAGTTCCTATAAACTCACAGGCACAACCAAGAAATAGTGCTAAGAAAATATTTTCCTCTCTCTTCAAACCTTCAGCTGGAAAGACTAGGGGGTAGTATCTTTTATGTCTTTTTCTGATACTCACTGGAATGTTCACATTTAAAATTTCTTTTATATCCTTTTTTCCCAAAGTCCTTGTAGCGCTTATTATCTCACAAAGTTTGCCTTATCCCCTTCCTGCAACCCTATCACCACTTCAAAAATTACTAAGCTAGGGCTGAGAAAAATCATTTGCTCTGTGTAATCCCAAAGTGAAGACTTTAAACTGGCAAACAGAAACCAATCTATAACTTCTTTACAAACTATCCCTCCCTCTGTTTCCATTATTTTCTGTAGATTTTCTGTGCTATAGGTGCCTACAAGTATTTTTTGCTGAGTGATTAGGCAGAAAGTGCAGTATAGTCCAGTTTGTCATTGGACAGCCCATCAGGACTATCTCACAGTCTGCCTGTTTCTGATACTTACCTAAATCCCAGTTAATTCCCTCCTTTTCTCATACCCATTCTGCAGCTTTGAGATCATAATAGAAACAAGTTTTGGGATGTCCTAGTTTCTTCAGGGATAAAATTTAGTATTTTCTTCATCCCAGAAGTGTAGGATGATGGGTAGATTATAAGATTCATGTTGTCTCAATTTTTAAGGTGTTTTTATTTGTTCAACATATTGGCACCCTGAGGAAATTTAAGTGTATTAGAAAGGAAGACCTACTCAGAAATGTAGAAGATAATGTGGTGTTCCTCATACCCAGTATAAGAAAATATTTCATTGTATTCAATGTGCAAAGAGATGGTCATCATTTTCCCAGTCTTTTTAGTCTCATGTTGCAAGGCAAGAACAGCAGAAATATGTGCATCTTGCCCCTTATACCAGTGCAAGGGTGCCCACACATACCCACATATTTTTCTCATCTTTCCCTTATATATCTCATCTGAATTATAAGAGGCTTTTGCTTTCTCTGTCCCTCAGTTTATTCTGAAAAAATATTTGTCTACCCTGTCATGAAATCCTCCAGTAACTGGGATTTTATAACTTGCCTAAGTACTCCTTTCTGGTGCTTCACTAAATGTTCTTAACTCAGATAATTTCCCTCTAATTCCAAAGAGAATTTGAAAAATGAAACGAAACACCCACACAGACTTCATTGCTTCCAAGTAATTTTTACCTTACTCATCTCTGGCAAGATTCTTCTAACCTACATTTAGATGTCCATAAAAAAAAAATATTTAAAGTTGTGCTGACTCTCATTGGCTCCTCCTACACTCAATGGAGAAAATTAGACATTTCTAGACTTCTATTCTTCTGGCCTATTTTGGTTAATCAATAAAATTAATCACGATCTGGAATTTCCTACTTCACTCACTTAGCTAGAGAGGGACCTCGAGTAAATGAGGACATAGAGCTAGAGCTTTACATTTTCTCTGGCAAGTTCTACCTAGAAGAGAACACAAAGAACGTTACTGCTCAAGACTTATGAATTTCTGAATTAAAACCAGTCTTACCTATGGTATCCAGAATCAACCAATAGCACCACAATAACTGCTCAAACATACAAGATTAATCTGGTATCTCACAGTCAGTTCAAGTATGAAAAAAACCCCAGAAATGAAGAAGAGTAAAAAATAAATGGGCAAAAATTAAAGATACCTAAGGGTTTTTAAAAAATTGTATCAGGATTAACTATGATGAGGATGGAGAGTAGATGCAAGAAAATGGGAAAAAATGAATGAAAATTATCCTGATTCATGTAACAAATGAAATAATGATCTGCTTTTAAAGAACCTAGAATTTAATTTAAAAAATGAACTAAACTAAATAAATGGACTTCAAGCTGTTAAAATAAACTTTGCAGACATTAATGTTTTCAGAGACACAGTAGTGATGTCAGTGCCTCTAAAGGGAATATCTACACCCTTGGATTTGCCCTTTGTCTCTACTCATCTTTCTGAGCAACAGCAGCACAAGCAGCTCAAGCCATCAGAAAGTAAAGTGAAGACTTCAATCAAAAACCCCCTTGGGGGACATTCAAGCCAATGAAAGAAATAAGGAAAAAGAAAAGACTTGCTTGTAAGTTTTCCTTTCATGCTGAGATAAATTTGCTCACACTTTTGCAAGAACACAAAGTAAATTTTTAAATAGTTGTAGCAGAATTTCTCAGAGGGTGAAGGCATGATTTATATTTGGATTGAGGTTTGAGCTACCCCAGCCTGGGCTCCAGATCCAGACCTGTGAAGCCTGTGACACAGTTAGAACTTCAGGCCTGTGAAGCCTGAGATGCAGTTAGAAATTATGTTAAGGTATTATTGTAGGACAGGGGTTTTTCTAGGTATTAATAAGTATAGTTTGTAGTGTGAACACTTTAGCCACCTTAAAAATGAGATAAACAATGCCTGTTTGCATTTTTTCTTATGCTGTATACCAATGAGAAAATATTTATAATTTTAAACTATATTGAAGTGTATAAAACCTGCCATTTTAGACTGAATAAGGGAGAACATATGTTGACCATTTTGGTTGTATCTGCATTGCTCTGTCCAGCTTCCCATGTTTCAAGGGGTTCCCTGTTTTGAATAATCACAGTTGCCAGTCATGAAGTTAAGCATCCAGAGTTTTTCTTTTTTTCTTTTTTTTTCTTTC
>VXBB01010346.1:34763-74625 GCA_013399915.1 Illadopsis cleaveri | reverse complement strand
GAACTGGCGGCTTCATTGCTGGAATCCCTCTCTGTATGTGTTGATTTTTTTTTTTTTTTTGAGGAGAAAATCATGGAGTTTATACCTATTTTTTTCAAATTCCTCTTTTCCTCAGAAGCCTACCTTATTCAATGCAAAAGAAAAAAAATTATGCAAAGAATTAGCAAATTTTCAGCATTTTCCTTTTATGCCTTGAACAAGGTTCTGCTATATGAGGAAGAAGCTAGAAGCTGCTTCCAGCCAACATTTCAGTTGCCATTTTCAATATGCCCCTTGTAACAAGGTTTGAGAATGAGATGTGGAAAGCCCATTCAAGCATCTTCAGAAAACCTTAGAAGAACACATTTTTCTACGGAATAAAATTTAAAATGAAATGCACTAATCAAGATAAATAGTCAAATGCTTGCAAAATGTTACACACATACATCTGACCCAGGCTAACTCTACAACTACTTTTTCCTTTTTGTGAGTATGAGATTTGAGCAAAAGACATCTGGGGAGCACTGGGCTACGTTAATTTTTACATAAAATAAAAATATGTAAACATGAAAGAGAACAGAAGGTAAATACTATATACACTTTAGCAGAAGTTGCTGCTTATTACTTCTTATTGAGTTACTAAGAGTGGACACTTTTTAAAATAAAAGCCTGGCTGCATATTTTTGCAGCTCACTGTGCTGAGAGGCACTGAGGCATCCTTGAGGCTGACTACTGGGAGTTCTGGAATATAAAAATAACTAGAGAAGTGTGCATTTGATTTACAAAAATAAACACCTCAGTAACTTCTGAACTGTGAATCAACAAATGAACACTACTTAGCTGTAAAAGATTGAGTTCTAAATGAAAAAAAAAATTGCAGAATTTGTGATCACCCAGAAGAAATTTGCATTGCAGATAAGTGACACTTTGAAAGGGTCATATCAATTCTTGTGTGTGTTTCAACACTGCTGAAGCTTAATTTATGTACTGTCATTGGAGAGAGGAAAGTATAATGGATTTTTAATTATTCCAAGTTTCAAAGAGCAAATGGGAGGTAGTCCAGTTTCCAGACAAAGCAGGAAGAGAATTAAGAGTTATAAGAGAAAATTACACAGTCATGTTCTATTAAAATTTTATTTGGCATGTGACATTCTTTTTTTTAAAAATTTTTACATTCATTTCTTGATTCACTCCCAGGGTACAATGCTTTATCACATTTTTTTAATAGTTAACAAGGTTGCATGCACCAAATTAACTCTGGTTTATTCCCACATCCTTCCTCACTTTTGGTTAAGTAGGTTGATGTACCCTACAAAGGCAACAAAGCTCTGCTATTACATTTCATATTTTGGGGTTTTTTTCCAGTTCCTTGACTAAAGAAAGTAGAAAGTTATTCACGTATTTGAAAAAGTTCTTCATTCTCAGACCATGAAATAAGGTACCTCATTCTCAGATCATGAAATAAGGTACCTCATTAATGGGATTTTCAAGCTAAAGTTCTTTTAGCAACTGCTAGCATTTAGCATGAGGATTTAAAGCGCCAGTTGATAGCCAGATTCTGCATTGCTGTGGTTTTGAATCTTAAAAATTTTTGTTCAGTAATAGCTGATTGATTATAAGGCAGATAGCAGTACTTTTCTATACCTCTTTTTATTTCATTCTGTTCCCTAATAACATGATCCAGCACCTAAGAAAGGTCACAAAAAATCTTAATAATTTTGATATAGATTTAAACCATCACAATGCACAGAACATTTTTCCTCCCTAAACCTACCAGACCTTTATCACTAAAACTAATATTTAGTATACTCGCTGCTCCCCCAACACACATTTTTCCAAGCCTTCCATGTCTCATTTTTTTTTCTTTTCATCCTAATTGCCACTTTTGACACAAAGCACATGGGTTTTCATTAAAATAGGTAAAATTTTAAATGTTCTTTTTTAGTTCCATTCATCTAAATATAGAAAATTTTGATGATTAGACGGATTTGGGTTGAGCTCTTTGAATGGTTTGAGTATTAGAAGATATCTAGAGATCTTACAAGAAAATATTTTCTTGGGAAATTTAGACCTGCTCTGCTTTTGGTTCTGAAATACTGAAGCAAACCCGGTTGGTGTTTCATCATTTCCAGTTCCATCTGGAACCCATAAGGCAAATCTGCATACATAAAAATAAAATGTTATTTGAATATTTCAGACCTTCATTAAAGGCTTGGTCTAATTTCAGGTCTAATCACAGATGAAACTCTAGTGGTGTTGGGGGACACTTAGATTTGGACTAGCTCATATCTAATTTTCATCATCAGGAAGACTGCCTTCTCTTGGGAAAAGGCAATAATTAATAACTCTGCTGCTTTTTCTCAAGATTATTGGAAAGTGAAACTAGAAGTAAATGGATTGGATTCAAATACTTGTTAAGCCTTTTAATAGGCTTTGAAGGAGTACAAGAAAGGGAAGGTAAGAATTCAAAGTCAAAAAGTTTGCAGGCACCTATTGCTGATAATTCATATGATTTAGTGCAGAAACTTCTCCAGTAGAGCATAAGACTGGTTGTGGGCTCTCCAAATGAGTCTCTATATGGCAGTGACAGCTATGCTTCAGCCATAAAGGAAATAAAATATGTTTTTATTACTGTTTTAAAATTTTTGAAATAGATTGCTTTCATTGTGTTTTAGAACATTCCTTCATTGTGTTTCACAGCAGAAAAATTCACACTGGGACCTTTTGAACACCCCTGGTGTCTGGAAAGCTCGGGCACAATTTAGAGGTCTTGCAATTGAGCTGTCTGGGAATCCACAAAAGGAAACCCACTACTTCCATTATTTTGAGTTATTAGTGTTTGGTTCCTTTATTCTTCTAATACATACACAGTGTGTAACAGTTGATTTCTTTTCTCAAATTAGATTTAACAGTAAATGATAGCAGTTTCACCAGAAATGTTCATATACCACAGAGACTATGGCCACATCTGCTATCAATAACATAAAGTAATATCTGGGACACTCCAGAGGCTACTAAAAGTGGAAACAACATCTACAGTATCGAGTTCTCAAACCAGAAAATTATGAAATGGCAACATCATAAAATCCACCTCTGTGAGTAATGGCAGACATGGATATAAGTCTCAGGCTCAGCCTTAAATATAATCTATTACTTCTGCTCCTGCCATTCCCTGGTGACTGCTGCTGCACTCTGCAGGATGGAGAATGCAAGCTACCACAAATGTGTGTTTGCGACTGTTGGTAGACTGTCTGTGAGAACTGCATACAAAAAAGGGAAATCAGACATATGCCATCCTTCCTGGGAAAGTTTTCCAGGAGGTATTTCAACCTGCTTCGAGGGAAAAGTGTGAGATGACATCTCTCTGTTCACGAAATAGTGCTGGAGGTTGGGCCTGGTGAAGTTCTTTGGAAATAGAGAAAACAAAAACAGTTAGCTTCTTCTAGGGCTCAAGATTATAGCAGGTAAGTGTGGTTAGGAGTAACTAATAATAACATATATTACAAAAATTATCTTTCATTAAAAATAAATATTTTTTTTATCTAGCAAAACTACAGAATCTGAAGGTGCATGTATTTATCCTTACTTCGGAACATTTTTGTAATTTTCTGCAACATCACAGATAAAAAAATACTTCATATGGTTGGTCATTGCCCAGCCCTGTCAGTTGAAGTCCTGCTGTTACTAAACGCATCAAGCATTTATCTTGCGAGTGCATAGAGACTAGAAAAATACGGACCAGAATAACACAGCCAGTATGGACTGTTAAAATCAGTAGCACCTCCCACCATGTTACAGCTAACCCAGCCTTAGAGAGGTGAAAATTGTTTCCTTATACAAATACTTGTTGCTACAGAAATAAAGCTGGGAGAGATCTGTGAATTACATTGCCATCATGCACAAGTTTTAAAATACAAGCACTTATGAGCAAGTTCTCTCAAGTCCTGACTTGAAAACCCTGAACTTCTGTGATGCAAAAAATAAAAAGGACAGACATTTAAAAATGGTGCCACAAAAGTGTGCAGAGAGATACCATAGGTGCTGAATACTGTTCCCAGTGCAGCGACTTAACTGGCTTGCAAACATGCAGTTATCTTGTAAGGAGTTGCCAGTGAGAATGACTGATGAGAATAACTAATGAGAATGAGTAATGAAGAATTTAATCAAGATGAAGCCAGGTTTTGGAGATACATAAGTGTGGTGGACATACATTTTCACCGGATTCCAGTTTGTTTTTCTGATCTGTTGTTTTGCGGGCAATATGTGACCATATTGTTCTATCAGGAGTTAGGTTCTCCTTCTGGTAAATTTTGATGGGAAAAAGGCCTTTGTCATGGGTCTTCCACACCCTTTATATATACTTGATTTACTGGATGACATGTACTGAATACTTGTGCCAGTTATCTTCAGAAATAATCCAATCTGTTCCTGATAATCTCTCTTTTGGAAGCCAGTACAGTTCCACTAACAGGTGTAGTTCTGGCAAATCACTGTCATCTCCTCTGGTTTTATCATTGTCATGACAAGTGCAATTCTTCTCTTTTCAGCAGATTGACAAGGTTCATTCTCCTTTAACTAGTCTCAACCTAGTTATGGTACTTTAACTTATAGGGCTTTCTTACTGACATCAAAAAAATTAATGAGAGTTAAAGATAAATTAAATTGCAGATGAAACCCTAGTGCCTGTTAGATTCATGGATTTGCTATCAATCATAACAGAGTTGAGACTTCCTAAATAAAGGTAAAACAGAAAAAAAAAAGAAAAAAGAGAGAAAATAAAAGCTTGTGGAAATATGTCAAGTAAAAAAATATGTTTTCATTTTCTTTTTGTCATCACTAGGATATTAACGAAAGACACCAAAGATCCTTATGACATATGATTGACAAAGTTTTTGTCTTTCTGTCTGCACTCAGAAAAAAATCCAAACACCACAAATGAATGCATTAAGTCTGCTTTTTGGCAAAATACATGATGATCTGAAGGAGCATTTATGAAAAAACGAGATGATTTTCTGACCAAGGTCCATATCCCTGCCTGGATTTCTTTGTTGTTCTGATCAGGATAGAGGAATAGACATCAGGATCAAGAAGCTATCACATGAAAGTTGTTTTCAGTGTGTTGTAATTACAAATTCAAAGAGTGATGGTATTACAGAAGAATATATTTAGTCATTTCTATATCATGGTATGAACAGAGAATACACTTTAAAAATCATCTAACTGAAAACCTAGAAGATCTGGTAATGTACAGAAATATTTAAAAACAAAAATACAGACATTACAACTTGTAATCAAAATCTCGTGAATAGAAATTTGCAGGAAATTGTTTAACACCAGAAACATGGTAAAGCATGCTGAAAGGTGGGATAAAATTGATTAAAGCATTTTAGAGATCATTTTGGTTTTTTTCTACTTCACTGGGGTGAACATAATTTGTACCACATCTGTAAGATGGGCAGCTCTTTCACTTTACACCACTCTATGTGTGAAGCTGCTGTAGAAAGAGAGAGAATGCAAGGAAATGACCCTCCTTGCAGCTCAGAAGGCAGAAAGGTTCCCGCTCTATGGTGGTGCACAAGCTCCAAAACTTACCATCTCTGCTGCTGGCCACACAGAAGGCTGATGACCCTTCCGTCAGTAAGATCTCTTTCTGTTTCCCCCAAGAAAACTTTATAGTCTGGGGAAAACAAAAAGAGCCATAGGGTAAATTTCCAGGTGTTCCAATTTGTCTGTCTGCAGTGTGCTGCTCTCAGTGGATTGGAAGTGATATAGATCCTGTTTTATTGAGATTAGAGTGTAACACTAACGAAAGGATCACAGAGGTAGCAACAGCATTCTTTCACTGAATGAAGTCCATGAAAAACGCATGGCTCTGTACAATGAAACTTAAAGTTATATGTCAGTGAAATAGATTTAATGCAAAAAGTCTCTAAAAAGTTTCTTAGAATTAGGAAACAACACATTTCCATTGTTTTAATATAATCTGACAATAAAATTTTGTATTAAACTGAAAATTAGAAAAAATTTAATCAGAAGATATTAACAGAAATCTGGTACTTGAAAGTCAGCTGTAATTGAATAGATGTTAGGGAGCAAAGACTTTGACTAAAACCTCTGACAGCTAATTATTATTTTCCTTAAAGTTTCTTCTTTCAAAGCAAGGTCAGTGAAAGAGGATATGTGAAAACATATAAAAAGAATGAGCTGTCATTTGACATTCTTTGCTATAAAATTAACAATATGCATTTATGTAAAGGTTATAACAGCACAAATGTAATACATTACACAGGCATCTTGGTTCATTTCATGATAAACTTTGCAGCAAAAATGTCCACACCCTAGACCATAAACTGCAGTCATGAGTAGCACTTATGTATTTTAGATTGTGGAATGGATACGAATATAGTGTAATGCATAGCCTAATATACATACCACAGTAGTTAGGCAGTGGTTATTTATGTTGTTGGCATTGTATAAGTTAAAAATAATTTAAATTTGTCATCAGCCTAATATGTACTCATATTCAAGTGATACAAAGAAAAGGTGTAAGCATTTTACTTTACCATAGGTTCTCTTGAAAATTGTATTGGCACAAATTCATGTACATGTGTAATTCCTTCTAAATGCATGCATTGAATTCTTTGTTCTGTGAAATCATTGAATCATAGAATTATTAGGGCTGGGAGGGCCCTTAAAGATCCTTTAATTTCAGCTCAGCTGCTGTGGGGAGGGAACCTTGACTAAGACCAGGTTGCTCAGAGCCACATCTTGCCTGGCCTTGAACACCTCCAGGGATGGGGTATCCATAACTCTCTGGGCTACTTGTTCCAGTGCCTCACTCCCTAAGTAAACAATTTCTTCCTGTCCTCCTTGAGCTTAAGACTATTCTCCCTTGCTCTATCACTGCCTGCCCTTGTGAAAAGCCCATCTCCTAAAATCAGTCACTATTTTTCATTTAAAATTCTGTGTACATATGAATGAATAAATCAGGTCAACTTTTACCCATAGACTTCATCAGTACCCTGAAGAAAAGAGAAATGCTCTTAATAATATGCAGAATTGGAATTATGCATTTTGAGGGATTTTTGTACTACTGTAAATTCTATAAAGGGTAATGTAATTATGAGTTCTATTAACATAAAAAATTGTGAATGAATGCCCACAAACAAGATTTGGCAAGAATTCTCCTCTCATGGACTGAAGCAGTTTCTCTTTGTCCCATTAGCTCTTTTGATTGAATAAGTGAAGCTATGTTTTCTGACAGTATCATTCAAAAGGCGTAATTTCATTCCATCACTGGTAAATAGGTTGTTATCTTAAAAAAAGGTTGCTTAAAAAAAAATTAATGAACAAATAGCAAATAAGTAGTCTGAATCCTTTAAAATTACATCCCTGACAAATGCATCTTTATCTGGTGCAAAACAAAATGATAAATAATTTATTTCACTAAATATTATGGCATCATATTATACAGAAAATGTCAGAATGAATAGTTAAATACATGCTACTAATGAATAAAGATATAAGCTGTTGACCCACTGAATTAGCACATCTACAGAGTTGTGAAGTCTTTTGGCATCGAAATTTTGTCTATCACATTGAGTGGCATCACCTCACGTTAAGGTGTCTCCAGTATAGGTGTAATATTTATTCAAGGGTATCTAGGCCTTAAATTTTTTCTGTTGAACTTACTCAATGGCATCTGTGGCCTCCAGAGGTTTATTCATTCCCCAGTAAAGCTGAATGTAGATTTCATCAGATAAGTGCATCCTGACCTCATGTGCCTAGCTAGTTTGCTCTAAAAGAGACCCACGCATGTTACTGACTGGTAGAGTTGTGTTTTCTAAATGAACCTACCACTCTTATTGTAGGAATCACAAGATCTTCTAAGAAAGGAAAAGTGGAATGCAGAGAACACCAGATTTCTTTTTTTTTTTTTTTTTTTGCTTTTTGACAGTAACCAAGCATCATTTCATACTATTAGTCATCCTGAGAGTGACAGTTGAAAAAAAAATGAAAATACATGTCTCTTTTCTTTAGCACTAGTATACATCAATGTATTAAAGTAGGTCAACACCAGAATTCACACTTCATACTGATGAATATAAGAAAGAGAATAAAATGAACTCTGGAACTTGAATGACTGACAAAATATGTTTCAACAGAGAGAATAAGGAGAAGTTTCAGTGTAAGGGTGTATAAAATAACTATTATGTAAAACTCTTTTAAGGTACTGTTCCTTGAACAACTTTAATGGTGAACTTTCTTTTCTCTTAGGTAGTGACAATACAGATTTTATGAGAATGCTTTATATCTCACATAAGACAAAAGGGATCTTGTTAGCCAAAGGCATGTGAGGCCAGGAATATAAAGGTATATCCCATAAATAGCAAGCAATTAGCTTTTGTATTTGCTGCTTTGTATTTAAAATAAAGGATAATTCTAGATTAGAACATTGTATTTTTAAATAAATACAAAAATTAACCAGTATAAAAGGAAGGCAAATAGAATGGATTTATCAAATGAATGGTTATCCTGCAGGAAGCATTTTTCTGAAATTTGTGTAGTATTCCTATCTTTAAATATCCTTTTTCTGAGAATGTAAAGAAATTTAACAATGTAAATGTAAAGAAATCCATAACAAAGAAAAATAATATGAAAAAAGAAAACAACTTCAAAAAGAATTACTAACATATCTAGGACACAAGGTATCTAGTACTGGAACACAGTCACATATTGTACATATTTAATGTGGAATTTAATATAGGTACGTATGTTTCTGTGTATGCATACTTATTCTTCCTTGGATGAACCACACAAATTTCATCCTTTTAAACTGTATGAAAGACAGATAATGGAAACAAGAAAGGAAATGTATACATTCACAGAAGTAAATGAAGCAATGACTAGAACATAATGAGATACTAAGTCACAATTCTTTTTGCTGAGACAAAAGTTTTCCCAATGGAGAGAAAACATCTGGTACTTAAGAAGCAGGGTTCTTGATTTTAGCATCTCTTCAGACATTCAGAGATCTTTTGGCATCTCTAAATGACAGAAAATTACCAGAAGTGACAGACTGACTATCCAGAATCAATATATACTGTGAGCAGTGAAAGCTACCACAAAGGAAATATATGCATCCCTGCTTACAGAGAAATCAAAGAAAACTAGATTGAAGAAATAATGTTTGCATTTACTTTATGATCACATCTGCATTTTGCCCACTCATATGAAATATCCTCCTGACATCCTTTTCAGACTCTAACTTGAAAAGCATTGATTATTTTGGGTTAGAAGCTAGGTTTCATAGTTTGAAAGAATAATTTGCATTCTGAGGAAAGAGGATTCATTGTAAGTGTAACTGTGTGGGACAGATCTACAGTTTGGTTCTCATCTCTGGTGTGAAGAGAGCATCAGAGAGAAAGAGGGAAAAGAAGATTTCCTAGTCCAGAAAGTTCTCTCCAATTATGAATATTAAAGATTGCTTATGAACAATCATTTGTGAACTGTATAGTTATGTCTACACCATTTAATTGCAAAATAAGATTGTTGTGCTATTGTTCTGTTTGGTTGTGTCCTATTACAGGAACAATATCAAAATAGGGAGAGCTTTTTCTTTATCTGAGATGGTTATGAAAGGAAAAAAATCCCAGTATAGTGAAATGATTCAAGTCCTTCACAGCAATGGTCTAGAGATAGTCTAGGAAATTGCAAGTCATTCAGACTGTTGACAGCTGATCCAATGACCTATGAAATAGTCCAGATCTGTGCTAGTAAGATCCTGGATTCCCCAAAAGTGAGTAGCCATAACCAAGCTATGAGTGGGCTGTGGTCCATTCCTGCTATGAACCATGACTGGAAATTGTTTAGGAGACCACTAATGGACAGTGTCTTCCAGAAACCAGAATGGACCCAGATTCCTGGTCTTGGGGAGGAAACTGTTCCAGGGACTGTTCACACAGACATACCTGAGGGCAGCTGTCAAAACTTGTGAGTCTGCTCTGTTTGCTTTGTCAAAGTCCCCCAATCTGCTGCTGATATCTTTTTTTACCTTTCTCTCCATCATCTTTGTGGATCCCTTCTCCATTTCTTCAGCTCTTCTGAAGGTGTTTGTACTGTTCTGGTTGCCTTCTCACCCTCTCTGTGTGCCTGTAAAATTGCCTCTGCTGAGGCTGCTTATCATCATTTGCCATTGATTTTTGTGTTCCATTCTTAGCAGAACTGCACCACCGTGTTGGGATCCTGGATGATCCCAAGACACTCCAGCCTCTACACAAGTAGTCAGTAGTCCAAAGCTACTTCTGGCCTTTTGTGAAACAATGTAGTTTTAATCTATTAGCTGAAACTGTTTGGCAAAGTTTTATGTTGCATCACACTTCATGTCAAGACTAGCAAGGAGGGACATGACTGAAAACCTCTATCCTAGGAGAGTATTAAAACATTAACATTGTGATTTGAAGCATTCTAAATAAACTGGATATCTGAGCAAGCGTAACAAGCTGAGTACCTTAACAGTCCTAGAAACATAAAAATATGAATAAGCCCTTCCTGTGTCACGTAGGTTTTGGCAGGAGATATGGCCCTAAGTCAGCTCAGCCATGAACACTGGGTTGATGAGCCTTAGATCTTATTTATGGGCTATCCCAGCAGAGTGACTCATCAGGGTCCAAGTCATTCTTTTTGATCTCAATAGATTTGCTCTGTCTCTAAACTGTTAGATTGCCATTTTATGTTATGTACTTAAGTGAGTTAGAAACAGTATCAGAGAAAAACAACCAAATCTTATAAAAAAGCCTATCAGATTGTACTAGTGAACCTAAACTATTCTGGGGATGCTGTTGAAATAAACTGGCATCTTTGCTCTGCCTTCTGCAAAATTGAAGGCTTAAAATGAAAGGGTCTTCTTCAAATAACGCACAAAATAATTTACGTGAAATGACATGGTTTTTCTTATCCACATAAGCCCATCTGTGCAATACAGAATATGACAGAAATAGAAATTGTAAGGCAAGGGGATAAAGCTATCTATCCACCACATCAATGTTTATGCAGTAGGCCAACTGAAGTAGGACATGAGCAATATAAAGCTTTGCCTATTAACTTGGTGAGTGTGGTGGAAAATACTCTGTGCCTTGGCTGGTCCATTTCTGTACTGATTTTGAAATAGTGTCACAGCTGAGTGATGGTATTGGTTAACCTGTACTATGGACTGTGCCTCTGGTTTCTTTAACATAGTTTATCCCACAACATGCCAATAGGGACATAACAAAATAAAGATAGTGAGGACCCTTCAAAGCAGCTTTCTTCACTTAACTGCAATTAATTCCATACAGCCATCAGAAATCTGTCAACTGAGATTCTTATAACATAGACTGGCAGCAGGCTGTCCTGTTTGTGGTTATCCAAGCCCATATCCATAGAGAAGCTTGAGGAACTCTCTTTTGTTAAATCATAATTGTTTGCAGAATCATTTTGTACATGGCAAACTCCATAAATCCAATACTTCTCTCTCCTTTGATATTCAGCCTTTGAACCAGTTATAGAACTAGTCTCTGGCTTTCACTCATTTCAGGACTAGCACAAGAATATCTTCATATGTGTTCTACAAGTGGCTGAAATTGGAAGAAGGGCAAATGGCAAATTTGCATTAAAGCTTTTGGCTCCAATTGTCCATTTGGCTCTGCAGGTCAAAATAAAATATTTTTCCCTCTGTGTTAAAAAATGTTCTTTGACCTGTAGGGGACACAGAATTGCAGTTCCAAGAGTAATACTGTGTGTCAGCAGCCATTTACCAATTCATAGCACAGACCACTGAGTTGTTAGAACTGGGTGTTCTGATCAAACTGATGATCTTGTTTGTTGCGGTCTCTTTCTCACACATAGAGTAGGTATGATCATATCTTAACTGTTTAGACATACAGACAAAGGATTGATGAAGTCTGTTCCTACTGTAAAAAAGGCATATACTTTGAATTTTACTTGAAATAAGCACTTCCTTTTGAGTCTGAAAACTGAATGAAAAACTGTACTTTTTTCTTTATTATCCTGCTGTGCCTAGTTACTATGCCAAGCATCTATTCACAATCCCCTGTACTTTACTATGACAACAGAGGGAGACCTTCCATTTAAACGACATGATTTCCTAGGAAACTTGTTTTATCTCATAATTTGAGTGCCTTCAAGCCCCATGAAAGATCCACAGTTTGTACAATTTAACTTTTTCAAGAGTCTTTGTGACCTTGAGGCAGATCTTCAATGCTATGTGTTGTGCTAGAGTTGCAGTCAATTTAAAATGCCTTAAATTCTAAGGATAAAAGGAAGTATTATATTTTAGTAGTGCTATAGTGGTTTAGATATTTGTAGTTAAATATAATAAGGAGACATTGGGGTTTTTTTACAAGGTAACTGAATATTTGTTTCTTTAACTTAATTGTTGTTCCCATCAACACATGTTTTAGCAAAACAAATGTAACTTGATAACTGAACAAAACAATGGTGAGACAATAATATGGAATTTGTTGCCATTTTCTGAGCAATGAATTACATTCCTCAATGCCAGAACAATATACAGTCTAAAAACCAAAAGTGTCTTTTTCTTCTAAAAACCTCACAGAATCCAGAGACCTAATGTGAAATATAAAAGAGTAAGTTATATGTTTTGCTTATATCTATGTCTCTATCTTCTATATTTTTAAATAGCAGATATGATCACATTGAATGATACCTTGTGCCTGAGAAACCCATCTATGAATTTATTTATGGATGAATATGCTTACCTACCTATCAATCAGTTATTTCCTGATTAACCACTACATGACAAAACTTTCCATTTATTTCACTTCTAATTAAAATACCCATAAGTTTATAATCTCATTCTGAAAAAATCCAGAAATGCATTTCTGTACAATCACAGAGTAAGCTGAATTGGAAGAAACCCTCAAGTCTCGTGGAGTCCAACTCCTGTCCCTGCACAAGACCATCCCCAAGAGTCACATAATGTGCCCAAGAGCATCGTTCAAATGCTTCTTGAACTCTGTCAGGCTTGATGTTGTAACCACATCCCTGGGGAGCCTGTTCCAATACCCAACCACCCTCTGGGTGAAGAACTTTTTTCTAATGGCCAACCTAAACACCCCCTGACACAGCTCCAGGCCATTCCCTGGGGTCCTGTCTCTGGACACCTCAGAAAAGAGATCAGTGTCTGCCCCATCTCTTCCTCTCACAAGGAAGCTGTAACTGCACTGACGTCTCCCCTCAGTCTCCTCCTCTCCAGGCTGAACAGACCAAGTGCCCTCAGCTGCTCTTCCTATAAACTTTCTTAAGGCACATGGAGAACTGGGAGGTGGTTAGAGACAGCCAGCACCATGTCACCATGGACAAGTCCTGTCTGACCAATCTAGTGGCCTTCTGTGATGGGGTGACTGCATCAGTGGACAAGGGAAGGGCTACAGATATGATTTATCTGGACTTCTGCAAAGCCTTTGACAGAGTCCCCCAGAATATCTTGCTTTCTAAACCGCTTGCTTTCTTTGTAAATTCTCTCCTGAATTTAGGTGATTTTAAATGTCTATGTGGAAGACATATTTATTTTCTAGAATTTCAGACCCTGCTGAAGAATTAAAACTCCACTTCCAAGATATATTTCCTGTAATAGGGTTCTCTTGCATTTCAAGCTAAACTTGCCTTGGCCAGAGGCTTATTTGTCTCTCCTAAAGTGAACTTCACCTTGTATCCTGGATATCATTTTACATCAATCTTTTACACATATAGACAAAAAGAAAGACGTGCACAAAGTGACCTCAAGGCTTCCCAAAATTCTTTCACCAACCCATTTATTCACTGCACAAAGGTACTTTAAACATTTCCTATTCTTGTCTAAATGAACTCAGAGGAGGAGAGTAGCTACTCTTTTTCAGAAAAAAAAAAAAATCTTTTTGTCATTTAGACCTCTTTTCATAATTAGTGGTGAGTACTTTTGGAAGATATGTCACTTCTGAGCCTCACTGCTGTTGTTATAAATGTTTCTGCCCCTTGGCTGCCATTGGAAGCAGATGGTAGGCTGACAAGATCTATTTAAGTTCTGAGTGCCTTGAAGGAAGTAAAAGCAGTAAAGGAAGGTAATTTGAAGCATGGGGAGTATAAATCATACCTTCATCAGCATAATTGTAAAACTAGGCTTTGATCCTGGAAGAGAAACTTCTCACACAGGAATCTGTACCTGATACCATCAGATGTGGTGGTACTCTGTCAAAAAGCCTCCAGTGTAGATCATTTTCAAAAAACCCCAAATGCTCCAAGCCTTTATCTTTCCTGAGATTCAAGAATGTGCGTGTGTGTGTGTGTGTTTGTGTGTGTGTGTAGTATCAACAGTCCCTTCAGCCCAGTATGACAGTTCTGACAATGATCATAATCTGATGACTATAGAAAAGCATAAGAACATATATATATATAATAATATATAGGGGGTTTCCCCCCAGTACTTGACCAATAATCACTTATTTTCATGGATTCCACCAATTGTTTAGATATTTCTTAATACTGGTAGATTTCTATTTATGGTTCCATAAGAACTTCTACAATCTGCTGTTGCAATCATACACCTCTTAGAAGACCACCTTTATCATCTACTTTTAGGGCTGTTGGACAGAGAGTGATCAACACATGTCAGTGAAATGCAATTGTCTGAGATGCCCAGGTACCTCCTGTGGACACAAGAAGAAACCAGCTTTGGCTGGGTTTCAAGCATAGGTACTTCAATTAGGTATCTGAGGACATGAATTTTGTAGCTGGCATTTGCTTTTAGAAGACAGAGTATTGCCCAGTGTTAAGTTGTCTGTCAGGGGCAATTTACAAAAGAGATAGGAATAATAGTATTTAGTGTTATAATAGTTGGGTATATGCCCCAGAAAGACTTTACCAAGATATGCAAATTTTCTCAAGGTGACGACAAGCAACAATAGAAGCCAGTTTCACATTTGAAGGTGTAACTACCAACAGATTTGCTCAGGTCTGATATCAGAAATCCAGAACAATTAATCTGAATTTTCCAGCATTCAATGAACAGCTTTTTGCCTTTTTCAGAAATTCTTTAATTAGCTTAAAAGCTAATGTATTCATCAACAGGAGACAAATCCAAAAAGATAAACAGGATAATACTACCTAATTCCTCATGCAACTATGAATTTATAAAATTTCACTCAGAGTATAATATTGTTAGTTCTTGCTGGGTATCAAAGCCCAGTTTGAGCCAAACTGCTTTATGGTATGTGTTACTTCTGCCCATAGTTTCTTAATGCTTTAGTCATGCTGTTCCTTTAGCCATTATTTGTTCTACTCCTGCATGCTGACCATGCTAGGTAGCCCAGCAGAGACAC
The DNA here is from genome assembly GCA_013399915.1 of Illadopsis cleaveri. NCBI lineage: Eukaryota > Metazoa > Chordata > Aves > Passeriformes > Timaliidae > Illadopsis > Illadopsis cleaveri. The sequence continues at coordinate 59,269 of VXBB01010346.1, read as the reverse complement.
AAAGAGACTTTTGTTTTGCACCTGACCAAATGCAGAATTCTTCTGAATACAAAATACAGGCTGTTGTCTCACCTATTATCCTGGTTTTGATCAAATGAAACACACACTGACAAGATTCTTGATTTCTTTCTAAATTCTCACCACTGAACCTTAGTACCAGACTATTACTTGAAGGTACCTGGCCACTTATCTCATGTACATTTAGACATTATTGGTGGATTAGATTTCTCCATGAAATTACAATGAGAAAATTTCCATTGTATCATGATAGGGCTCTTTATTTTTTAATTACAGCATTGCCTGTTAATCACAATAAAATCAAAATATATAAAACAGATGCTTTTTATTATCTATTGCTTCCCTCACCTTTCTCCTCTAGTCAAAAACAACACTGTCTTTTTTTGGATTGTCTCTGGGATTGTTGATGAAGAGAGCAGAGGAAGCCTGGAAGTTTTGTTCTTGTAGTGGATCGCAGCTATCAGCCAACACAAGATACTCTTCTTTGATGCTATTTACTCATTACCCTCCATTTAAGAACACAAGCATGCTTTATTAATTAATTTTTATAGAGATTGGAAACTTGAAACACATTATTATCAAGAAAAAGTGTTAATAATATTTGGGAAAATTAATAAGCATTATCATTAATAGTTACTCATAAACTGAGAAAAAGTAGCAACTTGCTTACATTGCACTATGCCTATATTTCAATTTTTGCCCTAAAAAAGGCAAAACCTAACCTCAGACTCGACATATTCTGGCAAAGTAAACAATGTAAATCTCTGACAAAAATAGAGAATGAAACTGTTTCTTGATTTTTATATATAAAAATATTTTCTACCTAGATATATAACTCATAATAGTTATGAAAGAGATAAAAGTATTAAAGTGTGTGTTTGTTTTTTAACCATGAAATAAGAAATTTTTTTAATGATGATTTTAATAAGAGACTATTCAAAAACTATTCAAAATAGAACCAACAGTTTTATAGAAGATAAAATAGTATGATGTTTCAGAAGATAAAAAAATGTTTAAGGATATTTAATAAGTACATGACTTTTTATTACATAAGTATACACATACATTTATAAGCCAATTTCATGTTACTTGCCAGCTTGACCAGTTACCTAGAGACCTTACTAAAAGATGGAAGAAACCTGGGTCAAAGAACTTGTTCAATTACTGCAATAGTTTCATTTCCTGCAGAACAAAAAAATATTTTACATGCTTTTAATTAAGTTAAAAGGTCAAAAAATCTAAGACTACATCTAAGATCAGTTGATAAAGAAAGGTCAAAAATGTGTAACACCAAGGTACGTATACACATGTAAGACAGGAGTTTGTTCTATTGTAGTAAAATGCCCTGAAAGTGGTGCATCTGACACATCTGTACTCTGCAGAGGAAAGAGTTAGAACAAGGCATCTCCTCATCAAGGCATTCATATGACTCCAAGGGGAAAGGATCTCCACATGTGTAGGAGAAGGGAATACAGGTGACCTAGCCCCTGATAAGTAAAAGCTGTGTCAATTACCAATACAGCCTTGTCCCTGATGAGTCACAGCTATATCTAATAAAGATAAGTGTGATAAGAGGGATAAAAGTGGGTTAGCTGGTGACGGGAAATAATATGGAGGGTTATGAATGTCAGGATCACGAAGCAGGATCCTGGGGAAAGAGAATCACTGCTGTAAGAGCAGTCTGGGTCTGCAGTTAGAGCCTGTTGTTGGAACCTACAGACACAGTCTATCTAGGTAAAAGCCTGCAGTCAGAGTCTGCAAACTGATACTTGCAGTCATGGTTTAGCAATAAATAACCAGCAGTCAGAGGCTGCAGGGGAAACCTACAGCAGGATCTTTCTGCAGCCAGAGTCAGTGAATAGTTGGAGTCAGGATGGGTAAGCTGTAAAGAGGAATAAACCAGGACCTTTTTCATGCTGTGATAAACAAGAAGTCTGTGTCTTGGCTCATTTCTACCCTCTAATAAGAGGACTGCTGCAACACACATACAGCTCCAGAGTAACTCCCTTAGATGTGCACATTTCATACTTCACTGCTTATTGCAAGCATGATGTGGATTAATTTTCAAAGTGTAGGTTGTATGGCCTTGTTCAGGGAAGGAAAAACCTTGTTAGACAAGTTCTGCTTTTTGTTCTTGGAATAAGGGAGTAGGATGGAAAGGCATAAGGAAGTCAAAACCTGGTTATAATTAAGCTCTCAAATATAAATTTGTCCTGTGAGTGAGTGACCTGGATGTAACTGGACTAAAATAAACATTTCTTGGAGGATGATTCTCACTTGAAAGTCTAAGTATTTTCTTTTGTTGTAGTCATTACAGAGTCACGACAGTCTGTAGTCATTACATGAGTGAGAAGCTCAAATTAACCATGAAAAGAGTTAGGAATATATTACAGAAAACATTTGAGTGACACAGTGCATTGCTTCACCTGGTCAAAGTGCTGTTTAGTTAAATAGAACTTGACAGTCTGGCAAAAATATATTGAGAACAAGGTAAAGTTCTTGAGACTGGATAAGATTCTTGAGACTGGAAAGAGCTAGTTTGGTTAGTAAAATTTATGTGATTAGAAATATCTTTCAAATTTATTTTCTGGTAGTTTTTGTTGAGAAATTTTAAGTGGAAGGCTCAGTAAAGAATCACGCAAAGTTTTTGGTTTGAATTGCAAATTTGGACTGCATTGGAGACAGGAGTAAAAATAAAAACTAGTGTTTAGAACTACTTACATCTCTACCTGTCCATTAAGCTGGTAAACTGTATCTTATTTTAATCCTAGTTTTAGCATCAGAAGGCTACATGAACATCTACTTAAAACACTTATAATCATCATTTTTTAAAAATACCTTGGCTCTTAATCTTCTCAATGTTTCTGAAGTCTAAATAGCTTCCACTGTGTGAGTATAACTCCTTAAATACGTCTTCCCATCGTATGCACCACCTTCCTGTATGTCTGGGATGATGTTATGGTACTGTATCCCCTACATTTCCTTCATAAGACAAAGTCTGCATTTGTTTGGGGTATTAATACTGATGAGATTTTTGCAGTTTCCAAGTCTCATTATATTATTCTTTAAAATATCAGCCAGAACCATGCTTATTGCACAACAAATATCTGAAATATAATTAGGAGACTATTTCAAAGCTCTCCCCTGCTCATTGTCATGGTTGATTATCTGAAAGGAAAAACTGTCTGTATGGAAGAATTGACTTAAATGAAGTCAACAGCACACATTCTTTTAACAGGAGTATGACCAAAATTCCCACAGACTAAACTGTATTGAGGTAAGATGAGATTTTATTTTTTTTTAAGCAACCTAGAACTCTAAACTACTTGCTTTTGACTAATCACCAAGCCAGTTCTGACAACTTTGAAAATCACAACTGACACACAAACCTGGCAAACTTCTATAATCACATTCAAGTGAATTTTTTCCAGTGAGGACAAATCCAATCCCAAGTAGTAAAAACCTATCAGTACTCAATGCTAACTTTCAGGCCCACTCTCTAGTTGTGAGGCCTAGACATCTCCAGTTGCTGTCATGAAAACTGGTCCCAACTAGGTAAACTAGAGCCTGTTAGGGTAACAAAATGAAAATATTGCCAAATAAATGCCCCTTCCTTGCACCTCAGCATGTGATTGATCCACAGAAGGCATCCTTTACACTCAGGGATTATAGCCTGGAATTTCCCAAAAGTTTTCTTTGGAAAATGGAGACAGATGAAGCCTGGGAATCTACACCGCTAAGTATAGAGCACTAGATTTGAATCCAGGAAAAACATGTACAACTGCTTCTATTACTAGATCTTAGCTTTCTCTTCACTGGATAGAACTGAAAATCACAAGCTGGATTTAGAGTGGAAGGATGCTGTTAATTCTACATCCTTCTTTTGAAGGCATTCCATTCTCCAAGAAACCACAAAATATTGAACCTGCTGGAGATCAAGAGCATGTGCAAGACTGACTAGACCAACAATTAGGGCATTTATCTGTCAGGGTAAGTTCAAAGTTTCTGGTTTATAGTCTCAGACTTTTATCATTCATCTGTACAGTCATTCAGTGTTAGAGATAATAGAGCAGGACTTGCTTAACCCAGGAGTAAGTATAACAATTTTACAGTCCCTAGCAAGTTAATATTAGCAAACTGTGAGCACAGAAAATGTTTATGAGATTAAATACATTGTTCAGTTAATGATCTTTGTTGGCAGCAGACCCAGAATGAAGAATGCTTAATGGGTGTAGGTAACTCCTGCTGACCAGCTCTGTGAAAGACCTGGTGATGACAGCCCTTAAGTGAAAATAGACATGTAAGTAATTTTCAGGACTTAAAATGCCTAATGGGAAACAACACCAGGGAGGATAATTCTCATAATTATGAACCTGTTATGTGAACTATGCATAAGTAAACCTGAGAGACATAAAAGCACTTATTAGGAAGATTCTGTGAATAAACAGTAGCAATGATTATGGTTAAATGTCTCCCTCCCTCTTTTATTTCTTTATTCCCTTGTTCTGCCAGAAGATACCTAATGATGTATATTTTATATGTTTTGCTAAGACATTTCACAGTATAATTGCTACTCTGTTTCAACATCACAATAATTGGTGCCAGTCTTAAACTCTGTGTCCTTTATGGTGTCCTAGATGTCCTACTATTTAAAATGTCATACTAAATCAATTTCATAAAATAAGAATAATAGAATCACAGACTCACAGAGTAGTTTGTATTGGAAAGGACCTTCAAAGATCATCTATTTCAACTCTCCTGACATGAGCAGGGACATTTTTCACTAGATCAGATTGTTTGAAGGTCACATCCAACCTGTCCTTAAAACACTTCCATGGAGGAAGCATCCACAGCTTCTCTCAGCAAAATGGTCCAATATCTTACCACCTTTACCATAAAAACTCTCTTTTCTTACTTCCCATCTAAATCTATCCTTTTTCAGATTAAAATCCTTGCCCCTTGTCCTGTAACTAGAGATCCTGACAAAAACACTTTATCTTTCTTAAAAGATGTCGTTTAGAAATCAAACATGTCAATTAGGTCTCACTGAGCCTTCTTTTTTCCAGACTAAACAAACCTACCTCTCTCAGCCTTCTTTCATGGCCCTCCTTTGGACCTACTTTAACAAGCCCACATTTTTCCTGTGCTGAGGGCTTAGAGCTGAATGCAGAACTCCAGTGGGAATCTCACTAGAGCAGAGTAAAAGTGTAGAATCCCCTCCCTCACCCTGCTGGCCATGCTGCTTTTGATGCAGCCCAGGCTACAGCTGACTTTTTGGGCTGCAAGCACATATTGCTGTCTCATGCCCCAGTTTTCATCCACCAGTATCTCCAAGTCCTTGTCTGTAGGACTGCTCACAATCCATTTACCTCCCAGCTGGTATTAATATTGGGGATTGTTCCATTGAGGTGTAGATCTTTGAACCTGGTCTTGTTGAAGTTCATGAGGCTCACATGGACCCGTTCCTCAAACCTTTCAAGATGTCTCTGGATGGTATCTCATCCTTCAAGTGTATCAGCTGCCCATGCAGCCATCTGTTAACTTGCTGAGGGTGCACTCAATCCTACTCTCATGTCATTAACAAAGATACTGATCCACATCAATCCCAATACCGCTCCCAGAGGAACACCACTTCTTACTGATACCTGTTTGGACACTGAGCCATTGATCAAAACTCTTTGATGTGGTTGTCCAGCCAATTCCTTATTCTTAACCTCTGTTTCTGATTAAAGATTTTGAGCGACTTTGGAACACGGGTATGGAGAGGGAAATACGTGTCATCAGGACTAATAATCCTTATACTTTTAATATTGGAGTTGAAAATGCAATCTGTCCTCAAATATTTGCTGGAAGTTATGACAAAATTGGGATGCAACCATAGATGTGACATTTTGCAAGAAATGTGTCAGCATCATCATTCAAATGCACGTTTAAAATTAACTGGCCTTGTACATTTTTATAATGCTTATACATATGTCTGCATTTTGTGGTTTCCATCTTTATGTGTGTCCTGGTTTTAGCTAGGGTAGAGTTCATTTCTCAGTAGCTATTATAATGCTGTATTTGGTATGCAGAAAGACAGGCGTTTGATAGCACACTGATGTTTTGGTCTTTTGCTGAGTTGTGTTTATAATAACTCAAGGACTTTTTCTTTGTCTCATGCTCTGCCAGTGATAGCAAAAGAAACTGGGAGGGACCATAGGTGAGACAGGTGACCTAAACTAACCAAAGGGATATTCCACACCATGGAATGTCATGCTCAGTATATAAACTGTGGGGAGTAACTCAGAATGGAGGCTGATATGGGTTTGGGAAGGCAGGTCTGTCATCGGAAGGTTTATCAGCAGGTGATAAAAAACTGTATTGTACTTGGTTTTCCCCTTATTATTATCATTAATAGCATTATTATTATCATTTACCATTATTACTGGGTTTTTTACTTTATTTTAGATTATTAAACTGCACTTGTCTTAATCTGCAAGGTTAACATTGATTCTCCTCCCCATATGACTGTGTTGGATGGGAGAGAGGCAGGATGAGCAAGTGGCTGTGTGGTGCCTAATTTCCAGCTGGGCTTAAACCACAACAATGCACAATAGTCAAGAGGTCATAGAATAGGGTCTTGAAGTTTAGATGCAAAATTGATGTTTAGGCTCTTAAGAATAAGACTTGATTTTAGAGAAGGAACATTCATAAACACAAACCAGTAAGATACGCTGGCTTCTCACACCAAAATATGTAAAAATCTAATAAGCATTTAATGTAAAGTAAGATTTAGAAAATTGCCTCTACAACTCCAAAATGAGTTGTGTACTGAAATCAGCCTTTCATGCCTAAATTTTAGAACCACTGAGCTAAGCAAATCAAAGCTAGGTAATGTCTTTGTAAGGATGCTTGTGCACTGTGAAAAAAAGTTGTAATAACAAGACTATATGCTATATTTGGAGTGGAATATCTTTATTTTCCACCCTTTATAATCAGCATAGGTTTCTATCCCTTATTTTATGGTTCCTTAACCAAAGTTTGCTTCTAGATTTTTCTTCAGCATTAACTGCTACTGGATTTGGGATGTAAACCTTTTTTAATGTATTACCCTAACTATTCTGCCAAAACAGTTCCATTTTGGGCTGGAAGAGAAGAACAAGTAAGATAAGTGTGAAAATGTTGTGCAAGATCAGGTCCCTAATTTGACATTTCTAGTATCTGTTATTGGCAGAATACTTGTCACTGAATGGCACTTCTTATGCCCAAAACTTAGCTCTTACCCATTGCTGTTTATTACTGTTACTGAGTAGCAGATCCATCAATTAGATACCAGATCATCCAGCTGAGCATTCAGAAAATAAGAAACAAATAATGGTGATCATCTGTGAAGAGGCAGATAAACTGACTTGACATAGGAATTTTCCATAAAATCATTTGTTTGCTTTGACTAATGAGACCTTTTCTCTCTGCTTGCAATCACATTAGTCACTCAGTATGCTCTTTCTAAATTCAGCAACAAGAAAGAATCTTGCAATCAACAGCTTTCTTTACCACAAATGCTGACTTTTTGATACAGGAGATCTACTCTGCACATCCAATGAAGGAAAGAGAAAAATAAAAACTAGAAGGCAATAACATAAAGGGAGGTCATGTAAAGGAAACCTCTATTCTGTTATATTTAAGAGATCATAATGTCTTGAAAGATTATAGCAGCGTGATGGCTTAAACCTCTACTCTGATGTGCTTTGCATGAGTAAACAACATTTCTAAATATACCTAAAAAGCAAGCTGGAAAAACATAGGTGTGATCAAAACAATAGCCATTTTTAGCAGGGAACTTAGGAGATATGAGTCACCTTTCACAGGTTTCTATAGTCTCTTTTATTTAGTCATACTGGAGAAGTTGGAATCTAGATTTAGTGCCTTTTTTAAGTCCTTGAAGAGGAACAAAAATTTTAAAAATAATTTAAAAATATTTTGATCCTATATTTTGATAATGTCATTCTTATAAAGTCAATATAATGAATATGTTTTTTTATTTTTCCATTTATGCTATTATTTCAGCCGTTTGTTAGGCAAAATTATAAACTTGGGAATACTGTTGATTATAACAATTTGCTCATAAGTATAATTTTCTTACTGTCTTTCTTGTTTTTACTTCCTTACCATGCATACTCCAGGAAAAGTCATAGACTTCCTTTGTTATTTTTCATTTTTGAAAATGTGATAGATTTGTACACTCCTCTGTTACAGAACTGATGGGACTGAACATATCTAAAAAAGAGACATCTAAATAATACAGGATATTCTAGCAGGTACTTGTCCCCCACAGAGCATCTCTAATCTTATTTGCCAAAAGATTTTCACACTCTTGTCCAAACGATGAGCACCGTAGCAGAGCAAAAACACAGTGCAGAATGAAAAGGAGAGAAGCCTGATATGAAATGTGAGGGTACTAAGGAGTAAGAGGAAAGATAGATAACGAGATCTTGGCAAACCATGGAAAATATCCCATGGAAAAAAATGAGTCTTGCATTGAGAGGAGACAATTCTTTTCTTGCAATCATTTATCTTTATGCATGTTTAGAAATGCTTTTGCAGATGAAAAGGAGACCATCCTACTGAAATCTGGACTCAAGTGGAATGATATGGGTGCATTGCCGCGTAGCCAAGCCTGAGTAAACACATTGTTTTGTCAGCAGGATTTAGAACTACACTAAACCAGGTACTGTACTAATTGCATTGTGCAAACACCTGTCTGGACTAAGCAAGCATTTTGTAGAACAACCTAGGGACTTAGTTATTGCAAATTTGCACACATAGCTCACATTTACCTTCTCATAAATTTATTTGTGTTGTTAATATTTTATCTACTGATGAGAATTACATACAACAGTATATATATTACATATGTGTATATCACATACACTCAGTGACCTAAGGTTCATAGGTCTTGATTTCAATGCCTTCTTGCACCACTGATTTTTCAAGTGGTCTTGGTCAATTCACCATGTTTGGATTCCCCTAGAAAATGGAGAAAATAATTTTATTCTGCAACTCTAGGTAGGAAGAACATTGAGGGTTTGTGAAGTACAACCTTCTAATAGTTGCAACATGCTGCAGTTTTGACTTGTTTTTTTTTTTTAATTCCAAGAAAAGACTAGAATCCAGGGGTTTTTGTGAGTCACATAGAAGTTAGATGCAGTATCTTACTAAATTGGATGTAATTGGTGCACATCTGTCCTTTTAAGATTCTCAAAAGAACACTGTGCCTGTCAGACAGACTCTGATTTGTCAGCTAAACTAATTTTATCTCTCATTAATGGATTTTTCTCAGTTGTTAAGTTAAATTACCAATTGTTATCTTCATCAATGTTACAGAGAAAAAACTAATATTAAAATAATCTTGGTCATTTCCTTAGATAATCTTTTTTACTGGCAAATAAAATGATACTTTCTTTTCATCTACCCATTTAACAATGTCTTTCTTCTTCTACAGATCCATTTTCTTTCTTTTGTCACTTCCCCTTTTACCCTATGTTTTATTCTCTATACATGCACTCCTGCTAAGACTTCTTCATCTTTGTTACTAGGTTATCCATCAGAGCTGCCAGTGATTCCACCTTTTTTTGGCAGTTGGCCTCCATCCCTTTATACTATTATTGGATACTCTTGCCTTCTCATCTGTTAGGCACTCTCCACATCTAATATACACTAATGTACTTAGCAAAAGAAAACATTATTATGGCTGAGATTATTTTCCTGCAAAACAGAACAATTATCATTAAATCCAGAAATTCCTTTTTATTCCCATGGCTGAATTTTTCCCAGAATATGAGATACATCTATATATCTATGTCTCTATATCAGTCTATTTTTTGAGAAAATTAAAAATATCAAAGCATAAGAACAGAGAAAACAGAAGAACCTTAGTCATACAGGCATAGTTACCTTTGGACAAATAGTTACTTGCAATCCCTCACAAAGAATAACTATTCTCTTTGTCATCCACTCTGATCTTGTCATTAAATACTGAACACAAAATCAAACTCTTCAGCAGTATTCATAGAAGAAAGTTATTCTAGAACAAAGTGGAAGAAATAGAGATTTTTTTTTTATTTTTTTTTTTTTACAGCCAGACCCTCAAATCCAAAGCTCAAATTGTAATCATTTGACAGTGTAACACCATTGAGAAGCTGTGATAACTCAGAATCTGCTTTTCTGCCAGTGGCTACCTGTCCATTATTACATTGCACCATAGGTTAAAACTCTGCTTTCACCAACTCTGCCTCCCTTGGAAAAAGCCTCTAATATCAAGAACAGTTCCATTCACTTGAAATCCTTTTGGCTATCAGCCTCAAGAAGCTGACATCTCTAACAAAGTTCATCCTACCCAATAAATGAAATATGCACTTTTTCACCTGCCAGCAGACCTCAGGACCTTTGTTACTCATCCATATACATCAGGACAAAACAGGGAATAAAGCCCAGCTGTCTTGGAGAAATCCATCTTGGGTGTCCATTTTGTTCTCTAGATCTAAAGGAGGGATAAATAAAGGGATATGACTGGGTTCTTTAAGAGAAAAATGTTGTGAAGCTCTGCTAATGTATAGGCTCTAGTTTGTCATTCAGATAATCTAAGAAAATGAGTGTGAAAGATGTTATTTCCATAATTTATGTACCTTAAACATTTCTCTCTAGCCTCCCATAACTCCCTATCATCCATTTTAGTTCAAGCCTGGCATTGTTCAGGATACTGCTGCTTAAACAGAGATGAAAATTCCTTTTGTACTTCTCCAAGTTTTTCTTCTTGTCCACTGGTGAAACATCAGGGAAGATATAATTTCATTGCTAGCCTTTAGTGTTCTGCCTCTGATTTACTTAACTGCATCCATTTGTTCATAAACTTTATGAGTATTTTTAAACAGCAAACAAGGAAAGAAAAACTGCCAAGAATGTGGCCAATATAGCTTCCCTTTTTCATCAAAGTAATTTCTTTCCTGAAAAATGTTATTTGTCATTCTTTTATGAATTTAGAGATCCCAAGGAATATACTATCAAACTATGGGTACCAAGATTTTTTTTTTTCAGCATAGCCTGACATAGATTTGCTTATAAGAAGAAACAAAAGACATATATTCTCAAAAATATCTGCATAATCTTAAATATGAGGAATGTTACAATGGAAACAAACCTTTAGAATTATTCCTGGGCATCTCTAGTCCTTACTGTCTTCTAACCCCAGTAATACTCATGGGCTGCTTTATCATATTACTTATTTGATCATGTCAAGTATTTACAAGAATTCAGGTTAAAACTGTTTCAAGTTCATCCAGGATTACAGAAGGATTCCTCAATATGTTATTATTAAAATATGATCAATTTCTCAGTTTAGACATGGCTAGGTGTTTAAACAATCTATTGAATTAACATACTACCTGTCTTCTTCCTTCCTGAATTATCTGATTTGTATCAAGAAATGTTTCTTGGTTCCGTAACAATTCACAAACTAGATCTCATAAAAAAATCAATAAGATAAAATAGCTGATCATAGTAAAATTTACATAACTGTGGATAAAGTAGTAAATCACTGACAATATTACAATATTAAAATAACTTGATGAGATTACTATAAAGAATGCTTTCCAGTGTTGATTGATTTAGTATTTGGAGCATCCATTTTGCTTCACATCTCTTTCAGATTTATCTGGTCAGTCTGCCTGTAAGAGCAAAGAGATTCAGAGCCTGTCATTTCCAAAAGGATTTTTGGTTTGCAGTGCCTGGGTGTCTGTGAAAGTTTAGCCTGATGAGACCTAAAAGTTAGCTTTATATCACACTTCTCCATTAAAATAACCCTTGGGGTGCTGAGAAGATGGCCATGTCTTTGCAGTAAAACTGTCTATACACTCTCATTATAGCTGTTCAAATATATTTCAATGGTATTTCACTGCCAAGGAAAAGTTGATTTTTATGAACAGTAATAGAAAACAGTCACAAGGCACCCCATCAGACTGGTTCAAATTAATCATGCATGAAGCATCCCGCCAGATTCCATGTGTTCTTTGTATATACCAACATTATTATCAAGGTTTTTCAGATCTGATGAAAGGAAATCAATAATTCATTAAACTTGTAATCTGGTATTTGGAACCATGGGCAACACTTCTCTCACATTTCTTTGAGAAAAGAAAATGCTGGTTCAGTCACTGCAACATCTCTGCACTAAGTCAACACAGAGCACTAATGCAGGGGCTGAAGAAGTTGTGATGAGAAGGACATGTGTATATCCTATGTGTAAATGAAGGTTCATTCTCTCCATTTGTGGCTCTTTTTTTGAATGCGTTCACAGAAGTCAATAAATAGCTTTGGGTTTTGTTTGATATAGTATCCATACAGACAACATCACCGAAATTCTGACAGTTCATTAACTGTCCTTTAAGGCTCATGTGAAAGTGTTTTCCCCCCTCTCTGCTTCTTTTACATGTTTGGCAAGTCAAAATAATGTATATCTCAGTTATTTAAGGTTTTACTGCAGCAGTGTAAATCTCCTTGTTAACAAATACATGCAACTGCTCAGTTGTCTCATGTAGGAATTCTTTAAGCAGCAGCTTTAAGTTAAACAAGAAGCTAAAATCTATAAATAACTTATACAATTCTGTGGTACAGAGAAATTAGCATTGCCACAGTCCTTGGAAATTTTCTGAGACCTCTTACTGTGCCATTTTTATGAAGTTCTAAATTGCTCATAAATTTTTCTTTTTGCTGTATGTTTTTAAAGTAGTTTCACTGTCTGTTAAAGCAGACAGATGGGAACATGTGGACATTTTTATTTTAATCTGGCAATACAAGGAAAGTGAATTCTTGCATGTGACCTACTGCCATGATTTGCCCTGATGATGAGACCTTTTGATGGATGGATGAAAGCAAATAATTCCTTAGTCCCATTCTGTCTTATTTTCTTTCTGTACTCAGAAGCTAACCAATTTTTTTACAAATGCAAACTGATAAAGTATTTTCTTTTATTTTTTAACTCATTTTCTGATGTGGAAAATTAGGCCACTAGAAAGCAGACGGAGATCAATGCATTTCAATATGCAGCATGGAGCAACCTTCTGAAAGTAATATCTCTAATAATTGAGTTCAGTAGAGGAAAGCTGATGTCTACTTCTAGAAATCTGACTACTACCCCTGAAGCAGTTATGCAATCTCTGATTTAAAATATGAAAACATTTCCAGACAAAGATTCCTGAGAAGTCATCTAACCCTTTGTGAGACAGCCATGTCTCTGACCACCATTTAGAAAAGTTACATTTTAAAGTGTCACTACTTCTAAAAAGAGGCAGCTAGTGAAAGGACATTTCTTCCCAGCTTGGGAAGATTTATTCTTGGACTTCACTCAAAAATTAGATAAGAATTAATTAAATATTATCAAACACTACCCCACTTCCAGATAGCTGTTGCAAATTGTTTATCTGTTCCCTAGATGTGAGGCAGCAAGCAAACATTGCTTTCAGATCAGACTGACATAGCCTACAAGTACGGTGGTGTTCTGAGCATACAAGGATTGATTTTTTTGGGAAAAAAAACCTGTCTTTTTTTACAGCAGTAGATTTCCTAGAGTCATCTGAGAACCTGACTGTGAAGCAGACGGTATTTTCTTTCCAGGGCATGTTTTGGCTTTTGGGATAAAAGATTTGAGAAAAGTAGTTAGTGTGGGGAAGCAATTGCAACCAGAGAAGAGAGGAGTGAGAATTTGTGAGAGAAACAGCCCAGCAGACACCAAAGTCAGTGGAGGAGGAGGAGAAGGTGCTGCAGGTGCAAGTGCAGAGATTCTCCTGTAGCCCATGGAGAAGACCGTGGTGAAGACCTCGGTGAGGCAGCTGTGCCCCTGCACGCTATGGAGGCCCATGGCAGGGGAGAGAACCCCCTGCAGGTGGAGGACTGCAGGCTGCAGCAAGTGGATGCCTGAAGTAGGTTGTCACCATGGGAAGCCCCCACTAGAACAGGCTCCTGGCAGGACCTGTAGCCCCATGGAGAGAGGAGACCTTGTTACTGCAGGTTTGCTGACAGGACTTGCGACCCTGTGGGGGCCCCATGCTGGAATAGTTTGTTCCTAAAGGACTGTGCCCTGTGGAATGGCCCCATGCTGGGGCAGTTTTTGAAGAACTGCAGCCTGTGGGAAGGACACAAGTTGGAGTTCATGGAACACTGTCTCCTGTGGGAGGAATCCTGTGCTGGAGGAGGGTAAGGCTGTGAGGAGTCCTCCCACTGAGGCAGAATGAGCAATAGAAAGGTGTGATGAACAGATAGCAGCCCTCCTTACCCAGCTCATTGAGCTTATGAGGGGCAGAGATAGAGAAAACTGGGAGTAAAGTTAAGCCCAGGAAGAAAGGAAGGGAGGAGAAAAGGGTTTTTTTAAAGTTTGGTTTTATTTCTCAGTATTCTACTCTGATTTGATTGATAATAAATTAAAATATTTTCTTTAAATTGAGTCTGTTTAATCAGTACCACACAAGCCCAATACATCTATATGCTATCATCTATATGTTAAATTGGCTTGCATGTCTTCTTAGAGCTTAGAAGAAAGTTATTTATTTATTTACATGATTTATTATCTACATTGATAAATAATTCTGCACTGGGTTTTACAGTAGTTTTGTCAGTAGAAAAGAACACATGACTAAAACCCAGTACTACTGGAAAAAGTGAGTTATATCAACTTTATGTTGTAAATCACTTCAGGATGACAATGCAAATAATTTCTAGCAACCATGTTATCTATATTTAAATACAGGTTCCTTTTTAAAATCTTTCTAAGCACTAGAAATACCAGTTTAGGCACCCTAAAGTGTAGATTAAGGCTGCCACATGTTCAGAACCTCATACATGGTCAAATTAGATCTTTTATCATTTTATGGGAAATAGTAAAAGTAGATGTGTTTTCTATTACATATCAAAACATATTTTCTGTTGCACTGTGAAATGAACTCCAGGACTGAGATTGTTTCCCTCTTACAAACAAAATATCAAATTTCTGTTATTGAAGGAGGAGGATAACATTTAATGTTTTTCATCTTGCTATCCTCAGGGTAGCAGATATGAAAGGTCAACAGTGAAACCACTTTCTAATAAAAAGATCATAAAATAGTCAATAAAAATGGAAATCAAAGAAGGCCAGAGCACTTTCTCCTACCCACTGGTTTCTCTGAGCACATACACGAAGTTTTCAAATCTTCACAGAGCTCTGCATTGGCCAGAGGTGGGTCTGTGTTGGAGCCAGCTGGCATTGGCCCTGTTGGACACGGGGCAAGCTTCCTGCAGCTTCACAAACAAGCCACCCCTACAGCCTTCCCCTGCATCCCCCCCCCAAGAAATAACCAAGCTTGCCATGTAAATCCAATATGTTACAACAGAAATGCTGAATAATATGGTGAAAGAAACAGCTACTATAATGAGAAATACTCAATGCAAGCAGGCAGCATTTGGCTGCTGTGCTCCTGTGTCTTTAAGGTTAGTTGTGGGAAACTTACTCATCTGTCTACACCACAGTTGTGGAAAATCTCATCTTAATCATTAGTTTTGCTCTCTGGATGTACAGACCAACCAGTACTTGTGCAGAGCAACTTGCACACTTGATCACTGGTTTTCCACCTATTTCATCTTCCTGTGTGTCAAGTCCACTTTCCAAGGTGTCTTAGAGCTACATCTCTACCCTGTTCATGGTGATGCACCAATTCAAATCTCTCTGTGCCATGTGCAAGCAGTGGGATCTGGACAGGTAATTTCAATGCTATAATAGCTATGACTGCATAGAAATCCTTTCAGGCAGTCCAGCTTTAGCTCTTGAACAACAAGCCATGAATTTCCACCCAAACAGTGTATGTCACTGTGTTAAGAATATCTAGGCAGCAAGTGAAAAATCTAGCATTGATAACTTCTCCCCTCTTTCTCTTAAATATCCACAGAAATATTGAGTGACTGTGATTTTCAGACCTCTTTTTTTTGTTTACTTTAAGGATAAAAACTGTAGGGGTTTAAAGATAATAAGCATTTAGGAAGCATTGCAAATTACATACTTAAAGACCATACCCCAAACTACCGTAAAATATTTCCAGCTCCCCTTCCTGCTTGTGCCTTACAGGATTATCTAAGAGAAAAGTGGAGGGGAGAAGGAGTGAAATTCCAATCAAAGATGACATTAGATTACATTCACTAGAGGAGTGTGAGCTGTTGTATCAAAAAAAAAGCACAAAGATTTTGCAAGTATTAGCAATGTCTGGACTTGCAAAACACACTTTCCTTTATGGCTACTGCTTAATGGCATGTTTGCACAGAGCAGTTCTACACAGCAGCACACCTGAAGAATGTAGGTGTGCTGCCATGAACATAGTGAAGAAAGAAAAACACAGAAATGAACTGAACTGCAATAGTGATACGCTAAATAATTGTTTTTTCAAGACCGAACTCCTACCTGGTTAAAAAAAAAAAAAACTTCCAGTAGTCATAAATCCAGCAATGGTATTAGAAAATCATAGTTCAAGTTATAAACCAGCTGTTGAACACCACTATTTTAAATTTGCCTCTTCTTCTCTCTTGTACAACTACATTGAATAAAACAGGGTCTTCTGGGCATATTTTAAACTCTATGAGTATAATATAGTCCTTAGCCTGAAATCTTGAGATTTGTTTCTGTTTAAATACACTTACTTAATTTTATTTAATTTATCCACCAAATCTTTTCATGATTACATGGTAACATCCAAAGACAAATAGTCTGAAGGCTATACTTAACCCATGGAATAAATACAAAAATAAAAATGTTATTTTTAAAGGAAAACAAAAGACATAGTTGGCATTGACATGTCAGTACAAAAAATCATTTTAGTGGTAGATATGATCACCATATTGGAGATTTTCTACATTTGCATTGATCTTTAAACAGTTCTGCTTTAAATGTCATAAAGATAAAGATTTAACATCTACCTTATCTGTAGATTTTTATGCATTACCTTCTTTTTGTCTAATAAAATGTTATAATCTTGTTCCAGTCAATAAATGTTACTCATATTACACACTTTTTACTACAGTCTCTGAATTTCCTCATTTATAACATGATGTTCACTAACACTTCAAAACTGCTTAACTGTATGATACAGACTTTTTATTACTTATTCTGTTGACAAAAATGTACTACAGACACTTTGTATTTTAATGGCATTTTAATGAGGTATCATGGCATGAATTTATGTTCGATGTAGGTTGCCTCAGCATATAATTAATAAGCACACAAATACACTTTGGTGAAAAAACTTTCAGACCCCCATAGGAACTGCCACTTACAGATTGCAGCCTGATAAACAAGAGCTTCCTTGTCTCTGCTTTTCATACATGAAATGGTTTTCACAATAAACTTCAAGTGATTTTCAATTCCAGTTCAATTTCTCCCTATATTACATTTATCAAGCTTCCTCAGCATGCTCTTCACCACAGAGTCAATCCTAAATGAACAAAAGCAGAACTCTGCTGTCTCCATGGCAGTTTTTAAATAACTGGCATATAAGACTCCTACAAGTCCGAAATATCTCAGCCCTGCTTTCTCCACAGACTACACAGAGATAACAGCTTTGGACCCACATTGAAAGATTGGACTTTCTGATCTCCTGCACCATTCTCTGAGTCTGTGAAATACCAAAACATTAATGGTAAATGCTGTTATGAGTGTGAAAAAGAACTAAACTGAAATTCCTACAGATTTTTTTAATAGGGTCATGAACTTCAATGAAAGCTTTCCTATAGCTGGGATATCTGTAAGATCTTCTCTCCATATGAGTTCACTAAGCTGTTCAACATCATGAGAGTTTCAACTATAAAGTCTCCCACAGAGCAAGGAGAGAGGTGTTTTCCTCAGTGTAGTTGTCCTTTGCTAGTTGTTTCTCAGTGGAATTCATAATGTGAAGCTTCAGTTGAGTGCATTTGGATACTGTCAGGTTCAACAGCTGCCCTATCCAAAGATGCTTCAGCTTCCTCCTGCTTCCACTAGAAAGCCGACCTCTTCCAATCACATAAAACTCATTCTCTTGGAAAGACTGGATAAAGGGAAATAAGTGAACTGTTTGAAAGTATCTTTAATAAATTAGTCTGAAGATAGATAATGATCTGTCTAAATTGCTTTCTGTTGCCTATTGTACCTCATGCCTAGGAATGGAAACAGGAAAACTCAAGATTACTAAAGACTGCATTATGAACTGGCAAGCAGGTAGCAATGGAGTAGAATCTAATCAATGATTAATTTCAGGGAATTCAGGGCAGGAAGTAAGACCCATTTATTTTGTTTAACATTTGATTAACTGTTTTTGCTTGGTTCTAATTTTGTGTTTTAATTTTCCATAATCAGTACTTAGCTGTCAGGATGACAGGTGGGTTTAGGAACTAGAAAATTAAATTAATAAACCAGTTACGTAGATTTATCTGTTTATCTATGGGATTTCTGGCCTCAGAAAGTACTGTCTTCTCCAATACAAAGAAACTGGAAGGATGAAACAGCCTGGAAATAGCAGTGTATACTGTTTCATGCTGCCTGAAAGTTCTATTTTTTTCTTATCCAAAGTTTAACGCTTTTTGTTAAAAAAACAAATGGCCAAGTAATTTAATAATAGAATGAAAATGAAGGACAGCATTCTCACAGAGTCCAGGCTTTTGAATTGTAGTTTTTCTTCATTTTCTTCAAAGTAGGATTTTCCAGCCTCACACTGTCAAGGTTTTTCATTATAGAGGAAGGGAGACAAGGACTTTGTTTCTCAAAGGCTGAAAAACCTATGTCAACAGCTCTTTAAAATTTATTGAATTTGAATAGTCTCAGTGAAATATTTTCAATTTGATGAATGAAAAAGATGCTTGCTTAGAATTGGTTTTGGAACATTCTACTGGGACTGACTGTTCTTATCAGATGGATGTTCTATTTACTCCAAGTTTTTGAAAGACAAGTAAAATTTTACTACTAGGTCCACACAGGAATAGGTTAGCGTACTTGTTGACTAAATAGATTATATTGAAAAAAAGTATTTTCTCTGTCCATATACTTATACAGGTATTTGCATTCATATTGCAAAATATAATGAGGTTAGGACCCTATTGTGTAACATAGCACAAGTGCACATATTTAGAAACATTTTATTAGACAAGAAACCATTTACANTGGTGGTATATATGTTTTTTAACAAAATAGATTATCTTGAAAAAAAGTATTTTCTCTGTCTGTATACTTATATAGGTATTTGTATTCATATTGCAAAATATGATGAGGTTGGGACCCTATTGTGTAACATAGCGCAAGTGCACATATTTAGAAAGATTTTATAAGACAAGAAACCATTTACAGTAATAGTAATAGACTATTACAGGAAATTACTTCTTTTCCTTCTGATAGAGTCATCTCAGCACAAATTTATCAGAAAAATCAGATATGAACAGGTCCACAGCCTGTCCGGAATCTGATTGAAGTACGAACCAACATTTCTCTGCAGACTGAACTCATTTGTTACCCTTCTGCTCCCATAGCATAGCACCTCCTGTTGACACGCACCTCAGCCTGATTCAATTCCTTCCCATCTATCATTTTTTCTGATTTTCCTGTAAGGAGTCTCACCACACTGCACTGTTGGTGTCAATGGCAAAGACATATCTGCAGAGCAGTCAGGGTACGCTGCTGGGAATCACACAGAAAAGTCATCCTGGGCTGCATTTTGGTTTGTTAAGCTTTTACAAGAAATCTAGCAAACTTGTTTCAATGGCAGTTCTTTTCCTGGATACCATTTACTTTCTGTAGACCCTCTAGAAAGAAATACTTGAGGGTCTTGAATGTCTCATCACTAGAGGAATACATTTGGTTTTGATAAAATTTAATGGAAATATCTCAGATGAAATTTAGTATTCATTAGAAAGCAGCTGTCTGCACCCAAGGCTTTTGTTAAGGGTGACTTCAAATGTTTGGGTTTTCTAAAAGAATACACAAGGCACCTGTGCTTGTGATAGTTTAGCAGAAGGAAATGCTGACAGGAATTCAGGTTCAATATTGTTTCTGTTGCCGCAGTAGCTGTTTGTGACACGTGACTATTTCTGAACATCTGTGTTATGATTCTGAGGTTTGGTCAGGGTTTTTTATGCACCTTTTGCCAGACCAGTAGGAAGAAATTTTGTCTGTAATTCTATTGAAACAATTTTTCAGGGGACAATGCAGGATCTTCCCAGACAACCTCATTTCCCAATAGACTGGGCAGAACCAGAGCCCTTTTGAAGCTGCTCGGAACCCACTGCTGGAAACATCAGAAACTGAAGACATCACTTTAAACTGAGGGATGATGAAAAACAGCTGAGTGAGGCTTTGTCTGCACTGCCTTTTGTACAGTGGCTCAAACTCAGGCTTGATTTTGAAGGAAGGCTCCATCAGGCTCTGCCAACACATCACTGACTGTGCAGGAATCTTAGCTCTAACCCATCTCCTGCCAAATTCACCATGAGGCAACCTGTTCCTCTCCTACACCCTTGGTCTAGGTTTGGAGGTAGAAATGCAGTGCAGGTGGTCATTAGATTGGGCTCCAGCCCACAGCAGTGTGCTGCAGCCAGCTCCAAGCTTGTGTGGTAGAAGAGACATAACCTTGCAGCCTGTGCAGGGCAAACTAGGGAAATATTAATGGTTTTATGAGCTACATGGGTCAAATACTGTATTAATAATGGATTTTAAAACTATGAGGTAGAGGGATGAGTTAATAAAAATAACTGAATGCCTCTGACTGAGGAATCTGAAGGCTGGCTGATTAAGCAAACAAAAAATCAACAGAACTGTAAAGCCATGATGGAAAGATACTTCTTAATTTTGTCTCCAGGTTTCCAGGTACAGGATATTTATGTTTACCCAATTTAAAATCTTCTTTTTTTTCTCTTTGAAGTAAGCTAAATGGAATTTTACTTCAGAGATTATTTCAAAATAAAAAAGGAAATGGAAAGCAATTAGTAAGAAAAGTTTTTCAGATACACAGGGAAGATACAGACAGCAGGTCAAAGACAAATGCAACAGAAAATTCCACATAATGTGTTTTTACTGTAGCTTTCAGGTAAAGGTGAAGCCAACAGAATGCGAAATGGATTTAATATAGTACAATGTCAAGCTGCTGGTGAACCACAGATAAAATCCTATTAGTATAAACAGAGAGGATACATGAACTCCTAGGTTTTTAATGATAGGGTTTCTGCTCTTGGACAATGAGCAAATAACAGTCTAAAGCAGATTTAGTAAATGGATTTATATGAAATAGATTCAGTCAGAAGCATTCTTCCACCAGTAAAATAAATAATTCCATTAGCAAACGCTCACTCACCTTTATTATGTACAAATTGTTATATCATCAATACACTCTGCACTAAGTATTCATCTGCATTGTCTCACTAATAAAAATTCTTCTCCACAGGTATAGTGCTACAGATTGCAAAGAACATCCATCAGTAGAAGTGGTTTACAAATCAAACCAAGTGGGGCAAAGCAGTTTATTAGTGTGCATCTCATTCTGTGGCGTGTAGGATTACCCACATGCAACACTCGAGCTGTAAACATTTCCATTTGCAAAGGGTGATGAAAATAACTTCAGGAACACATACTACCCGTGCTTACTGCACCACAGTAATACTCAGCACCCTCATGTGTAACGTCATGGCAGTCGATGGGACATAACAGTGAAGAAGTGAGATGACATGACTGAAGCTCAAATAGCTGGAACAGCTTCCTACCTGTGTTCTGGTAGGGTGTGGGATATTTTCCAACCCAGAAAATAGCCTCATTAATGCACTTAAAGGTAGGCTGACCATAGCCCTGGTTAATGTACAATTGAGAAAACTTTGGAATGAACTTAATTAGATTGTATAGTTCTTTTCTATTTCAAACCTCCTCAGCTTTAGGGCATTAGGTAAAATTACTGATCTTTTAGTAAATTATTTCAAACATGCCTTGCAGCATTTTTCGTTATGCAAAATATATCTTGTGTACCAGTGCATTCTATTTCAGCTAATTAATTCAGAATCACTTTAATATTAGGAAGGGTTTTTATCGACATCAGTGAAAGGGAAATCTTGTCCACTTTTCCCAGTAGTAGGCAAAGACATGGATTGCCAGCTCATTTTTTTCTTGTGAAATGACACAAATACCCATGTATTGTTTCTGTTATGATTGCAGAGAGTTTATAACATGCAGGGGAATGTTCTCAAATAATAATTGAACATGGTTTCCCAATGATGATGCAATAAAACAAATTTGATATTGTAATTTTTGCTTATTACTGGTTTCAATTCATAAAGTGGCAACAGTTTGTTACGTTGATTTGCTGCCTTTCTCTTTTGTAGTAATAGACGTATGTAATGGTCAGTGGCCTCCTACAAGCAAATAATTTGGAAGAATATTTCTCTGCTGTAAAAAGAATTTTTAGATGTTAGTTTATGATGATTCCCTTTGTTATATTATTTTCTGAGTCCTCCTTAGACAATGGTTACTTACTGAGGGCTGTGTACACTGCGAGTTTGGGTCATATTTTTTCTACTAAGAATTTATATTAATATTTGAGAATATTTCTCTACTTTAGATGTTTCACCAAATTTGACTGTGGGAGCATCAGATACCCATTAGAATTTGATTCAGTGCAGATTTTGACCTAATCCAGTAGGTATTAAGCCTAAATAGCACGTTTTAGTAAGATCACGTAGGGTATTCCACCTGGCCTGTAGATACCAGAACAGAAGGCCTAAGCCTCCTATAGGTCCTGTGCTGCATCTGCCAGACTGTACAGACTTCTTGGCTGGCACTACGCCCATGTGTTCAAGTCTAGATGTCAATATGTGAGCTAGACATTCCCATCATACCCTCCACAGGTCTGGTAAATACAGTCACTGTATTGTAGAAAGTTATTTAACTCATTTGCCTGTAGATGCTTATATTTCACTGCACAGCTCTCTCTTGTTCATTAGACTCAGCTGAGCACAGATGTTTCCAGAGAGTAGTATTATTTTGCTTTATGTTATACTGGAACAGCTGATTTGCAACACCTGCTTGTCTTCGTATTTTCAAAAGACAAATTTTCATCAGATGTACTGACCTCTTAACTTGATGTTGGGTTTAGTATCTGCTTTTTTGCAAAATATTAAGCAGAATTATAAATCTTCAGCAGACTTGTTTTTCTGGTTCTGATTTTAATCCATCCAGGATGCCGTTTTCTTTTATATGTCTCTTGCAAATACCTGTTCCTTCTTGACTAGCCCAAATAGACAGATTTGCACGCTTTTGCCATCTTTGTGTTCTGTGTAAATTTGCCATATTAAATCTATGCTGGCTCTTCTATCTACTGATCTGAGTTTGTTTTTCTGGGACATGGCATTGTAGTTTCAAAATGTGTGGTGGTAAGCAATGTGCTTTATCACATCTGTGTCTTGCAGATGTTTCTGGTTAAAATTGGAATTTTTTCCTCTTTCATTTATGACAGGTTTAATTAAAGTACTTTCCTTTGGTCTAATCATTATAATGTTAGTAATTCTAAGGTATTGCTTGAGCTCCTGTGTCATGTTAAAAAAATGTATCTTTCAATTTATGGAATATAGAGTTATGTTTTACACCTACTTGCCATTTATGACTTTAGAACTGGTGGCTTCTATTAACTATGGCTTCTCTGTATCATCCTCTAATTTCTTTTCTTAGTCTGAGTTTGTGCAGCTAGAGCATTTATTTATTTTTCAGGTGTTTTTCTTCTGACCTTGAAGAGTCAATAAACAGTTTTCAGTTAGAGTATGGAAACATTGCTTCAGGCTTCATATCCAATATTTTTTGTCTCTTTATTTTTTATATTTCTGCTTTTAGAGATTACATATTTGAACAAATGTTGCTACTTAATTGCTTTTTTTTACTTTTATATTTGCATTCTTTTTGCTTGTAAGAAATAGCTAGTGATTTAAGATGATGTACAAGCATTCATAAAGAAAACCAGCCAGTCATTCACTTCCCCACATTCTTCATGCCCTTTTTAATACATGCAAGCATATCCAGCGTAATGAAAAATAAACTGTTTGTTTGAAATGGAGACAGGGTTTGGGTTTGTTAGTTTTTCTGCTCCATTACTCAGCTGGAAAAAGGAACAAACAGGTACTTATTTACTTCCTGAGTTGTTCTTTGCTTGCACCTCATACTCAGATTGACTCAAGACTTCCAACATGAAGGAATCAGATACATTTCCATGCTGTAGTGTACATTTTACAGAGGTAACCTTGGGCTGCCTAGAAATAATTTGTTAACCTGTAAATTTCTTATTTCAGTTGTCAGCAGTAGCATCAGTTGATCTCCTGAAGTAAAATTCTGTCTTGATTTTGACTGGGATAGAGGTGTTTTTTTGGTGGGTGGTTTTTTGTTTTTTGTTGGTTTTTTTTTTTTTTTTTTTTTTTTTTTTTTTTTTGTGTTTTTTTTTTTTTTTTTTTTT
>VXBB01010346.1:13080-34728 GCA_013399915.1 Illadopsis cleaveri | reverse complement strand
AAAAAAAAAAAAAGGGGGGTGAGGAGGGGATAAATGAAAGAGTATTTTAAAGAGAAAGTGGAGAGAGTACAAAATGAAAAGAGAAAACAGCCTTTCCTTGCCCTCACATTTTTCCAGGCTATATTTAGCAATTTTATGTAGTAATCCTACTTGTAAAATGTTACAGAGAACCTGCCTTATGAGATCATAAAGTTGAGGAGTTTAGGTGATTGACTGAATAAAGTAGGGATGCTAATTCCTGAGACTTGCATTGTGGCACAGCTCCAGGAGAGCAGGCCGAGGGGCGGGATGCAATACTGTGGCTGGGCAATAAGCCAATGAACTGCATCATTGTAATTGCAGATGAAATAATAATTATTTGTGATAGCTTGCTAATCAGTGAAAGCATGGAAAAGGCTGCTGACAAGCACCATCAAGGTAATTAAGGTGAAGCATTGAATTTGCATAAATTTACACTTTGATCACTGTTCACAAGATATGGTCTCTTGAAATAGACTTGGCTGGTTTCAAGATGAGCACTAAATCAAAGCAAAGGAGTGCAATAACTGCGCAGCATCAATAGTGCTTACAAAATACAGATGCACCTTACATAGGCAATTATCTAAAGAATCTATTGTCCTTAATCAAAGAAAGATACTCAAGTTACTTTTTCAAATTACCAAATAGTCCTATTTAGTATATGTCATTCTGGTTGTAGCTCTTTAATGAACATAGAAAAGTCATGAAGATGAGACCTTCGGAAAAGACAACATTTGATTATTTACTTTTCTTTAAAAAAACCACCTAACCTCCTAAATGAGGACAGCTGAAAGTATCATTCTTCATATTATTTTGACATACATATGCAAGCTCTCTTGGAAAGATGTATTTAATAAGTTTCTTTAGGAGCTGCAAATGTGATCCTCTCATGATCTCAGGCTCTAAGTCACTGCCTCTGAGGGAAGTTAAGCTCTAGTCCTTCAGGCTTCTATGCAGGTTTCCTGAGTATCAGCTACCAGAGTAATTCTGGTGATCAGGACTGCAGCCAGAGATCTGTGGCCTGCCTTAGCTTCAGTGATTTTTTTCCCTCTGGGAAAGAGCAATGGGTCTCTTGACAGTGCAGTCTCCTAAAGGAAATAACAGTTTATGTAAAACAAAGGACTTTGAACTCTCAAACATGCATGCAAAGAGAAAAAATCTAGAGTGTACACATCTATTCACTCTTCCCTGGGGTTTATTACTTACTGAGAAAACCCTACTGAGACTTCTACAGTCCTTCTTTCTGTCAACATTTCTCTACAGATCTTTTTGACAACTCATTTTTCACTCCCTTCTTTACTATGATTTTTTAAAAGCTTTTTTTTTCTTCCAGATATAGGGGGGATCATCTTAAAAATAGCAATGGGTTTTAAACTAATTATGTGGTCAATCATAATTTCTGAGTATTTGTATTTATATTATATTGCTGTTTGCTCTGATTTTGACTAACATCATCGTACAGGAAACTTCTTTTCTTCTCTCGCCGTGCATGTAGTATTGATGTGCCTAAGTATTTCAGAATCAATATATCACAATGCAAATGTTCTGTATGTTTCATGTGGGTAATCACATATACACATGAAATAATGATTTAGATGTTAAATAATTTTAGCCACCCGTTCTACTTCTATTGCCTACTTGTGTTCTCACCTCATCTTCTACCTACAGTTATGCTGCCTAAAATAAAAGGGTACTAAAATTATAATCTGCTGTAAAGTTTTTTTGCATCTTATTCATTTATTGCCTTTTATTTTATTTCTGACTTATGTATGGTCATTCACTAATAAAGTTGTAAACCATGGTGTCATGTTTGAGTTTGTCTTTTTTTTTTTAATTTTAGCCATGCAAATTATTTTTTACCTAGATAAAAAATTTTAGTAGAAATAAAATGTATTTGTCTTGTATAGAATGTGCTCAGCATGTTTTTATATTGTACTTATTTAGAAATATGATCTCTTAAAGCTGTTGCTCTGACACAACCATGGAGCACATAGAGTTTGCTTTTGCATTGCAGCAATAAACACATCCACTTAGGTACCAGAGATCTTATACTAAGACAGATCTCTTGACATGCTGCATTTGCATTCCAGGCAACCTCCACACACCAATGTAATTATTTGATAAAGAACAAGTCTCATTATTGTATATGAGAACATTCCGTGCACAACTCTCCTGGTGATGCACATACTGTACATGTCTTAAAAGTGTCTGTCATCTGTTCTGTCGTTGTTTTTCACCTGCTTATTAATAAATAAATCAAGCTACTTTACAGAATACCAGAGAATTAAGACATGAGATACATACCAAATGCTGAAGCTGCCTTCCCTACTATAAATCTGATGATCTTATCATATAAATATAACTCCGAAGTCATATCTCAGATGACTGTAAAAGGGTTGTGAGAAATTTGATAACACTAGAACTATTTTGGAAGCTCTGTTTTGAATGCCTGGCCCCAATAAATCTGTAATAAATACATACCGGTTTCAGCAGGGCCAAGGTTTCACTGATGGTATTCTGAATTATTTCTTTAAAATTCATCCATTTAGCTTTTTGAACTCAGGATATTTTGGTTTTTTTTCTTTTTTTTTTTTTTTTTCTTTTTTTGCTACTGGAATGAAATGTGGCAAGGAAAAGAAGAGAAGCTAGCATAAAATATACATAACAAAAGTGTGCGCATTTTTCATAGGGATTTTTTAATGAGGGATTAGTTACATAAGAGCTTTAGGGATTAATTAACCAATACCTAATTAAAGCAGGGTTCTAAAGTGGATTCTCTGTAAATCTGAAAGTCATGTTGAAGGAGAAAAAGTAGAAAAATGAAATGACGTGCAGTGATGTAAAGTAATGGGTCGTTTCTAAACTGAGGCAACATGTCATATCAAAAAGAATGGGGAAAAAACAGGAAAAGAATCTAGAAAAGTGGGAACAGGAGTTTGTTGTTGTCTCTCTATTGCTTGTGATTTTAATAGATAAAATATCTTATTTGTCTGGCCCATACATTGACCTATGTTTACAAACTACACTTTGAAAAGTCATCTATTTGTACAAAAAGGCTTCCTGTAATTCAGGTCAGAGTGTCTTGCTGTATTTCTTCTTGACTCACTGAGGATAGGGGAAAAGAAAAGATAAGAGGAAGCACTGGTACTGAAGTCTACTCTCACTGTTGCCCTTGATTATATGTTCATTGTCTTCTGTGTATTATTCCCATTCTTGTATCAGTTTCTCTGACCTGATATTTTCACTGCATATTCATTCTATACACTCTGTGCTCTGGTACCTTTATTTAGAGTATTTTTGAGCACAGTCGTTTAGAGTTTCACAATAGTGAAAACAAGATGTTTTCTTAGAGGAGTAACATGAAAAACACAGTGATTCTGTAAAATAACACCCTCTTGTATTTTGATTTTTTGACTATTTTCCCAAGTAGCATGTAAAACAGAGCCAGTATTTTTGGGGAGGAAGGAGGAGCCCTGCATGGTCTAAACCTTTTCATTTGAAAACTAGCTTCAACAAAAATTATAAATCCAGATTATAGTGTGAGTGCCTTTTTTCCTCCTTCCACAAATCTTAAGGTTAAAATGAGCCTTAATGCATTTTTATTTAAAGCTCCTATATAATAGTGACTATAAAAATTCACCTTGCAATACCTTCATTGAATCTAATAATTTTTGGATGAATAAGTACAGATTTTACATAGATAGTCTTAGCTCAAAAACTTTTATGAAGGTGCCTCCATCATTTCTCCAGGGAAGTTTCTCAAAAGGTTAATCACTGCTAGAATATGTCCTTCTTCCTTTTTGAATTTGTCTACCTCCAATTTTAGCCCTTGAATTTTTTAATGGTTTTGAAAATTCATGGTCAGGTGGTTTTGCAGCATGGTCAAACACTAAATCTTTGTCAAGGTCATTGCTTCTTCCCAGGATGTTCAATAATCCTTTGTCCCTCCATATTTATGTCTTTTCATCTGACTCTAGGAAAAATGGTAGCAGACAGAGCTCATTATTCCTCTTTGACTCTGACCCTCTTAAAAATGGTTTCCCTCAATTCAAAAATTCCCCCTACTTTTATCTATCACTTCACCAGTCCTTGGTAGTCTATAAACCATGATGGAAAATGGCTTAAATTTTCTTCACATCTCTGATGGAGACATTGAGTTGCATTGGATTGAGGATTTATGTTCATTCTGTGATTTCCTATTAGTGATTACATTTTGTTATCCACCAGTTATCACTTTGTCATCTATTGACTAGGTGCTACATTGATCTTGAAAAGTGCTAATTCCTTTAATCAGAACAGTGTGTGGAAAAACCCAGTTTTGCTGACCGTATTAAAACCCGACAAAACCTGGCTCTTTTTATCAGAATTGACTAAACCAAAAATATATATAATCAAAGGAAAAATCTGTTGTTTACTGTAACATTTATCAGATTGTATAGAACAGTCACAGGCCCAGGAGCACTGTTTGCACTGAAAAGACAACCAATCCCAACAAAGTTACTGTGATCATGCCACTGTCTAATGTAATGTCATATCACTCTGGAATCAGCACAGCACAGCTTTGCCTGACTAAATACAAGAGGAACATATTCAGCTGTAAGAATATGCTCCATAGAATTAAAATTAGAGAATGCACACTGTCTGTAGTTGAGAAGTAATGTCAGGTTGTGTTCTGCATATCTTGTGTTGTTAAATTTCACAAATAGAAATGCACTGGCTGTCACTCCAGGAATCTTGGTTACCTTTTATTACTGTTACTTCAGAAAATGGGATTTTTAAAAATTCTCTTTGCAGCAGTACCTTCTAGTGGTGATGTATGTTTCAAAGACACAACTATCTTACTTGAATCAGAAAGCTCAAGACATGGCATTTTTCTTTTAAATCCTCTTCAATAAAACTGACTTCAAATCAGGAATTGGGTGAAGTTTTGTCTATTTATTTAATTATTATTCTCCCCTACAATGCAGAATTAGAAACAGTATTATAATTTTCTCCGTAGTCAATGTTAGAATTCATAGTCATAATCAAAATTTCATATTTAGCACATACCAGTGATAACTGTAATTGTTACCTATCTTGCCCAAAAATGTCTCTTTCATTTTACGCAGTGCAATGTCAAGATTTCTGGTACAATCCAACCATGAATAAACCAAACATGTGATCTTCTTTCCCATGTCTTAATGTGGACTGTAGATTATACAGAAGTACATTTCAAAGGAAATGTCAGTACTTGCCTTTGATAGAATTCCTTAAATCTACATATACATGACAGACAGTAAAACTGATTGAAAAAATTAAAACTGTTTGAAAATTTTCAGAAAATATTTTTTCAGTGACGTAAAGCAACTAAAAAAATTTAAATACCCCATGAGTATATATAGATAACATTTCTTTTAATCCACAATATGTTTTTAAATCATATCAGTAGGAATGCTATGTTTAATTTGTACTATTTTATTTTAGCATTAAAGAAAAAGTCAAAACAAAGCCAAAATTACCTTTTCAGACTCACTGGAAGTGTCACAATTGCAATAGTCAACAATAGAATGAAGTTAAGAGAGCTGCTGACACAAAACTAGGAAAACAAACCTCTATCACTTCTCTGAACACCTCCTGGGGGTATATATGTATTTTATGACTGATTTTTCATCCCACCTTTTAAGAGGAGCTCAGCTGTCTAAATTTACTAAAGAAGTTCAGGGAAATTATCAACTCTAAAGCAAATCTTTTGGGAATGTTAAATTTCAAACTACCAATACTTTTATAGAAAAAGCAATACTCACTCCTTCACCCACTCTTGGTAACTAGCATAATCACAGTGCTAACTCTGTGTTTGGTTTTGATTTTTACACTCTGAGGCCAAACTGCTCTTATTTGAAATAGACCTTTTGATGAACTATTTCACAGACAGAAAACTCACTCCTACCTACATGACACTCCCAGTGTCCTAAATCGACACTCCCAGAGTTCAGTGAAGGACTCCTCTGAAGGTGCCTCCTTCTGTGCAATGCTTTCATCAACTTCAGGTTAAGGTGTGTATGAGAAGATGGCTGAGGGTCAAATTAGAGGAAACTGAGAAGTTATATTCGCATCCTAACAGGAATTGTAACTGTAAATAATAGAGTAAAATACAGTTGCTGGTCCCTGGATGGAATGCAGTTGGCATGCTCAGAAGCTATTATTCCATGATGATTCCTCACACCCACGATTTGCATCCATACCACCTGCTAAGGGAGATGGAACAGAGAGGGGAGCAGAGTGGAGACATCGTGGGCCAGCTCTGTTGAAATTCTTGCAGGGAGGGGCACTCGATGCTCCTTAGCAGCTAAAAAATGGCCCAGCACCTGTCAGCCAGGGCAGACAGGGGGGCTGATGGCTGATCTGCTGGTGAGCCAGCAGCTGTGGTAAAATTGCTCTCCTCCAATGAGCTTGGTTTATTGTAACCTAATTGTAATATCAAGGTACACCTCCATCCCAAAGTTACCCCTGTCCAGGATATGACCACCCCTCCCTGGGCATGTGCTCTGTTTTTTATTGTCTGCATCTTTAAGAGAAAAGTGAGAGAATTTTGCACAAAACAGTAACAAAAAAAAATATCTATGACTAGAGTCACTCAAGCTCCACCTAAACACAAAGAAATAGTTTATATTTTTATAAGTATACAGCTTTTATAAGTAAGTTGATAATGGGGAGAAGTTAGAGAAGACTGCATCATAACTGCTGGGATCAGTCGATGGGCTGAACCTGTCTTCTCACCCATAGGGATACCTACTAGGTAAAAACCGTATGTTTTGTGTTCTGAATATTTTAGTGGCGATTACAGCTTGTGTATGTATTACTTTGAATATGTTTTTGCAGTCAGATATTATCATCAGCAATCCTCAAACCTTAACCTGTCACAATTTTCTAGTAATAAAGAGTATAGAAATAAATATTCCATAAACTGTTGGTGCAAGTACTTCATGGGTGCTGGCAGTGGCTGGCAATGGGTAACATACTTGAATAAAGTGGAAGACCCACTGAGACCATAAAATGGAAAGACCTGCTGAAGTGTCTCCCTTGTGCTGTTGGTGTGTCCCTGAATAAGTCAATTGAGCCACCTTCTGAACCAACAGGACTGCTCAGTGAAGGGTCCCCATCATGGGATGCTGAGAGACTGGTCAGGCACAGGGATCTCTGCTCACCTGGGACATTGACAGACAAATCAAACACAAAGGGTTGAGTAAATCTCCTTACTCTTAGGGCTGAGGTAATCTGCCCTTTTCATGTGGCAGACTATGAGTGAAACAATTAAGTATTTAAAGTAGTTTGAGACAGATGGAGAGAGAAGTTCAAACATGAGCAATTGAAATACATAATTAAATTATTTAAGAAAACATGACTTTAATAAAGAGTTAAGGGAAAACCAGTGATTTGTTAAATATGTATCTGGACACAAGGGGTTAAATGAGTAACTGTGGTAATGCTTCAATCAACACGAAAAAGATCCTGTTCCTAGAATAGTACTTCAGGCAACTGTAAAGCTATTTCTAGTTTTAAAATTTATATCAGTCAAATATACCTAAAAATAACTGTTATCCCCAGAAAATATGCAAATTATAAGATGAAAGAAGCATTGTCGACGTGTGAGGCACTTACTTGCATTCACCTTCCATGGATTTCTCTAGAGTTCTGTCACATCTAGTCTGCAGCTAGTATGAGCTGTGGATGTGTGTTCTGTTCTAGAAGAAAATACCATCTCTAACATGATTAGTGAAGCAGATTTTTATTTAAGTACAGAACATTCATGGTCTATAAACTAGCAAAGTGCCTTTAAATTACCAACTTGAATAAGCACTTTGCAGAAGCAGAGTTCTAGCATTAGCAGTTGTTAGCACAATGCAGATGAACAGCGAGCAGATTAGGCCTATTTACCTGTATTGTTTCCTGTTTAGAGTATCATTGCTATTGGTAATTTGAAAGAGCTTAAGAGAAGTGAGAGAGATAAATAAAATACAAGGATAGAATGAAGTGATAATAGAATAATGTACAGAAAATACTCACAGGACAGAAAGCTAGGGTGATGGCTTTAATTTTTTTTTATTGTTTAGAGTTTGTTTTTTTTTTCCAGGAAGGACATCCAGTGCCCATGCTAACAGATAAACTAGTTTTGTTATGAGTCAAAAAAACCCTAAAAATCAAACAAAACCAAAAACTTTACAAGGGTTAGATATAGACGCTACAAAGAGACAATACTGTAAAAGATTTATTGGTATTTGAACAGGAACAGTAAATTTCAGAAAAATATGACTGAAATTGCAATCATACAGAAGAGATAAACTAGACATATTTATAGAGTTATGTGATGTCATATTTCTACTTCATATGAGGGGGGTAAACTGCAAACAGAAAAAGGTTTTGGGAATGTTATGAGGAGGACTGGAAGGCCATAAATGTGCTCTGCATTTCTCCACCAGCCAGGTGGAAAGAGTGGGTAAAACTAAGGTATACAAGAACATTAATTTCCAAGTTGTTAATTTTAGAATAGGTGTTTTGTAGCCTTTGCACAAAAGGCATCATTAAAAAGCCATTAATGTTAACACAGTATTTTGTTTACAGTAATGAGATTGCTATTTACTGAACAACAATTGGATAATTATACCTGTTGTGATTATTGGTTGCACAGATGGGAGGGTTTAAAGGAAAATTACCTGATCAAATTCTGTTATTGAATTTTAATTCACTTTTGGATATTTTTCTTTTCTGTCTTAAACACATAATCCTTGTTACTCAGTTTACTTTAAAAAGGTAGGAGCTTGTATAAACTTTAAACATTTGTGGGGAAGAGTGGGACAGTCAGTCAGTGAAACTTATTTGTGCTTCATATTACTCAGCCTAATATGTACAACTAATAACAAGGATGGATATTTTTTCTATGTCAAATATATCAGTGACCAAAGTTAAAAAAAAAAAAAAAAAAATCAAAAAAGACTCATACAGAATCTCGAAATGGTTGAGGCTGGAAGAGACTTTTGGAGGTAATCTGGTCAAATCCTGCTGCTCAAACAGGGCCACTTGAAGAACATTGCCCATAACCACATCCTCACAGCTTTTGAATATTTCTGAGGAGGGAGATTCAACCACCTGTCTGGGTAAACTGTGCTAGTTCACAGTTATCCTCACAATGAAAAAAATATCCCCTGATGTTCAGAAGAAACCTTCTGTGGTTAGGTTTGTGTCCACTGCCAGTGCCTGGCTCCAACTCCTTTGCATCCTCCCTTTAAGTATTTATATTTATAGCTAAGATCCTCCTTCATTCTTCTTGTCTCCAGGCTGAAGAGCCCCAGTTCTCTCAACCTTTCTTCACATGTGAGGTACTCTGGTACCTTAATCATCCTTGTGGTCCATTTGCCTTCTTTGCATCAAGAGCCCATTCCTGATTCATATCCGACCTGGTGTTCACCAGGACCCCCAGGTCATTTCCTGCTGAGCTGCTTTGCAGCTGGACTACCCCCAGCATGTGTTGGTGCCTGGGATTGTTCCTCTTCAGACTCAGAATTTCCTGAGTTTCCTGACAACCCTTTCTCTGACTCTTGAGGTCCCTCTGGATGGCAACATGGCCCTCTGGCCATGATATCAGCCACTTCTCCCGGTTTGGTGTCATCTGTAAATTTTCTGAGGGTACACTGATCCATCACCCTTATTTTTATGAAGATGCTGAACAGGACAGGATGCAGTATTGACCCCTAAGATATACTGCTGGTCACTGGCATCCAAACAGACTTATGCTGCTCATCGCCACCATCTGACCTCAACAAATCCAGCCAATTTTCAGACTACTTCACTGTTTTGTCATCCATCAACAGCTCCTTTATGGAACTGTTACAGGAGAGAGTGTCACAGGCACTACTGTAGTTCAGGTAGACAACAGCCTCTGCTCTTGCCATGTCCACCAGGCCAGTCACTTCATCAAAGAAGCTTACCAAGTTGGAAACACAAGACTTCCCACAAGTGAAGCAATGCTGAATGCTCCTCATGGTTTACTTCTCTTTAATGAGCCTGGAAATGATTTTCAAGATTAGCTGCTAACACACCTTTGTAGAGATCAAAGTCGGGGTGACCAGCCTATAGATCCCTTGGTCCTTCTTCTTGCCCTTCTTGAAGATGGCAGTGACATTTGCTTCTCTCAAGTCTTCTGGTGCTTCTCTGAGTCTCCCTGATGGATCAAAGATTATGGACAATGGCCTTAAAATGATTTCTGCTATCTCCCTCAGTGCTCATGGATGCATTCCATCAGTACCCATGAATTTATCTTCCACCAAAAGTATATGAAAACAAAACTTCCTGGAAGAATAAGTTTCCTGGCTTGTAAATTTTGTGGATTGCATATCTTTTACCGGCTGTGAAGATGTCTCATTAATTTTCCACGTTATGGTTGTCTAGTAGAATTATCTGTTTCCCAACATTGTTTACAGACCTCAGATAAGGTCATTTGACCCAGTGTGCCAAACACTTAGCAGAATACAAATGAAATACCTGCATCTTCCAGTCTAGGAGACCTCACAGGATCCAATGTATATTGTTCTAAAAGTACTAAGTGGTTATGAGTATTACTGATTTCCCTTAACTTTTCATTTCTGTATTGTTTCAGTACTGTAGAATAATATAACATTCTTAGGAGGACTTTCATACCAAAATAGAAAATTGCTTATAGTTAGCCCTGGTTTGTGTCTTTATTCTGACTTTCTGAAATTAAAGGATTCTGAAATAGGACAATTAGATAACAAATTAGATAAAAGAATGTTTATTGTCATTATTACTAGACCAAAATATTTTAGACAGAAAACAAAACTGAAAATTGAGGTAGAATAAAAACTTAGCTTTATTATAGCTAGCAATAACAAATGCACATATTTGTGGGTTTATGTACAATACTAATGGATTAATATTTCATAAGTTTATTGGGCTGCCAAGCTGGAAGACCTTCTCAGTGTCCCAAATATGTCCAGCATTGCTCAGACAATTAAGGTAACATATGCTTTAGCAATTGAGCCTCATCTATGTGTTTTTAGCTACATTCAGGAATAAGGAGGACTTAAACATGTGGTTTTTATACCATAAATTGTCCATTCATATTTTCAGTAGCAAATAAATGGCTAAGGACTGAGTAAGAGCAACTCTTAGTGGTCCAACAGGGAAGAAACCAAACCGACCAAAGAAAACCAACCAAAAAACTCACTACAAAACAAAGAGCCAAAAAGCCTTAAAAGCAACACAGGGTATTGGTTGCACAAAGAGTCAGCCTTTGGAATAACCTTCCACACACCCATATAACAATTGTTTCTCTAAAATGCAGCATCTAGTTGAGGTTTTGGTAATTTCCTCTTTTGGCAAAATAGTCTTCTAAACAAAATACTATAAGCAGGATCAAAACACATAGAAGTCATGTCTTTCTCTACATGAAACATTTTCAAAATAATTTGGTTACTTGAAAGTGTTGGCATTCAAAAAAGGACAAAATTGTCTCAGATTTTTGTCAAGACACCCGTTAAGAAGTGTCTCATCTGCATTATTACATCATAGGTGTTCCCTGTAGAAAGCCACCAAACCTCACCACGTTTCATGGATCACAAGATTTACAAAACAGTATTTGTTATGGCTGTACCAGGAAGCCCAACTGGAGAATCAAAATGATTAAAAGTGAAAGAATGAGAGCTTTTGTTCAATTCAGTGTTCAGCTACATGTGGATCTGTCAGTGTTATTGTTAATCTATCCTGTCTCAGATCCAAATGGTTGGGTAAACGAAAACAGAGCTCAAAAATACACAGGAGGTCTTTCTCTGTTCTGAAACTTTCTTTACAATAAATGTGAGATGAATAATAGTGATAATGGCAAACACTAGAAACACTTTATATGCAGTGTGCAGTGTGGGGAAAGAGAAGAGACACTAGGTTAGCCATGTGGAGAGACATGAGCCAGAGTTCATCCTTCATCTTGGCTAATTGGTTTCCCACATTGGCAGTGAATAGAACTGGATTTCAGCGTCCTACATCTGAATACTGGGCTACTGAATATAAAAGTCAGCTAAGTCTCCTCTAATCTTATTTTGTTCAAAGCACTGCCTGGCAGTGATCTTCTCACAACTATGAGATCCCTGTGCTTCTACAGAAGCTGTGTGGATGAGAACAGACAACAACCCTCTAGACTCTGGATCACAATAGTTGTCTGAGTGCAGCCATTTTCAAGAGAAACCATTCAAACAGCATTGAAAATAACCCTGGGTGTTTTCATTGATGAAGGTTCATATGCCTGAAGATTTGATCCTACCACAGGGATAAGAAGCATTTAAAGAAGTTGTTGACTTTTGCTGTAAGGTTGCAGGGACATAAAAAACCAAAGTCCAAGACTTAGGCAAATTAAACCATTCTTACATGCCAAATCAAGATCCAAAAAGCCAGATGTGATCCACTATTCTGAAGACATCTCTCCATAAAAATGTTTCTCTTCAGATGAAAGTTCCTTTGAAACCTGATGCTTGGCCTCTGCATAGTTAATTCTACAGTTCCTGTCCATGTGCACTGAAATGTGAATGGGTGACACTTTGTCTGATGTGCTGTTTTCCATACTGGCAGACAGGCATGGTCATGGTAACACTTTGGTTTCTTCTGACTTTAAAATGCTAATCCCAGAACTGAAGACTGAGATCAGCTCACTCTCACACGGGCTAGAGATTAGAGCAATAGCCCAAGGCTTCTTAAAACACTATGTTACCATGCATTGAAATAAATGTTTCTGGCATTGAACGATGCCTTAAGAACAGTAGCTAATACTTTGTCATTTAAATTTCATAACACTCCCTAGAATCAGATGAATCATTTTGCATTGATTTTTCCAGGATGTGAGCCTATATATATGTAACTCTCAAATACCCTAGAGACGAATGGGGGCAAAGTGGCTGTTGTTCAGGTTAACTTATTTCTGACAGATAAGAAGAAGAATGGGAAACTTCCATCAAACCTCTATTGGTTTAAAATCAAAGTCTATTTGAATAACACCATCATGAATCCCCAGAATACAAAATGCTGCCATTATTAGCAAAGGCCATATAACAGTAATTATTAGTAATAAAAAAATAAAATTTCTTCATTTGATTTTCATATTTTTCACTTTCAGGTAAAAGGAAAAAAAGTATGTGATGGTACACTATAAACTTTAAGGCAGCTCAAGAGCTAGCAGCTAGTCCAACACGTTGAAACACAGAAAAGTAGCAGACATTTATATTTAATTGATCCCATTGAGCCAAGAACAATATTTTAGAGGATACCTCCATTGTTCTGTGACAGAGGTGTTAACTGGGTGAATGGGATCGATCAGTGATGAGATTAAATGTAAATTGCTATTAAAGGTCTGCTACCAGCTGAGCAACTAAAAGAGAGAACTGATTAAATGGGTATGGTTACCCAGCTGAAAAGAGATTTGGATCCTGCTGCTGAAGACTACTGATATATTTGCCCCGTTTTGCCAGGCATGTAAAAATTACTAAAAAAATGGCAAGGCTACTTTTCCTTTGAAAACTTTGCTTTGCTGTTGTGAGAAGTAGTAAGTGAATATAGAGTACTGTAATTCACCATTTCAAACTCTGTAATGCAAGCATAGAAATCAGCAACTAGAGGGAGGGAGAACTCAGAGGTCTCCTTTTACATATATTCCAAATAAAAATTTCCTGTCAAGGAAGATAAAAAATCTTGGTGCATCTAACCACACCAACACATCAATTCCTCAGGTTCTGCTGTGCCCCTGAAGAGGTATTAGTCTGAGTTTCCATCCTCTTGCCATATTCCATGCCATGTTTTGCCAGTCTGCTAGTTGATCTGCTTCATAAATTTTCAATCAAGTATTACATCTAACTTGGCTTATTTTCCCTGAAGTAGACTAGGGAGTGATCAAATTATTATATCAGCTGGCAAATCTGAGACAATGGTCACCATCAACCATTCACTCTCAGGGGCAATCAAACAAGTGATGGCCATGGAGTAGCTGAAGCTAAAACAGAGTGTGTAGTTTCATCTTACTTATAAATGTATAAAATTAAAAAAACAACTCAAACCTTTATTTTGACACTTTTTCATGTGTGCTCAATTTATAAATTAGCCACAAAAGAAGAAATATTGAAAACAAACAAAATTTTATGTCTGAAATCCTAATCTGATGTTTAATGGGAATTGCAAAGAGGCCTTCAACCTCAAATTCACCATCTATGATTCACTTTAGTTTTGATCAATACAAACAGCTTTTCTGCAGAAACGATGCTGAACTGGATGTACAGCAGATCTTTTTTAGGACATTTACAGCATTCTTTTATCAGCAAATGTATTAATCATGAGGACCATTAGAAGAAAGCTGTGTCACATCCAAGATAAGTCAAGGGATAACAATTGAGACGTCCAGAGAAAAATTAGACAATCAGTCTTCCAGAATGACAACAATAATTGGGTTATATAAGTCCCTACCTAGTAAAGCAAGTATTAAGAGGAGCAAAAAATAATAATTTTTAGAGATATATAAATTTATTTTTTGTTTAAGACTGAAAAAGTTTCAATGACTTAACTATTTCAACAAGAATAAATTTTTCTTCAGCAGCAGGAGAGCTATTCCAGTAATCAACTATTATGATAACTGAAAGTGCAACATCTCCCATAACTGAATCAAAGTAGACAATTACTTGTATTTCTTTCATTCCTAAATATTTAGAACCTGTAATCTCTCAGATCATAAAGAACTAGGTTCTAATCTGCTTTGTCTTAAATACAAACAGTAATATATGACTCTAAACAGAGGGAAAATGGGACAGGCATGTATGTCACTTCAGAAAATTGTCAGCTAAAGATGTAATTGTCATCATGAGGAAGAGGGTGTTAAACTCCAAATGTGAACCTCATCACATTCAGGCTTAAAAAACAAACACAGATATAGCTGATTTATTGTCTATCCAGTGTAATATGTCTGCAACTCTCATTTTTTATCCAGGATTATAAATGTTGAATGCACCTGAGGATATGTGCAGCATTGCAGAAGGCAGCATACATGACAACATACAAAGAAACAAATCTGGAAGTAGCTTCATAATATCTATTCACAATCATCTACAGTGTTCTAAAAGTAAACTGCATGTTGTACAGTTTCTTTGTTGCTCAGTATCATACAGGTTTGCTGAGCACATGCAATTTTTCCTCTATAAATTCGTTATACAGTAATAAGCAATCTTCTAAAATTAATTTTACCATTGATTGCATAAAAAACAGGGAAAAGAAAACCCCACCAAAAATTGCAACTTGATATTAGATATTCTGTCGAGATCCATCCAATTTTTTTTCTAATGCTATACAAGAGCAAAAAGCTGATAGGATAATATCATGCAACCAATATTGTGGAAGGCACAGAATATAACGTACATACTCCTCTGTAGGCCACACTTTCAAAGTAATATCTGCTATAAAGAATTAGAAAAATAGTTCTCTATCTATACCTCATTTTATATTTATATAAATAATTTGTATTCACACAATATTTATACAATAGACAATAGATTAAACATTACAAACATACTCTATTATTGTGGTGTCCTGTATATCTCTAGCTTTTCTCCTTCCTTTCTCAAGGAATAACTTAGTTATCACAGATCACCATTGCACTAGTTTAATTACAAATCTCTCTTCTCTCATTACCTGAAAATCTTTTATCTAAAGAGAAACTAGAATACAATTTAAAAAAAGCTATGCAAAGGAAGCTCTGTGGCTAAACCAGTTTATCAGAGTAAGATGTTGTTTTCACAATGATTTATGCCTCAGAGCAAATACTGAGACTGCTTGCTGTGCTCACAGCCCTTTAAGGAGACAAAAGAGAAAATCTGCCAATCTAATAGTTCTGTGACTATCATGCATGGAGAGTTGTTCCATTAGATACAATTTCACAGCAGCTTCCAATTTCTGTTTGGTATGGCTGCTTAATGGTTTGTTGATTTTTTTGGGTTTTTTTTGTTTTTTTGATCCCAGTTAGTTATCAAATACTATATAGAAGCTATATTTCAAAGTAGAATTCTTTAAAGGAAACATTTAATACAATTCCCTTTTGCTATAAAGAGGTAAAATAGTCAAACTGAAATAAATGTATATTCTATTGAAAATAAAGCCAGTTTCATGAAAGGAAAACAGAATGGAAGCCTGAGAGTGTTAATCTCTTACTGTATTGACATACTTTTGTCCCGTAGTAACAGGATGATGTTTAACATTTTGCTAATAAGAAGATATAAGATTTGATTTTTCTTATTTGGGTTGGGACTTAGTGGGAAGTGGTTGGTTCAAAGAAAGTGTGTATCTTACCCCTCAGGACTCTAATCAGTTAGCATGACTAGCAAACTGGGAATGAGGGATGAGGAGAAGGCTGAGGTACTCAAAAGTTTTGCTTAAGTCTTCAGTGACAGCATTTCTTTCACATTTCTCGAGTGGTTGAACTGCAAGACAGGGGATAGGGGAGGAGTTACTCCCTATATAAGAGGAGGTTGTGTTTATGACCACCTGAAGAACCTGAAAATTCAAAAGTCTGTGGGACCCAATAAGACCTATCCTAAAGTCCCGAGGGAGTTAGCTGATGTAGTCACCAAGCCACTCTCCTTGATATTTGATATGAGCTGTTCAGCATGGAAAACAGAAAACTACAGAGAGACCTTACTGGGGCCTCTCAATACCTAAAGGAGGCTGTTGAAACATGGGGAGAGATTTTTAGCAGGGCCTGTTGTGATAGGTCAGGGAGCAGTGGTTTTATACTGAAAGACTGTACATTTAGACTAGATGTAGGGAAGAATTTTTTTATGATGAAGGTGATGAAACACTCGGTTAGGTCGCCCCACCCCTGGAAACATTCAGGTTGGGGGGATTGAACAACATGATCTAGTTAAACATGTCCTTCTCCTCACAGGGGGGATTGGACTACGTGACCTTTTAAGGCCCTTTTCAACCCAAGCTATTCTATGTTTCTATGATCAAAATTAGACAACTTTTTGTTGTTTAGGAGAGGTTTGTACACCAAAGCAGAAAAGTAGTTATTACTAAATGGTCAGGCTGACTCTAAGTAATTTTTGTGCGTATATAGTCACCACCAATATGTGTTATCTATTTTCTTTTAAGAAATACTCCCATAAAATCATCCATTTCTTGAAGCTCCCAAGTCAATCTTTTGAGATCAAAGTTTTGTCCCACCTTTCCTGGTTCACTAGCTTGCCATGGAAGAAGATGCATCTCTTTCTACAGTGAGTTTTGCACTGAGAAAACAGAATTTCCCATTATATCTAGCTACTTCCAGTGCTCCAATCCAAATGACCACTGATAACAAGATGAATGACAAGCCTTTGGAGTGAATCCAGCACAAGATGTGAATATAGGCCACTGAAGCTATTGCTATTTATTGCTCCTCCATTTCACTCTACTGAGCATGCTGACACAGCATTAATTAATAATCTATTCTGAATACAAAATCTCTGATACCATTTACATTATAACGTTTTTATATCATGTTGTATGTCATTAGAGTTGACATAATGATAGTATCCACTTTGTAATGGAAATTACTTTAATAGGAAGAGCATTAAAACAACATGTTGCATGAGGAAAGTGTTATTTGCTATGTATTCACTGAAGTATTGCCAGAAGGCAGAACACAGCAAGATGAGTAGAAGGCTGCAAATATCACTTCTCTGACTTCCTTAATAATAACATTATATCTATTTTGATTAATATCTGTCTTACTGTCTTAAGTCTCAACTTTTTCTTTGATCTTCTGTGCAAGTTGTTGGGTTTTTTAATACAGGTTCATGTTTTTATGACATTTATGAAGCATAAGATGCACAGAAATGTTAAGTAAATTCTAGGATTTGGACTTAATTTGTGAATGAAGAAGGATGATGGCACCTTCTCATTACAGGGGTGACTGTGTCAGGACTGTGTGATAGCAGTGATAAATTTCCAGGGATTCTTACAAGGAAAGAATTGTTCCATGTGATAAAACATACAGCCAGGACTGGACTATGTCCCTTCCATTACATTAAGTCTGAATCCTAGAACCCATTTGCTGTTTTCTAAGCTGTGCAAGAAGGTAGTTTTGCAAGACAGAACGTCAGACTCCTTTCTCAAGGGGAAAGAAAGAAGTTGTTCTTCTATTTCTGTCCTTCCTTTACCTGTCTGTAGTATTCAGTAAGCTTCATTGTAGATCATTAATACACAGATATGATTCCTGTGTAGCTAGGTGACTGCAGACTAAAGGAGGTTAGGGCTTATGGGATGTACAGGGAAGAGCACAGCCTTGTAGTCCAATAAAACTTGTTCTATGGCTGCTTGTGATAGGTAGGCATAAATCATCAACCAATATGTGTCAAATCTCTGTAGATGCAGAAAATTATACAAATTATGCTGACAGTTTGCTGCTATTTGATAATTTTAGCCCTGCCAGATCTAGCAGTCAGATAACAAGGATTACTCAGGGTACCACAGTCACACTTTGCTGTAACTTCTGTCAAGCTGCCTCTAACTACAGCATTAGCTGAAACATTCACTTATCTCTGTCTTTTGTGGTGTAATGAACAATAAACATCTGACTGCTTCAGTGTTTTTATGCTGTACTCAGTGTGTGAATGTGTGCACTTATGCCTTTAGAAGATTATTCTGAGCTTGGTGCTATAAAGCACAAAGCAAATGCTGCAGTAGGTGGCCATCAACACCTCGTGCTGAGCATGTCTAGGTGTCATTTCTCTCTTCTGGCCTCAATAACAGAGGCCTGCAAAGCAGATATACCTAAATGACAAATGGATTGGTTAGTGTTTCTGACAGCACATATCCACCTGCATCCCTTCCTAGTGGAATAAAAAATGTTTACAATTTAGATTCATTAGGCAATTCTCAGAGGTTTTGTAACAAAGGCTATACAAATATACACTAATCTGTATAAATAAATGATCCTGACAAATAAAATATTTTGAATTCTTACTATATTAAATATCATTTTTAAAGTAAATTGAAAATACTCTGTTTGCTGAGCTGCTTCGTACTCATTTCCAAGACATAAATACAGAACTGAAATTTCTATTTTTTGCTTTGATGATGTAAAAAAATGGTTAAAAATAAATTGTACTCCTGCTCTTTAATGCAGAGTACTGGGAGTATGGGGGTGGAGGAGCTAAGCTTGAAAATCTGGATGCAGTTTCACACTCTTAGCACAGATGCATCATGACCTTTACACATTGGCACAACAGTGCAGGATTGTTGCTACACATTTTCTGGGAGACACTTGTCTCTATTCCTGTTTACTGAAGAACAAAGCAAATTTGAGGTAAATAAAAAAAATAATTTTGCTTGAATCTAGAAGTTATCTTTTTTTTCATTTTAAGGTATGTCATTACACTAATCTGTTTAATAGCAGCAACTAAGAACTACACCCAAGATCAGAATAGAAAGATGGCTGATTGTTTTACACTGATTTTTAATTATTATTAATTGCAACAGTAATTTAAGCTCATTAGAGCATCAATTTCTTGACTAGATATATTTGAAATACCAAACTGTTGGTATGAAAGATAAAAGAAAGAACAAAAGTGAAAAACCTTTTTTTCCCGCCTGGGTAAAATAATGCCTACTTTAATAATACTTTGTACAGATGTAAAGGACTTAAAATTATAATTTTATCATGATACGTATACTTACATTACGTTACCTGACTTCAGCTAGTTCAAATTTGTTAGGAGTAACAGATGGAAATCACCCTGAGGTTACTATCTCCTCCCTTCTGAACTGCCAGCTTCCAGCAGGTTTTTTATAACCTTAATTTTGGTATGCTGCTGCTTGCAAATTCACACTGTAAGCATTTTTCTTTCTTTTTTTCCCCTTACTTTTGTGTGTGTGTGTTTATATTCTTCATTACACATTAAGGGCATTTTATGCCTTTTTATTCATTATATTCACCATAACTGTGGTTGTATTCTTGTCCTCATGAGTCTGCTGTTTGATCATTCTTAGAAGAATTTGGTATCAGCTTTGCATTTCTCACAGCAAGTAGTCTGAACATATCTGTTCTTTGCCGTTCATCCTTCAACATTATTTTGATTTTCACTAAAACCTTGCCCGAAATCACATGACAGTTCTTTTTATGTGAAATGCTGAATGTTTAATCTCCTGTGTAAAATATTCAATGTATGCTTAAGGCATAAAATGTGTGTCCTTATACTATGCAAGAATGAAAACCTTCAAGTATCTGATAATGTTGTACATCAGGGAAGTGAACAATCTGCCAAAAACTAGGAAGGGGTACAGTGGAAAATCCCATCCTTTTTTTTGTAGTAGGGAGTCTGTATGAGAGTCAACGCTGCCCTTTATCAGTATCTAACAAA
Source organism: Illadopsis cleaveri (assembly GCA_013399915.1). NCBI lineage: Eukaryota > Metazoa > Chordata > Aves > Passeriformes > Timaliidae > Illadopsis > Illadopsis cleaveri. The sequence continues at coordinate 14,299 of VXBB01010346.1, read as the reverse complement.
TACTTAATATATGCTGAAGTCAAAGACATTTTTAGATACACAAATTTATACCAAGAAATACTTAAATAAAATATCTGTACAACTTCACAGATTATCACAGAAGCAAAAATTGAACAAGACCTAGTTCATTGTACACATCCTCAGACTCTCTCTTCCTATTAAGAAAAACCTTTTAGACAGTAGTTCTCAAAGCCCATGGAAAAAATCCTGAACTGTAAAGCCTTGTTCAAAGCTGCAATGCTATTCAATATCTTATCAAAACAGGATATTGTGTATGTATGTGTATGTGTCTGTGTCTGTGAAAGATGAGTATACTTGAAAAGTATCAGAATTACTATCTCTGTGTCCCATGGGAAACACACAGAAAACTGCATGTCTCTGATAAGCTTAATCTTCAATATTCTCAAAAGAATTTAGCACTCTTGCTATTGCATATACTTCCAAGTTACTTAAAACTACTCATTAAAAGTATATCCTTCAAGTTGCAAAGTTAAGTGCTCAGAAAAACCCCAAGGAAGGTCAGGATTATGCATGTTACTGTAAACCTCCTCCTGTGCATGGACATTTTAATGTGGTCATTAATTACCCAGGCAACGTTAAAATCTTTATAACACTTGTCTGCAACACCAAGAATTACAGGGCTTACCCTGTAAAATTTCCATGGTTGTATCAGACATAAAACCACACACTGGATATCAAGTGGTCTGTGATGTAACATTCACTAAACACATCTTTAGCACTTGAATGACTAGAATAACAGGTTTATGTTGTGCTTATCTGGGCAGACTAGGATTAAAGAAAAAACACACTTGGCTTTAGGATTTCAATGAACACATGCTGACGGCAGACACATGATGGGGAAGAAAAAATTTAGGTAATATTTCAGGCTTTGATGAAAACTACATACTGGTGTTCATTGCTCATTGAAGCATTTTAAAAACTTTACCCCCACACCACCTTTCTTGTCAAATCTTCTATCCAGACTCTTCCTTCCTCAGTTCTTGGTTCAGTCATTCCAAGCCCGGCTTTTTAGGATTTTTTGTTTAAGTTTCTATTCATTTTTTTCCCATTCTATTTATGTTTGTTTTCACTGGGGGGAAAAAAAAAAACAAAAAAAAACAACTCACAAAACAAACTAGGTAAATTTAGGATGTCGAAAAATGTGGTCTGCACAATCAGCACAGGTACTTTGTGGGCCCCACAGGAACTCAGCTATAGA
>VXBB01010346.1:1930-12117 GCA_013399915.1 Illadopsis cleaveri | reverse complement strand
AAAAAAAAAAACAAAAAAAAACAACTCACAAAACAAACTAGGTAAATTTAGGATGTCGAAAAATGTGGTCTGCACAATCAGCACAGGTACTTTGTGGGCCCCACAGGAACTCAGCTATAGATTCAAGGACTCTCTATCGCCAGATTGAAGCATGACCAGTAGGACCAAAATCGCGGAAGACTGAAGAATTTTAAAGCAAACATATCTTCTGAGGGCATGTGTGTACTGAAGTACTGAAAAAAAAAGAAAAAAAAAAAAAAGTTGTTAAATTTGACCTACTTCTCCAGAGTTTTTGGAACATAAAAAAAGAAGTCACATTTCCTACACTGCCCTTTCTCTACTACTTTTGAAGACCTTTTATTGCAGGAGAAAAAGAACCAGAATTATCAGAGAAAATTATACCTTTTTTTTTTCTTTTACAATGGTGAAAAAAAGTATGTTCCTGTATTCCAATCCCTAAAAATGCTGGGATAGCTTTATTCAATTTTTTTTTTTCTTTTCTTTTTCTTTTAGTCAACCTACAGGCTGGGAAATTTCAGTCCAGATGGCTGAAGTTTGGCAAACTTATAAACAAACGAAATCAGGGTCTTAAAATGGAAGTGATGGGCAACATTACTAATTAGGTATTCTATATTTATTTTGCCCAGCTGCCTCCTCTTTTCCACCCCCAAATAAAAATAGCCAAGAAAACAGAAAATCGAATTTGGTAAAAGATTATGAGTTTTGGGCTTTGTTTTGGGGGAGGGATTAATGATATCCTGTGCATTAATATCTAAACATACTTTTAGGTAACTATCCCCCCTGGAAACTGCCTTTTTTTCCAAAACCCCTCTAAAATATAATTGTTTGAGTTATTCAAATTATGCTAATGTTCTCTCTGTAGGTGTAAATGTTAGACAGCTATGTGCATTCTAAAAAGTGTACATTCTTGTCCATTCACTGTTACATCTCAATTCCAATTTTATTGGTTTACCACTTGTGTCCAAAGTCAATGTCAAAACAAAGGGGAAAGTTATGTTGGTGGCACTCTGAACTTTCTGATCTTGGTTTCAGATAACTTGTTTTACCATCTTTCTGTATTTCTGCTTTCCCTTTAGCACTGGGAGCCTGTCTGCAGCCCCTCTGTAGGCAGTCCATCAAGTGCCCACTGCACACTGACAGACAAGCGCGGCTTTTCCCCCGGCCCCAGCGCCTTGCTGGCGGTTGGCTCCACGCTGGAAGCATTTCTAATATTATGGTCTTTATTTGAACTTTTGAAGTCTGTATTTGCTGGAGAAGATTTATACTCTGCATCTCAGATGTGGTAATATGGAAAAGCTGGAAAAAGACAGCCATGGAACCACAGCACCATCAAGTGACAATTGCCTCTGTCACTGTAAACTCTACCTCACGAGCACACATAGGTCATTTCACTTTTGTATCTCACCCTCTTTCGGCTGAAGGTAATGAAAAAATACATTTCTTAGAGAATTATATCTGTCAAATAATTAAATTGAACCTATTTTTACTTATTTAAAGTGAAACTATATTCTATTAATGCTTTTGTACCGTGTTTTTTTGAAATACTGTAACATAATTGGCCCAGGGTATATACCAAAGGCTGCAATGCGATGACTGGGCTTCCCTTCCACCCACTTTATACACAAGGTAATATTAGGCACATCATTTAGTATTTCTATGCTTTAGTTCTCCTGGATTCAGTGAAAAAATGGTAGCTACTCCTACTTTGAATGCAGTTATACAAATTGAACACATTATATCAAGAAACTATGTAAGTCTAATTCCTTTATCATATTTTTTTATTTATTTTCTGTTTCTCTAAGGATTTCATGGGGATTTAAAATGACTGCATTACCTGTTGTGATCTTGCCTAGATAAACAAAGGTATTCACAGGAGTTTTCTGAAGCCCACACTAGCACTTTCAGTCAGATGTTCCATCAAATCTGTAGAGCAGAGAATAGACCACACCAGGAAACCATCACAGGAATCACAAGATGGGCATCAGTTCTCCTTTTACCAGGCCCCAAAGTGGACTAGAGGACAGCAAAGGACCCTAGTTAGGCTTTGTGCTGAGTGAAGGGCAGAGGTGATATTTTTCCATTTCTCCCACAGTCTGGAGCTTTCTAGTACCTGCTTTGATTCTACATGCAGAGAGACCCTTAAGCTGTGCTATCTCAGGCCTTCAGAGGCCTTTGAGACTATGCCTTTTTCACATGTAGTCTTTCTGTTCAGAGCAAAGGACAGGAAAAGGGGGCAAAAATAGCTTCGTGTCACTCTGACATCCTTACAGGTGGAATGTTAGCCTAAATTGACAATAACTTTTCCAATAGCATATCTCCTTCATAAATATTCTATCACATGAATGGAGAGACATGACAACATGTAACATATGAGGTTTTTACTGCCAAAATGATTATACCACAATATAACTTAGAAGGAGGTTTTATTGACCATTAATACATTATATATGTGTATTCAGACAGATACTTAAGTATGTGGACATGTTGTATATCTATATATATGTATTGTAACAATGTGCCAGGGTATTTTTCACTTTTATTACTCTTGTGAGGTTTATTCACAAACATGACCACTTAATAGTGGTACAATAAGCAAGGACATCACAGATATTTTACTCAACCACTAGAGGTAGATTCAGGACATATGTCACCATTTATGCTCATCCGTGGCTCTGGACAGGTCAAAGTGAGGGGGAAAGTAATCTGAACTAATGGCTCTTAGACTACCAATAAGTAAATAATGTCAGACATTAGCCATTGTCCTGAGGCCAAAATCTGCAATTCTGTTAATGTCCCAGGCAGTCTGACTGAATCAGACACAAATGAAGCCTTTCACTTGCTCCCTCCTCGGTAGGTCCCTTGCTCTTGGGAGGTATCTGGGGCTTGGAACTTTCTGGGGGGAACATACACAACTTTTTCTAGATGGAATGTGAACATTTGGATGACACAAACTCCTCTGACTGTGAATGGAAACAGGGCTTGCTTAAGCTAGGGCATTCTACAGAAGGTTTTGGAAATGGAGAAATGTATTCCTAAAATAAAGTGAAAAAAACTTCCACATCCCTTGGGAAAAATACTGATGTGATGGTAATAAAAGTGGCAACATAAGACAGAAGTACCCAGCTTCCAAAAACTCTTTGTGTAGATTTCTGAAATACATGAATCCCCACTATGTTCAATCTGCCTCTACATCTGGTCTCAAAATATGATTTGTGATTTTAATATGGTTGGTAAGACATAAGTTAATGTGTTTTTCTCTGCTAGAACTAAAGCATTTAATAATATAATTTAAAAAAAAAATAAAAGAAAAAAAGAGAGGGAATATCTAAAAATTATGTAAAATGAGAGGCAGAGAATTTCCTGAGACAACAACCCACAGTAATACAATGGTTATTACTCTTGCTGCCTACCAGTCACCCCAACATCTTTATGGTCTTTATGTTTAACATATGAGTCAAATGGGGGCAACCTCACTTTTACAACCATTTTCCTGCCTGAAATCTCATCCTGTTTTAATGCTGTTCACTTTTTTCAAAATTATCATTTGAGCTTTTGCACGAAACTTTGGAGCAGCAATTACAATAAAAGTAATAAAAAACCCCTGAAACAGGGAAGAGGAAAATTTTGGGTTTGTTTTTATTTCTTTTGGTTTTTTGTCTATATACATGCTTGTTTTTTTCTTAAAATGCTAAAGTTGTTCCGGGAATCCAGTAATCACCGGCATTTCTACAAGGCAGTCTTAGCTGCCTGTGTCACAGCACTCACACCACATTAATTTTCCATTAAGAGAGATAATATTACATGCATTTTGTGTTAAATAGCAGCCAAAAGTTTGCAGTCTCTATAGTAGCTGTCACTGTTTCCTTCTCTAGCATTTGTATCACTCTGGTATATGTGTAGAATGTTGGAAGCATAAAATCTCTCAAGTCGTAAGGATCATGGAGTCCAACTGCTGACCCTGCCCAGGACAACCCTAGAAATCACACCATGTGCCTGAGAGCATTGTCCAAATGCTTCTTAAACTCTGTTAGGCTTCAGGCTATGACCACATTCTTGGGGAACCTGTTCCAGTGCCCAATGCCTCTTTGTGTATCTCATAGTATCCCCTGACTCTAATTCTCCCCTGACACAGTTTCAGGCTAATTCTACGATTTTATGGGTTAAAAATTCTATTTAATCCTTGGGGAATAAGGCTAATAAGAGTATTTTTATTGCAGTGTGATTGGTTACCAGTTTCTTTAACTCTCATAAATATGTCTCTAGCAATGTGATATTTGATAGGTACTTATTTTTATAATCCAGAGCTCTGAAAGAGCCCACAGGAATCCAGGCAAGTATTTCTCAATGAATTTTTTTTAGCAGGGTGACAACTTCCTTTGCACAGCACACTGAAGTTCTAGGGGTTAGTGCTCCTCAAAGACTTAACTCCAAGAATGATGTGGGTACTCTGGTAGTGGGTTTTCTACGTTACCTTTGAAATGATGGCTCAGAAAAGATGGCTCAGAATTAAGGGTGCTACACTCAAGTTTAGGCCAAATGGCCTTACGGTAGATGTGCTGTGTTGAGACAGTAGAACATGCCATGACTTGGAAGAAGCTTGAAGTCACAGGCCCCTCACTCTACCTTGCTCCGAGGAGAGGTGCAGGGTGGTTATTACATGGATTGGAGTACTCTTATGAAAGTAAGCATGATTCAGTACAGGACAATTCGCTGGTGCAGTGGGAATGAAAATCATGATGTACTCCTTTTACCTGCTTCCCTGCAAAACTCGGGGGACACTGAATAGCCAGTCTTCTGTGCTTAGAAGGTTAGGAGAAATACTGACTTTGAACCCAGCTGTAGGGAGATCTGAAGCTCCCTTTCTATGTTGTGAAGGCATGTTTAGGTTAAACATGAGTTTTCTAAGCCTCTTTCTTCTCTGTATCTTGGTTTTTGTTACCCAGTAAAATGCACAGGTTAGATCCTTGTGGGATCAAAAAAAGGTTCTAAAAGGAAGCTCTCTGGAATTTTCCAGTGCCATGAGTGAGTATTGCTTATTCCACAGTACTGCTCTATGCTAGTGGTTAGTGCCAGCTGGTGTGGGTTTCTCAGAGAGAACCAGGGCAGCAGATGTTCATACTGACCAGGGCGGCACCACCACCTCTGTGAGCTCTTCTCCTCTGCTGCCTTTCTCAGAGCCTGACTGAACAGGCTTACATTCCACGTGCTCTGCAATCCAACCTGCCTGAATCGCTTCAGTGGAGGAATGATCTTTCAGATCTAAACGCTGCTCTTAATTTAATTTAGGAATGGAATTTTCAATTTTCTGACTTTTAAAATCAGATTTTTTTTTTTCCCCAGGGTAGCAGCTGACTTTTTAATTATACAGTAAAAAGAAAAATTATTCATCTTAGGAAAGTCAACATTGTGTTTATAAGGTTTTAGAAAATGAATGATAGTAATTTAGATATATGTATAATTATATTTATCTTAGGCAAAAATACAGAGTTCACATTTATCATGAGGGGATCTTCTATTACATTTGGAGTCTAGAAAAGCTAATGAATTGATTACAGTAATAATGGGAATAAATGAAATAAGTCATCCTGCAGAAATAGAAGTTGAAGTCTGACTTTAGTATTCTTACAATATAATTTTTCCAGCTAATACCTATGTCTGTAACTCATACTTGAGAGGCAAATCCCACTAACTGAATCAGCATTGTTTGACAAGTCCCAACCAGTGTAATGGTGCAATCCCTCAGGCTACTTTTATACAAAACAGACAAATGAGGAGTGGTCTGAGATTCCTGTGCCAGATGATTATCCACAGAATTTCTTACTCAATGGAACACTTAAAAATCCAAATATTGTTATCAATTATTAACATGAATGAATGAAATTAATAAAGTAAGTGAAAAGTGTTAATCTAATCTACTGTTCTGAGCTCTGTGAGAACATTTTTTATCATTTAGGAACTATTTCAGATTTTTCATTTTCTTCAAGAATCTACAAGATTCTTGTATTGGTGAGACTGGGAAATCAGATATGTAATTGTAAGGTAAGAGGCTTGGGAAACAGAAACCTTGAAAGAGGTTGCAAAGCTAAGATTTTTATAAGGAGAGATTATTAGCTTTGTTCATTAAATAAAAAGGACATCCTCATAGTACCATGGAATCATGGTATTAGAAAGAATCGTGCTACTTAAGGAGAGTATATTTTACCAATAAACCCACTTACAACCACACTGTTGGACAAGATTTCTTTTAAAAGTAATGTGTAGTTTTACATATATCAATGTCTAATTATATCTCCTGATTTCTTGTAAATTAACATTATTCTTTGAATGTGTCAGATGTATGTGCTTTATAAAGTCCTTAGTTTGTAGGGTCTTTGAACTTAATCCCAAAGCTGAAATTACATGAACTTTTAAAAATAAACCTGATTTTTATTTTGAAGTGTATTTGTTCATGGCTTATGCAATCTGCTCAATAGTTTCCTAATTGAATAATGTAGATGTCAAGGATAAATCTGTCACAAATTGTCAGAAATAGCTGCACTTTCAAAACACTATAACAATCCATCAGCCTTTTTCAGATGTTTTTCAGCCTCCAGATTTTGCCTACCAAAAGCTACAGACATCCTTATCCAATTCCTCCTGTGTCAGCTGGTCAAATGAAAATATCGAAATGTGGAGCAGGAGGAATTCCCTGGAGAATATCTCGATCTCATCCTACTTGTTCTAACATAAAAGATAAAATTGTGGAGACCTGCTATGATACTTGCCATTAATTGGAGTATTACACAACTACAGCTTAGACTACTTGTAAAAAAGGTGGATGTCATAAAGCTCTCTGGAAATCTGGCAGATTCTGTTCATGAAAATCAGTAAATAGAATGGTGAGCATTTTATACCAACCTTTCAGTTTTGAAATTCTCTGTAAGAATCTCTTCAGCACAAGGCTCTCAATATACAGAAATTTCAGAATGCTTGAATGTGCTTATTTCCTGTGTTTTCCTTCTAAAGCAATCCAGTGGAAATGATGCATAAGAGAAAAAAATTTTTTTTAAGGAGTAAACCAGAAATTACTACTCCTCCATAGTTTTGAAACTAATTATGAGAAAGCAATTATGTCTTGCTGCTGGAGTGAGTCACTTTTGGATAATACTCAGCCTGGGTTAAGCTGGTAAAATCTGCTCCTCCAAGAGATGAGAAAGCCATATTGGGCATTTTTAAAGCATCATTTTGATGCCAGGTGACAATGGTTCCTTTCAAAATGAGAAATGGAGGGCCGCTGTATTGAACTTTCAATAGACATCAGTCCTCCTACAGTTGCAGAGCCTACAGCAATAGCTCCTGCAGTACTGTGTACTTTTCTTCTGGAAAAATACTGAAAACAACTAAATATATTTCTGCATTTTTTTTAAATTTTAGCAATGTTCTTAAATTTAGGACAAAAAAAAAGTCACTTAGAGATGCTACAAATAGCCCAGTATTCCAAATTTTATTAAGGCTTGGAAGTCTCTTTACTAAAAATACATATTTCGTTCAAAATCATGTAATGGATTAAATCAGTTAATCACAAACACCGTAGAAGGTAATTAGAGCTATTAATAGTAGATGGAAACATTTAAAATGCTGCTGAGATACAGAAATGCTTAAAGAGAATAATATATTCTCACAATGAGAACTTAAATTTGCACAAAGAGGCAGGGTTTTTCAGCATTATTTAGAGACATATTCCATACATTTTTAGTGGCCAATTTATGCTCCAAATTCTTTAAAGAAAATCTGTCACAATCCTGCAAATATTATTTACTCTGTCATAACACTGGATCTCAAATAAATATCCTAATATATAAAGTAGAATTTTAGGCTATTAAGATGATTACTGATGCAATGTCAAATCAAGGGCTGCCTCAGATATGATTTTTGAGAAACGTATTTATGATCAACTTCATGGATTGCCAGTTCACCCATCCATATATATTAAATAAAAAGGTAGCACTTGAGCAGGCTTTAAGGTAATCATTTGTTATTCCAGACCTCCTTTCTCCTTGTGTTCTTTTGGAGAGTGAATACTAATACAAACACGGGTGAAACAGCGTTTCAGGAATCAGGAATATAGAAAATGTTTGTGTGTGTCCCTCTAGAATTCTATGAAAGATAGTGGAAAAATAGAGGTCAATTAAAAAATCAACTTGGAACAATGAAAATAAAAACCTAGAGGGGCATGAAAAAATTTAGAATTCTGTTTGCAACATCACTGATTACTCAGAATTTTCTTAATTTTTTAGAAAGGTTTCTAATACCGATTATTTAGTAAAAAAGGACATCCTCATCCATGTTAGTCAGTAAATAATTCCAAGGGTAAACCAATTGCATGTCTCAGTGAAGGAAATAAACTGAAACTACAGCTAATACGGTCCTGACTTATCAAAACTACTATTTTTCTTCTAATTTATCCCAAAAGTTTGAAATAACTGCCTAGGTGATCCCTACTTCAGGTTGTTTACTAATTATTTTCTTCTTAAAGTGAATAGTTGTCGGGGATGTGTTTGAGTAATTCTTGACCTTTGAAGTCAAAAGACACAGTTGATTACTGTAAAGTCTAATTATTCCTTACGGGGACAGTCATGATTGCTAACTTTGCTTTGAAGAAATTAGGATCCTTGGTGCATACTTAACAAAGAAGGAAGATTACTCCAGGGGCTGAATTAGGCCAGGTGGCTAACATCTGTTTTTCTACAACCTTGATAGGTTTTAGCAACACACTTGAACAACCCCAGTTCCTAGAAGAACAAGGCCCACTGACTCAGATGTATTGCTGATTTTTAACATACAGAGAGAGACAAGGCATAAATCTTTATTTTTATGTCTTTCTGGCAATGGTTTGCCTAACCCATACCAGATTATGCTTCAATTCCTTTGCAGCAAGAGCACATTTCTAGCTCATATCTGTAGGACCATCTGTGGACAGCAGGGAGAGGGAACTCTGCAGACCTGAGACATTCTAGAAACATGTGGTTTTATTGCAAGGGTTGTGGATAAAAAGGGCCTTGCCTTCAGCCACCAGCCTCGGCTGAAGGGAAGTCCCAAAGAGAGAGGGAGAGAGAGAACATGAGGGTAAGAGGTAAAAGAGCTAAGAGAAAGGGCGTAAAGAGAGAAGGAGCAAGAGAGGAGGGAGTAAGAGAGCCAGAGAGAGGTGGCAGGGGTCCGAGCGCAGGGGTAAGAGCATGAGGTCCTTGTTACAATACATTGTATCTCTTTTTGTGTTGAATATTCTAATTTCCACTAACCAACCTGTACAAGACACAACATCTTATAGAATCTACATACAGCCTATAAGAACTATTATATTACCATACTGTGTTACATGTCAAACTCTAAAAAACACTCTCTGAACTTTTGTTCTTTGCTACATTGACCTTTAGATCCCTTAGCCAGCGGAAGGGTATCATTTAATCAAAAGAGATTCTTCTTCAGCTGGCTAGACTATTGTTTTCAGGTTATATAGTAACTAAAGCTCGGTATCCTACAACTCAAAGCAAGCTTTCATTTCTATTTTGATTAAAAGTTTCATATTTTCAAAATCTTTTGCTACGCAATCAGATTGATAAGGTTTCCCTGATTCGTCTTCCCCAACACGTATCCAGCCTGGATCCTTTGGGATCCTCAGGACTTTTTTGTCAGCCTGCTTTCCAGCTGTACAGCCCCCAGTGTATATTGCCACCAGGAGCTGTTCCTCTCCCAGTGCAGAATTTCTCACTTTCCCTTGTAAAATCTCATGAGATTCCTGAGTCTATTTCTCCAACTATTGATGTCCTTCTGGATGGCAGCACAACCCACTGACCCTGACATTAGCCACTCCTCCCAGTTTAATGTCATTTACAACTGTGCTGAGGGTACACTCTGCCACATCATTCGCATCATTAATAAAGATGTTAAACAGGAGCGGAAGCAGTACTGGGTTCATTAGCATACCTGTTCCAATTTATCAGTGACATACCAGCAGTAGTATTAAGAAAAAAGTACTGAATGTACTTAGACCCAAAAATATTCTGCTTTCTGGATTCTTACAATGATAGTCTGCAGCAGTACTCAAAATTTCTCTAAGCTGAGGAATTCAAATGAATGAATTTAATAGTAAAAAGATGGAATTATACAAAAAAAAAAAAAAAAAAAAA
>VXBB01010344.1:2208-21155 GCA_013399915.1 Illadopsis cleaveri | reverse complement strand
AGCTGCCCAGGTACTGCCAGCAGTCAGCCAGAGCTCCTTGGGGTGNCAGGTACTGCCAGCAGTCAGCCAGAGCTCCTTGGGGTGTGTAATATATGGTATAAAATAATTTGTGCTTGAGAATTAAAGATTCCAGGAATTGTGAAACCACAGTCAGCAACAGGGGAAGAAATCGATTTGCAACAGAAAAGAGGGTGGAATCGAGCACAGATGGGCTGCCTCTGGTGATGGGTCTGACTATGGCCCCAGATAAGCACCCGATACGCATCTCTGATAAGTTAATATGTGTCATCTCTGATAAGTTAATATGTGTCATCTCTGATAAGTTAATATGTGTCGTCAGTGACAAGCATTCCCAAAACCGATTTCCCTAAAGAGAATCAATCATTCATCTCTTCCCGGAAAACTTTTAGTCAGACTGGCAGCAAAAAAAGAAACTACATGAATATGCTAAGAGAACAAGAGCGACAAAAAGAATGAGAAAACCCCTGTTTAGTCGGAAAACTGTATAAAGACAGACCCTGCAAAGGCAGAATTTGTGAACAGAGGGGCATTCAGAGCGATAGAGTCCGAATCTAAGTTCACCCAGTGTCGACCCTGGGCTCGGCACTGTTTTTGATTGCGGCTTTCCGAAACCAATTTTGGTATCTCAATAAAATCCGCTTTGGTTATCAATTTGGTTAAGTTTATAACAGGGTGGATGGGGCAACCCCTCTCCCTTCTTAACCAGCAAATGGAAAAGACAGGCTGGGCTGCAGCTCTGAAAGTGCAGCATTTTACAGCTACCATCCTGAAGTCCCTGTCTGGGTGAGGATGAAGGCAGAGGCAGGGCTTGCTCCAAGGTACAGCAGTGCTGCAGGGGCTGTCCATGTCCCTTTGCTCAAGCTCTGCTTTCCCAGCACTCATTTTGGGAAGGTTGTAGGGCCGCACTCCAGAGGTTCCCCAAGTGCCCCGGGGGTATCAGGGCTGCAGGAGAAGCCCTGGCCGGGCTGGTGGCTCTGACATGATGGTTATGGAGATTCAGGCCTGCCTTCACCTTGACTCCCCTGGCTCTCTGGAGAGCTCAGCAAAGCTGTGTACCAGTCATGGTACAGTCACCATGGGTGATCAGGCAGAGGACACCAAGCCCAGGACATCAGCTGGGACTGTGGCTGTGCCTTTCCCCTCAGGCCTTGGCTGCTGCTCTGACAGCACAGGCTGCATCCACTTTCTCCTCAGCTTGGGCCTTGCCAGCTGACACTGAGGGACAGAGCAATTCCTTTAGGGATTATTGGCAGGAAGCCGACAGCCGACATTATTCCCGGTGAAGGGAGCAGGAGGTGCCGGTCCCACGGCCCCATCAGGCTCCTGTCAGTCACAGGGAGCTCCCGGGGCAGCAGCTGAGCAGGCCCTCTGCTCCAGGCACCCAGTGCCAGGGGATGGCAGCCTGGAGCCATCGAGGGGACCCTGCTCGAGGCCCTGCTCCACCGCGGAGCAGCAACGAGATCTTGCTTTCTGTGGGTTAGCCTTGGTCAGTAGAGGGTCACAGTAACATGCTTTGTGTTCAGAGAATGCTTTGTGAGTTTAAAAAGTGCTTGGAGAAATTAATCAGTTAAAATTCCACCATGAGGTCTTAAGTACTCAGACATTGCATTCTGCTTAGGGATTCCATAAATACAAATTACTGGAGGTAGGAGAGTTCTGTAGAAGTATTTTATGCTGATGCTCCTTCCTCAGCATCACTTTCAAAGACAGGAATTTGGGCTATATGAACCTTTGATCTCACAAAGACAGCTTATTTTAGATTATGACTGAGTTTTCTGCCGAGTTAATACCATGCTCCTTCATTATTTCCTTTTCCTACCCCTTCCTCTCTGCTCTTATAGTTACTTGCTGCTTCAATTACCTCTTCCTGTCTGCCAGGTTGCCCACCCCACTCACCTGCTTTGTAATAAGAGCTCCTCAGCTGCTTTGGCAGAGGATAGAAAGGGCATCGTGAGCGTCACCTCCTTGGATGGGATCTTCTGCCCAGACCTCTTCTCCTGATGTGTCTGTTGAGGCAGGAGAAGTGTGAATTGTGGTGCATGAGTGGCACGCTCTTGAAACTGCCCATCCTCTAATCCCAGATTATGGGATTTAATTGCCTCTCATGTTCAGTTATTCAGTTTATTTGCCTCTCGTGTTCAGTTTAGACTCACTCCAAGACTTCCAAGAATATTACTCTGTGGGAACCTACTTGGAAACAAATTTATAATTAAAGCTCCCCCTAGGATAGGTGCATTCACTTTCTTTGAAATGTAGTGGAGGCAAATCACAGCTGCATTAGATCTACAGAAATTAATTTCTGACTAGAGCAGAAGGGACAGCAAGGCCATCACAGCCCCCCTCCACGACCAGCCTGTGACATTCAGCTCATCTTCACAGGTGCTCACACTTAGAAATTTTTGGTCACATTTGCCATGGTAAAGAATGGGTGGCCTATTCTTTACCTGCAGCTTTTAAGTCTTACCACTTATGGTCAGTAGTTCTTCCTCAGAAATCATTTATTGCTTCTAGCAATTGCCTCAGCCTATTCCTTCAGCCACATTTATCAGAAACATTAGTTCGATGGCAAATTTCCTAACCAGATGTCACATCAAAATTATGAACTGAGCATGTTCTGCTCATAACACTGAGCATGTTTCAACATAACACTGAAAGCACGAACCTAAATGCAGCAGCAGTGAATTGAAAACCAACCTTTTAACATGGAAAATGTGCTCTTACCCTCTCCAGGGCTCAGTGTCCAGTCATATCCAAGCAGAAGTACGGGGGTGAGCAGTGCTGCTACAGAGCAGCGCTCTGACATTTCTGCCTCCCCTCTGCTAACATTCCTGGAAGCTCTCATTTTACACAGAGGGCAGCAGAAAAGCTGCTGCAGCAGGGGCTGAGCATTCCCTGTCAGACTGCCCATGACAGGCTGCAGAGAAAACTAACCTGTCTAGGCAGGCCCTGCCTTAATGAAAGCAGGGCCGAAACAGCAGCACTTGCAAGCCAGAAATGCTGCAAGGATTTAAGATCCTGTTTTTTGGCAGTGGGGGGAAATAACGAGCAAGTCATTCAGACTCCTTTCTACACTACTGCTCTTTCTAGAAGAGTTGTAAGTATAGTTCTAATCTACACGATCTTTGTATCTGCCACTGTCACTATCTCAGTCTCTGCTGTTTTGAGGTGATGGTGGTGTGTTTTTTACCTCAAAAGTGCTATATGTTAATATCCTGATTCTAAAATTCAAATGTTGCCATTTATTTTGGAGGGATAGTATTCCACTACATATGAATTAGAGTCTGTCAAGAAAAAACATTAGACCAGAAAGTGATATTCGAGCAGCTAGGTCTCACATTGCCATAAATGTTTTTAAGGTAGAATCAAAGCATTGAACAAAATACTGTTCTTTTTCTTTTCCTAGAATATAAGGACACTGATACTAAATACTCATTTCCCAATAGAAGTGAATTTAAGCAATCTATACTGAAACCATATCATTTTTTTGAAAGATTTCTGCAAATTCTAACTAACAATTAAGGGGAGGACTTGGAAATGACTGCCATTCAGTATTCTGGACATAATGCCAAACAGTTTTGCAGACACAGGGAAAATAAAAGAGATGAAGGCGGTGTCTCAGCATTCTAAAGACCCTGCAGAAATAAAAAGTAGGAAAAGAAATCAGAACAATTGCTCCTCCTGCTGCTTGTACTCGCCAAAATGTGACGGTGTCATGAGGTTTCCATTTGGGTTGGAAAAGACCTCTAAAATCGTTGTGTTTAACCCTTACCCCAGCACTGCCAACTCTACATTAAACCATGTCCCCACACATCTTTTAGATCTCTCCAGGAATGGGGAGTCCACCACTGCCCTGGGTAGCCTGTTCCAGGGCTTGACAACCCTTTCAGAGAAGAAATTTTCCCAATATCCAATCTAAACCTCCCTTGGTACAGCTTGAGGCCATTTCCTCTCATCCTGTCCCTGTTCCCTGGAACAACCCCCGCCCCACCCGGCTGTCCCCTCCTGTCAGGGAGTTGTACAGAGCCAGCAGGTCCCCTGAGTCCCCTTTTCTCCAGGCTGAGCCCCTTTCCCAGCTCCTTCAGCCTCTCCTGGGGCTCCCTTCCCAGCTCTGTTCCCTTCCCTGGACATGCTCCAGTCCCTCACACTCACTGAGCACAAGGGAAGGGAAATCACATTGTAGGGACTTACAGAAAGTGGGATGGGATCTGTTTTCAGCATGCTTGGATGTCATCACACCAGCACTTTGCCCACACCTTATGCATGTGCAGGACCATCTTTGTCCAGGGATTTCTCTCCTTCTGCCTCTTCTGAAATAGCTCAGACCTTGTAAGGGAGCCTACAGGCTCTGCTCATAGTTCAGCAAAGGGTGGAGGATGGGTTGAATGCTGAAAAGAGACACACAACCTGCAGAACCAGTTGAGCAAGTCTCTGGGAAAAGAATTACAATTGCAAACTGCTTGTCTGAAGGTGCTCACCCAGGAGCAAGGAGGGGCTCTTCAGCCTCCAGAAGGAGGTGGACTTCCCTAAACATGATGTAACTTCACTCCCTGGAGGAGGATTCAGCAAAGCCAACCACCTGCCCTCTCCACCACACCCTTGATATCCACAGAAGTCATGCAGTGCAAATTGGCAGCTTCCAAATTAACATACCCTAAGCTCTGCCCAGTTGTAAAGAGAAGTCCTTTATCAGGAAGGAGACAACACAGTAATTATATTTCACTCTGCAACAGAATTGGTTAAGTTACAAGAAAAAATTAGCAATCATCCAAAAGAAAATGAAATGAAGAATGTTTTAATAATTTCACTAATGGGGGAAAATGAAATAAAATTTTCCAAAGAAGAAGCACATGGTAAAGAGGCCTGATGTCTTACCCAGAGAGCAGCTTGTTGTATGAGAAATTTGGAGTTGTTGGAGGGGGAGAACGCATCTCTACCCCCATTCCAAAAGATGCTAAAATTTCCAGGAAATGTGGGATG
This sequence comes from Illadopsis cleaveri, assembly GCA_013399915.1. NCBI lineage: Eukaryota > Metazoa > Chordata > Aves > Passeriformes > Timaliidae > Illadopsis > Illadopsis cleaveri. Next base: position 16,157 of record VXBB01010344.1, on the reverse strand, counting down.
CAGTGGGCTTCCAACCAATGCATGAGAAACATCTGGTGCCCTGTTGGGTTTCTCCCATGTTACTGCTACTTAGTGTAAAATTTAAGGATTGAGACCAAGAAAACAAACTATTGGTGCTGCTCTCAAAAAATGAGTTGAGGGAGGGGTGCTGAATTCATTTGTCCAGTAAAGCCATCAGCCTTGCTGCAGTGTAGTTCTCTTGGTTTCCCCATAAACCCTCTTAATGCCATGAGATTACGTTACTCACCTGGCAGTCCTGTGATATACTAATGGATTCTTAAGTAGGAGCTTTCACTGTGTTTGGAAGCTCCACAAGTTCATCTATGAGTTCCCCATGATTTTCAGACATCTGTATTTGAGGACAGAGAAGGAAAGAAATCTGCCATGAGACTACTACTAATGTGATGATAATGGTCTGAAATCAGCTTCATTATGGGAAGAACACTTAAGCTGAGAAATGACAGAGGAATAGCTGAAAATGTTGGAATTTTAAAAAGAAGGGGAATGTGATCAGAACTATGGAGGTAATGCAGGGCAGTGTGCATCACGGGAGCATAGTCATGGGACAGTGTGGACTGTGTAGGAAGAATACACAGGGAAATGAAAGGGGTTTATGCTTTATGTCAAAGTGCTCCTTGCTTGTGCAATGCTTCGCTGTGGGGCTGCAGACATCCTGTCAGAAATGGGAGGAAAAAGAGGGATGTTGCGATAGGGTCTGTTCTGGGCCACCTGAACAAGACAAAGTAGTGAAGAGATTTCTACAACTAGTAGAAACTCAAATCTCCTCTGCCTTAAGGAGGTTTTCAGCCTCGTGGACACCTGCTGTGAGGGCAACAGCACCAGGCAAGCTCTGCCAGAAATTCTTAGGTAGTGCTGATGTCAATATCCCAATGTAAATACTGGACAGGCAACGCTGAGTATTGGGAGGCAGGGATGAACTTGTGATAAATATGATCCCAGATGGCACCACAGGCTGCAGCAAACACAGGATGGCTGGATGAAGGATCCAGTGGAAAGCTGGGGAGATAAGCAACAGAATTAACACTCTAGACTTCGTAAGACTGGAATTCACTACATCCAAGGATCTGCTAGTTAGCACACACTTTGCAGCAGCTGTGAAAGACTGCTCAGAAGAGATGTGTTTTATAAGCACAATCATTGAATTTTGGGGACTATTTTAACCCTTCATAGGATGCTACATTACATGTATTGTCATAGATCAATTCTCAAACAGCTTTATTTTCAGCTATGTCCACAGCTGTATTCAAACCAGATAAGTCAACACTGCTTTTCTTTCACACCCTAAATTAGTGATTTTTACAAACACTCATTGGCAATGAATACTAGAACCCAAAATAACATCTGCCCATACTGTATGGAGCAGTTGTAGTCTCCTCTGGGTGTTACATGAGTTGCCTGAGCAGTGTGGTAGGCCCCTCTTATTTGCAGTTGGTATTTCTGTCCTGAAAGGACAGCTGCTGAGAAATGAAAAGATACTTGGTGAAGAGCCTGAAGCAGGAAACTTGAGGAACCTGAATTCCCTGAACAGCATGAGCATGGAGAAATTTTAACACAGGACTTCAATGCTGGGCATGGCAAGAGCTAGAAGGAATTCAGCTTCCCAGTTTTCACCTCTCCTGAGTGTAGTCTGTTCAGTATGTGTCTGCTGTTCAACCAAAAAAAGGCAAACAAGGCTATGGTCAGTATTTGTTTCTCAGAACTGAATGCCTCATCTTTCTCCAAGGATTTGTGAATAGAAGCTGAAGATACAGAGAAATTTGGCTGGAGGTCCCTATTCCTATATGAAGAATTATTTTGTGGAGATTGCATTATTAATCATTGATGCTCTCTACATTAATGTATTGGACTAGACAAGAATTCAAAATTTCCACACCAATCCTCTGGTAATAGGCAGCTCTTCTTCCTAATCCATGTGAAAAAATTAGCCTTCTGAGATATTCCACTGTCCTCCTAACTCATTTAGTCAGCTCAGGGGTGAGCTCTGGGTTTGGCTTCCAATCTGGGGTCCTAAATGTGCCAGAGAAGTCTTGGAAGGGGCTCCTGCAGCACAGGACATCATCTGATGCTGCATATTGCACTGGATCACAGGCATTGTTTTTCTAACTATTTCACTGTGGTATTCTTTGAGGTATTTTAATGATTGAAATGCAAATGACCAGGAGAAAAATGTCTTTAGATCTAGAGGATCTGCAAAAGTCTAAATTATTCAGATCAAGTGTGGATGTGGCACTTGGGGACAAGGTTAGGGGTAGACTTGGAAATCCTGGGATAAAAGTTGGACGGATCTTTTCCAGCCTAAACAATTCTGTGTTTCTATGATACTGTAATTACACCCTTTCCTAAAACTGGACCAGTTAGTCTCCTGGACTACCAGCAAATCTCTTTATCCCTCACCATCAGCATTACACACCCTGCTGCCTCTAAAGCTCTGGTACAGAAGGTGCTGTGTTGCTCTGGGACTGTGAATGTGTAAATACACTTATTTTGATCTTGGCACTGTAAGAATGAGGTTACATCAGAATGAATAGCAGCTGGAATTGTATGCCAAAGTTCTTATGATTGGCACAAGCACGGCATGCTGGTTTTTGGGGAGTTGGAGGTAGGGAGGGGATATGGGAATCTCTGGAACTTCAGGTTTGACAGAGAGAACTTGCTATTGCAGACAATAGAAGGTGTGAGTATGAATCAATTTCAACTAAGAAATGTATGACTGTCAAAAGTGAAAAAGCAAAATTTCTTGAGAAATCACTTTTAAAATTAAATACACACAAACACATATATTATCTATGCATGCACAAGCATATATTTTATTTTGATGTGATAGTGCATCCCCCCTTCCTACTCAGGTCTGCTGTACAATCTCAGGAATTCCCATAAAGCCTTGATGAATGTCCCTTGACTCTACCAAGAGCCCTTGCATGGCTAAAGTGGGAGCAGCAGCACCTGTATCAGGAACTCCTGTAGCCTGGCTAAGGTGAAGAATGAGAGAGGGAATAATCAGTCACTTGCTGAAAGCCTTGGAACTTTCCCTACCTTAATCACAGCCAAGTAGAATGGTACCATTGTTGCTGGAGTTTTGGTAACTCCAGTACCATTGCTACTGGAATTTTGGAAGCACCAGTAAATACTGACCTGGATTGTGTCCAGGATGGAAATGTATGGATGACTAAAACCAAACATCTTGCATCCCTATAAATAGCAGGCCTCAGTGAGGCACTTTGAGCTTTCCTGGACTGCAGCAGGCTGCAACCAGCATCTCCCTTGGAGTGAGGTGCCTCTGAAAACTCATGAACTCTCAAGTTTGTGAAAAATGAAGGACTGATTTTCAAAAAATTCACCAAAAGCTGAATCACCAGAGCAATATCCTCCACTCCCTGAGGCTCAGCTCTTGCCCACTGAGAAATTCCAAGACATTTGAAGTGAATATTTCACTGAACTCAGAGGGAACTTTTAACAGATGTAACCCTTAAACATTTATATACACACCTTTGTGTCTGTGTGCATGCATGTGTGAGTTCATTTAAGCATTCTACAGCAAATATAGTTTTAATGTTGCTATCTGGGATCTAAAGTCACTGTTGGAATTACAGTAAATCCTTTTGAATCACTTTATGAATGCCAAATTAGTCAATGATTAAGTCCTGCTAAAACCCTTTAGACACAAATTGTTGACCAGGTCTGGTGTTATGATTGGATCCAACTGCACCTGGACTCTGGCAGGAGTTTAGAAACCAAGGGGCCCTCTGTGAACCTCATAACTCAACAGGAGGATTTTTCTTATGCTTTTTACACTTATCCTTTGCATCCCCTGTTGTTATGCAAATCATTCTAAAGGAACTATTAGTAGATTTTTCTTGATCTTTTTAGCAAGTAATAGAGTGAACAACCTTGCCATCAAACTTTGCTATGCTTTTGCAAATTTGTATTGAACCCTCTTTCACTAATGCCTTTGATGGTGATACTTTAAGCAACCTTAACTCATTTGCCACATTTGATTCCTCAACAGTCAGGAATCTATTCAAGAGCTCCATATCAAAGTAGAGTCTCCCATTACATTTCAGCTATTGAGAGTGTCCTATACAGAAAACTCAGCTGTAATAGATTTTTACTTCCCGCTTTTTAGAAAATACCACTGAAAAGTGACTCCCAACATTATTTGCTAGTTTTTAATATATTTTCCCTGTTCCTCCCCATGCATATGTTCCTAAAGCATCATAGGCGTTGTCATCACCATTACATGACTGAAAAGTTGTGGTATAAACATACCAAGGAAACTACCATGGGTCAAGGAGCAAATCACTGAGAAAGGCAGCAATAGAACCATGCAAGTTCTCTAAGTGCCTTGAGTAGTCTAGATTCTCTCCTTAACACTCTTGACAAATTATTTATAGATGTATTCACGTAGTCAGTAAGATATAAAAATGTTCTAATTATATCATTCAAATCAAGTGACAATTATGCCCTTAGTTTGACAGACAATGCTTGGCCAAAAAAGGTTTGCCAGAAATGTTTTGACCGAAGAAAGGGGGACCATCTGCAGCATCTGCAGACGAGACACTATAAAATCTGCCAGAGACAAGTCTAGCCTGTCTCTGCAGAAGGCTTCCAGGTAAGTGCATGCATTTCATGATCTTGAAGAAGGAGGACAATGTCCTTGCAATATCCTATTTCATTTCTTCTGTCTCTAACAACCATTTCCATGAGGGAGTGTCTATGTGAGCAAAAATTTTTAGTGTACTTTTTATGCATGTCTGTATTTTCAATCTACAATATTATATGGAATTCTGTTTTGCAATAAGAAGCAACTGCCATTCCTATTTTACAGGGTTGGCCATATTACAGGATACAAGCTACTCTCCAAAGGTAATACACTGAATAATCTATTCCTAATCTGTATTCTAGTACAGGACTTTTAAAGAGCTGCATGAATTCTCTTCATAAATCCTCTTAGATCCCAGCTGAATTAGCTTAGACTAGATAGCTGGAAATAGGAAGGAGCTATAAAATAAAGTAATTTTTAATTTTTAATAGAAAAGGTAATCCTTTCAGCAAGAAAGTACTCTCTTGAAGACTCAGTGCTCATATAAAGGACCAGAACAGAGAGTGATTTTTCTATGACTGTAAATCCTTTTATGTGAAAAACTCAAACCTTGCCAGAATTCATGGTGACTTACCAAACTATACCCAATATTCAGATGTTCTATTTACTGTTGCAAGATCTACATGTTATAGAAGTCTAAGTCTTAGTCGTAGTCTTGGGTACTTTTAACTTCAAAGTGGATTTAATTGGTTTCTTCCTAAGAGCTTATTTTGGAGACTAACTAGGAATTGATTTGCTAAAGGGCAAGGAACTTTCTCATTGGTATAGATTGTATTATTCTTCTTAATGACCAATAACTTTTTTTCTCCACAAGACGCTTCTGTTGACGAGCTTTCATTAGAGGGCAGACATGGCCTCTGGAGATGCTGAGATGGCTGTTTTTGGGGAGGCTGCTCCTTACCTCCGAAAATCAGAAAAGGAGAGAATTGCAGCCCAGAATAAACCTTTTGATGCCAAGTCATCTGTCTTTGTGGCTCATCCCAAAGAATCCTTTGTGAAAGGGACAATCACGAGCAGGGAATCAGGCAAAGTCACTGTCAAGACCGAAGCGGGAGAGGTGAGTCAAAAACAAGGCTGAAGGACAACATTTGATCCCCATTTTGAGCTTTTAGGTGATAGTTGTGGATCTGTTGTTTCCTTGGCAGACCCTGACTGTGAAAGAAGATCAAATCTTCTCCATGAACCCTCCCAAGTATGACAAAATCGAGGACATGGCCATGATGACCCACCTGCACGAACCCGCTGTGCTGTACAACCTCAAAGAGCGTTACGCAGCCTGGATGATCTACGTAAGTGGCAGCAGCAGCTTCCTTTGGGCAGCCTGAGCAACTGCTGGGCCAGGCCCAGGGGAAGCCAACGGGCTGTGTCCCTTCCTCACAGACCTACTCGGGTCTCTTCTGCGTCACCGTCAACCCCTACAAGTGGCTGCCGGTGTACAACCCCGAGGTGGTGTTGGCCTACCGAGGCAAGAAGCGCCAGGAGGCCCCTCCACACATTTTCTCCATCTCTGACAACGCCTATCAGTCCATGCTGACTGGTGAGTGATTTTCTTTGAGCTGCTCTTGAAATCATCTGTCTGTAGAGGGAAATGTAAGGTATGCTCTGGAAATGTGATGCAACCGTTAAAAAAAATAGTGTGTGTGAAATTAATGGAAGCTTAATGAACTTAACTCTAATGGTCTGTGAGAGCTGAGTGTCAGTGTTCCCATTAGAATCACTAAAGACCTGGACATAACCTAGAGGGTGTAAATTTACTGGAAAGAATCACCTATTTTGTGGTGTAGACCTTATGCCTATAATGGAATCTTACATATATGGATAGATTTCTGCATCTTAATCACTAAATTAGTCTCAGGCAGAGAGTACAGGGTACAGTTAAATGACACATACCCTATAAATGATGTGCATAATATCAATTTAAATTTACAAGCATCAGTGCTGACAAATAAAACAGAGATCTTTACTTTAAACAGGTGCGTAAGCATCACCTGAGACACTTATCATGCAAATGGATTTCATTATGTACATCATGGCCATTTGATCTAAATTACATACAGCCTTTAATGATCTCTGGAACTCCTGCACTGGTCTGTAGCTCTATCTATAAACCAACTGCACTGTATAGTGAAAAGCAAACTTCATAAAACAATGTCAAGGAAAAAAATAAAGCTTTTAGCATTTAAATTGAGTGACTTCAAAAATTTCTTTCTGCTTTCTCCTCTTCCTTTCACCTCTTATTTTCTCTTCCTTATATACACACTGAAATAAAAGATGTGCAGGATTTTAGAACTTCTTCTCTTGTTCTTTTCTTAGACACTGGGAAATGCATTCAGAAGAGAAAAACAAAAAATGAATGTTGTTGATGTATAATCTCAAGAATGTATAATTTCTGTATATATAGGGATTAAAAACATAGAGGTGAAAAAGGGTGAAAGAGGTTGGTCAGATGTTTCTGTAATTAACAATGCCTCCAAATTTCCTTAAGATAATTCAAGCAATTTTTAGCTTCAGAAGAATTTACAGACAAAAAAGTTACAACCTCAATATTTTCATTATTGCCTATTAAGAGAGAAATAAGTAGCTTGATGAAAAGACAATGTCAGGACTACTGAAGTTTCTCTGAAGTGATTCCTTTAGAGAACAAGTTGCTAATAGCTGAAGTACTGCTGGTAGCATCGAACGTAGAATTCCCTGGGCACTTTTTGCTATTTTCTGTTCCTGGATCCTCTGGAAGCTTCAGTTCTTACTTTTTTTTCTAGTTCTTGAATTTCTTATTTGTCTTTTCTTATCTCTGTTTCTTACCTCTGTCTCCTCACAGATCGGGAGAACCAGTCCATCCTGATCACGTACGTACCCCCCCTGCGCGGGTCCCTGCGGGGCTGCCCAGGGCCAGGGGACCTCCTGCCTGACCACGCACCCTCTGCTTCTCCCTTGGCTTTGGCAGCGGAGAATCCGGGGCCGGGAAGACTGTCAACACAAAGCGTGTCATCCAGTACTTTGCAACAATTGCAGCCAGTGGAGAGAAGAAGAAGGAGGAAAATGCATCAGGCAAAATGCAGGTAAATTAGTAGACACATGTCGGGATCAATGCTTTCCTTTGTCCCTGACATGATTTTTAGAAATGTTAACTAGCAATAATTATGTCCCTGCAGGGAACGCTTGAGGATCAAATCATCAGTGCCAACCCACTGCTGGAGGCCTTTGGAAATGCCAAGACCGTGAGGAACGACAACTCCTCACGTTTTGTGAGTTGTTACTTGGGACAACCGTCAGCACCAATTTGAATATTCTTGCTGTCCAGATTGGTTAAATAAGTCTTGATTGACTTTCCTGCTGCTTTCAGGGTAAATTCATCAGAATCCACTTTGGTGCCACAGGCAAACTGGCTTCTGCTGATATTGAAACATGTAAGACACCTTTTGGCTTGATCCCCTTCCCTCCAGCCTTCCTCACTTCTTGTGCTTTACTCTGTCCTACCATCCTTGCCAGATCTGCTGGAGAAGTCCAGAGTCACTTTCCAGCTCAAGGCGGAAAGGAGCTACCACATCTTTTATCAGATCATGTCCAATAAGAAGCCAGAGCTAATTGGTAGGAGACATCACTAACCTTTTCTGAAGGAAGATCACTGAGTAGTAGTTCATTGTGTTATCTTCAAACTAAACTAAGCTTGTTTTTCTCCTTCTGTTGCTTTCAGACATGCTGCTCATTACCACCAACCCTTATGATTTCCACTTTGTGAGTCAAGGTGAGATCACAGTTCCCAGCATTGATGATCAGGAGGAGCTGATGGCCACAGATGTGAGTAACTTTACCAAATGATCATCTGGTGGATTTGAGCACTGGTATATGTACATTTGTGTTTCTGTTGCCAGAGTGCCATTGACATCCTGGGCTTCAGTGCTGATGAGAAAACAGCCATCTACAAGCTGACAGGGGCTGTCATGCACTATGGGAACCTGAAGTTCAAGCAGAAACAGCGTGAGGAACAGGCAGAGCCTGATGGCACAGAAGGTAACAGCAGAGTCTGCAAGCTTTCCAAAAGAGATAGTCTTTATTACATAAGGACTTAGTCAGATTTCAGGCTTTAAATGTGTAAACTAAGAATAAGAGTAGCTGGTCCATAACTAGATGCCAATTGAGGCATTTATCTCATTTAATGATACCTGTGCTTTTTCCTCTGTGACTACCATATAAGAGATCCAGTGTACACTGACAGGAAGCCAGGAGACTTGCATGTCAATTGCTATAACATTGCTAATCATAATGAAGTTGAAATACACCTTGCAACCTCTGCTGTAGGATGGAGCAGTGAAATGGTTCAGCCCTAACAAGACAGAAGGCTGTGCTCCTCTTCAGCCTCACCTACTGGAGAGAACTCTGACATGAGATATGTACTTCATGAGTCTCTGTCACAGCAGGAAGGACAGTCCATACTTCCATCCTTCTGAGTGATAAATCCTCCTGCTATATGACTAGAAAATTTGAAGTTCCATACTGACACGTGAAAGAGGATAAAGGCAATGAGCTCCCTAGAAGAACGTTTGCAGAAACTGAAGTTCAGAGAGAGTTACAGACTCTGAGTCCTGAACACCAAAGAGAAATTAGCTTTGTAGCTTTGACAGATAATGTAGTGCAACCTTGTGGAGAACACTATTGTGCCAGTCAGTCAAGCACTGACTTTCAGGAATTTTTGAATATCTACTCTTCTGTCTTTTCTGGTGTTTAGTTGCTGACAAGGCTGCCTACCTGATGGGTCTGAACTCAGCAGACCTGCTCAAGGCCCTCTGCTACCCCCGAGTCAAAGTGGGGAATGAATACGTGACCAAGGGCCAAACTGTGCAGCAGGTAGAAAAAATATGGTGATGTGGAGCATGCTGTGATGGTTCCCATTGATTCTCCTCTGCCATGAATAGTAACCTCCAAAGCTTTCTCTGTGCTTTAGGTGAACAATTCTGTAGGTGCCCTGGGAAAGGCTGTCTATGAGAAGATGTTCCTGTGGATGGTTGTTCGCATCAACCAACAGCTGGACACGAAGCAGCCCAGGCAGTACTTCATTGGTGTCCTGGACATTGCTGGCTTTGAGATCTTTGATGTAAGGAGCACAGTTTTCCTAGCGTTTTTGTAGAACTATAATTGAAAATTTTGAAATATATTTAATAGAAGTGAGTATCTCCCTACACTTACTCGTAGGGCGTTTGGGAATAATGCTTTTAATCCTGAACAAATAATAGAATAGAAAACTAATCTTCTACTTGCACTAAATTAAAAACCTCTCTTTTCTAAATACAAAGCCTATCCTAGAGAGAGAGCAAAGGAAAATTACACAGAAGAGGGCTTGTATTTAAAGTATAAGACATGGTGAATTAGAATTGTACAAGAAAACACCTTGGTACTATTGCTGATCCTTGAAAACGTTGTATGTCTTTTTATGTCTGGCAGTATAACAGCTTTGAGCAGCTGTGCATCAACTTCACCAATGAGAAACTGCAACAGTTCTTCAATCACCACATGTTCGTGCTGGAGCAGGAGGAGTACAAGAAGGAGGGCATTGAATGGACATTCATTGATTTTGGGATGGACCTGGCTGCCTGCATTGAGCTCATTGAGAAGGTATCCTTCCTGTTCAAGTCTAATATAAATTGAGTGTTCTGTGCTTGCCAAGAGAAACAATTAAGAAGCATGTGAGAAGATTTTGGCTTCTTGAAATATATACTCTGTGAAAGTGGCAAGAGTGTAGAGGTCTTTTTGGAGATCATTACTCAGATACCAGAACTTTTGGTGAGAGATTTCATTACCAAATTATAAAATGAAGTGAGAAAAATGATCAGGTTCTCTAAATACTTATCAGTAAACAGGTTTTATGAAGAGAACAGTATTTCACATTGTCATATCTATAATAACTTCATCGGCAAAGGCATTTCCATAATTCTGAATGAAACAGCAACACTGAAAAAAATTGAGCCTTAATTGAGTTGATTTGATTGAGTTGAGTTGATTTTCTCTGACTTAAAATCAGTATGGGAACAGCGTCTTTTTCTGACTTCAGCCACTTTCCAACAAAGAGATGTCTCCTTTCTAATCTGTTTCTTGCTCTTGTCTGTCATAATCTCTTCTAGCCCATGGGTATCTTCTCCATCCTGGAAGAGGAATGCATGTTCCCCAAGGCAACTGACACCTCTTTCAAGAACAAGCTCTATGACCAGCACCTGGGAAAGTCCAACAACTTCCAGAAGCCCAAGCCTGCCAAAGGCAAGGCTGAGGCCCACTTCTCCCTGGTGCACTATGCTGGCACAGTGGACTACAACATCTCTGGCTGGCTGGAGAAGAACAAGGACCCTCTGAATGAAACTGTCATTGGGCTGTACCAGAAATCATCTGTGAAGACCCTGGCTTTACTCTTTGCCAACTATGGTGGAGCAGATGCTGGTCAGTTTTGTGGAAATTGTTTTTTTGATGTGGGATAATTGTCACAGAATTAAAGCCATAAACACTAAACCTTTAAAGTTGCTTAATGTTAGCTTTAAAACTTTTTGTTTTCCTTTATTTAATTCACAGAGGCTGGTGGTGGCAAGAAGGGAGGCAAGAAGAAGGGTTCTTCCTTCCAGACTGTCTCAGCTCTTTTCAGGGTATAGTACTACATCTGTTATCTCTGAAATGTGTAGAAAGGGGGTGAGCTACTATTAAATTTGAAAGCTATTTTAAATTACTGTTGAGTGGGTAAATTTCTTTTGAAATTCCACATCAAGTTTTCCAGGCTCCATTTTAGTATTGTGAGTATGTCCAAAAATGAGCATTCAGTCTCCAAAATCATGGAAATCCACAAATTTGTGGCAGGTTTTTTTCTTGGGTTTTTTTTTGTTTGTCTTTTTTTGGTTGTGTTTTTTTTTTTTAAAGCAGATATAATTCAGATCTTCATATTTTTATGTCGTTAGGTCAGACTACAATGCTAATATTAGTATTCCTGCATTTCAGTTGAGGAGTTGAAGGAGACATTCATCTCATAGGAATAAATCTCTATTTTTTAAAACTTAAGTAGCTTGACTTCTGAAGGCAGAATGTGAAACATCTAAGTAATTTATTCTTCCTGAACATGTGAAATTATATATTAGTTTTCACTGAACCAAAAGCAGGACTGTAGTATTTCAGTCTAAAAATGGTGCTCAGTATCTTCAAATAAGAGAATTTTTTTGGTTTCTGTGGCTTTGTCTAAGTGCAACAAAACCCAACTTGAGAAGTTGTAAAATCATTACCTGGGGTTGGTGCATCAAACACTCAATACAAGGAAACTCACACTGGTAATTGGTTCCTCTAGGAGAATCTCAACAAGCTGATGACCAATCTGCGGAGCACTCACCCCCATTTTGTGCGCTGCATCATCCCCAATGAGACTAAAACACCTGGTAAGATGCTCAAGCAGAAAGATTCTGGCTCTGATACATCCATGCCCCTCTGCACTGCCATCTGTGCCACTCATTTGTGCTCTGCATTGCCAGGGGCCATGGAGCACGAGCTGGTGCTGCACCAGCTGCGCTGTAACGGCGTGCTGGAAGGGATCAGGATTTGCAGGAAAGGGTTCCCCAGCAGAGTCCTCTATGCTGACTTCAAACAGAGGTGAGAGCACGGCGCTTGTCAGCATCATTAAAAGCAATGTTGGCTCATTCATGGGTCCATTTAGGCTGTGCTCTGTTTTCAAAAACAGTTGCTGGAGTTTAGTGGCTACTGTGTGTTGCTTGGACAAAAATAGCCTTATTTTCCTGTGATTTCACAGATACAAGGTGCTTAATGCCAGTGCCATCCCCGAGGGACAGTTCATCGATAGCAAGAAGGCTTCTGAGAAGCTCCTTGGCTCAATCGATGTGGACCACACCCAGTACAAATTTGGACACACCAAGGTACAAACCCCCCCATCCCTTGTCTGCCTGGGCTTTGCTCTACCTGACAGTGATGTGCTGCAACATTCCCTCTCTCCAGGTGTTCTTCAAAGCTGGGCTGCTGGGACTCCTGGAGGAGATGAGGGATGAGAAGCTGGCACAGCTTATCACCCGCACCCAAGCCAGGTGCAGGGGCTTCCTGATGAGGGTGGAGTACCAGAGAATGGTGGAGCGGAGGTACACCTTCCTCTTCTTCAGTTCAAGTCACTTTGCTCATGGGAAAGTGTTGACACTCATCAGACTGAGAATATTCATTGTATGTTTTAATTATTCCTCAGGGAGTCCATCTTCTGCATCCAGTACAACATTCGTGCATTCATGAATGTCAAACACTGGCCATGGATGAAGCTGTTCTTCAAGATCAAGCCCTTGCTGAAGAGTGCAGAGTCTGAGAAGGAAATGGCCAACATGAAACAAGAGTTTGAGAAAACCAAGGAGGAGCTTGCAAAATCTGAAGCAAAGAGGAAGGAGCTTGAAGAGAAAATGGTGAAACTGGTGCAGGAGAAAAATGACCTGCAGCTCCAAGTGCAGGCTGTGAGTTTATCACCTTTAGTTTATCACTCAGAAAATTAGTCTATACATTCACACTGTTCTTTGCAAATAGAAAATCAGACTATAGAAGACCAAAAGTCATAAATTTGGGGAATTATCCACCATATATATGTGAATATGAGGAAACAAATTCTGGCAGTGATGTGATAAGCACACTGACAGCCAGTGCAAAGACAGAGATTTTCAAGTGGGAGTCAGTGCTAATGTCTTCAGAGGAAGGAGGCAAATGTAGATCCTTAACACAAGGAAGGAAAATGAAATAAATGGTAAAATCCAAACGACACTTGAAAGTAGTACTTCTGAATGCAAGTGCAGGAAAAGCCATCCTGTCTCTGCTTGGTAACTAGCAGTTAAGATCCTTCTGTTGCCGGAGTGAAGGTCAAGTTTAGCTGCTACTCAGTGATAAAAGAGGCAGAGAAGAGAAACTTCAAAACACTAGAACTTACAAAGTTCTGTCTCCCCACCAGGAAGCAGATAGCTTGGCTGATGCTGAGGAAAGGTGTGACCAGCTCATCAAAACCAAAATACAGCTGGAAGCCAAAATTAAGGAGCTGACAGAGAGAGCAGAAGAAGAAGAAGAGATGAATGCTGAGCTGACAGCCAAGAAGAGGAAACTGGAGGATGAATGTTCAGAGCTGAAGAAAGATATTGATGACCTTGAGCTAACACTGGCCAAGGTGGAGAAGGAAAAACATGCCACCGAAAACAAGGTATGAGGCAGAACCTGTCACTTGCACTCCAGAAAATGGGCTATGTGCTATCACAGAACTTCTAGATGTACTTTCTGTATTTATATTTGCTCCCTTCTTCGTGAAGGTGAAAAACCTGACTGAGGAGATGGCAGC
>VXBB01010334.1:0-34346 GCA_013399915.1 Illadopsis cleaveri | reverse complement strand
GGAGCCGAGGAGAGGCAGTGAGAAAGGGAATGCTGGGCTGGATCAGTGAAAACGTAAAGGACAGTTCACACCCAAAGGGTCCCCTGGGGGTTTATAAACACAATATGTAATTCTTAGAACCAGTCAAAGACAAGTCAAAACCAACTCAACTCATAAGCTGATTATTTCAGGGTTTTTGCAGGCTATGATGTATTTTAACCTTATCTAGCACCTAATATTATCATTAAAATGACCTAATGTTCAACTGAGCACTGCCCTATCCTACCCCACAAGAGCGGGGTAAATCTATTTTAGAGGCTTTCTTTTGAAACAAGAAAAGTCATATTAGAAATCCTGTTGTATCAAGCACAAAACTCCACTAAGAGACTCTTTTAGGTTTCCATAAATGTTGCAGTGCATTTCCACACCCAAACAAATGTTTCCAAATAAGGAAAAGGGAGTTTCAGTTTCAGCCCTGACTTTTAAGGAAGAAGCACCAGAACTTTCCGTGTTTCTCTCACCGTGGTTAGCCCGGTGCCAGGACAGGAGCACTGGTTGGATTTTGGAAATGTTTCTCAAATGTGGTTGTTTCTGTTGGGCAGCAGACCAAATTATCCCTCCTTGATGGTTGTATACCTCCTAAGAAGGAGCACAGAGGTGCTCAGGGATTTTTGGGGTGCCTGAGCCAGGTGTAATGGGCTTTCCTGCACCTGCACATGGCTTTTTGATTTGTTTTTGTACAATTCGTTATTTTATCAGTTGTTAAAAAGTTGTTTTTCAAAGCACACCTGGTCAGGGACACTGGGAAAGGGCCATGTCATGAGTGAAAACTGGGGCTTACCATGAAATGTCTGAGTAATTTTTTTTAAAAAATGATTAATTTTAAGCCAAGGCAGAGAAGCAAGAGAGTGAAAGGAGTGGGGGTCATTTCCAACTGCTCCTTCATAGTGTGCTTTGGCTCAAGGCCAAAAAAACTGAAGGGGAGACCCTGTAATAAAATGCATTAAACTAATTTCTTTCTTTTTTTCTTTTTTTTTTTTAAGATTTAGAAGCACTTTGGTGTTATCTGACCTTTTGAAATCCCCACCCTTTTCTTTTTGGTAGGCAGCCAAACGTATACATCACATACAACGTATTTTAATTTAAATATTACATTAATTACTATTACCTAAATTATCAATTATCAAACTGATTGATATTATTACCTAAACTATCAAATACAGTTATTACTTAAAATATCTCCAATGGCATGCATAGATTTCAAAAATCATGGTTTAGTACATTTTTTATGAAATGTTTCTGTTGTTATTTGAGAGGATCTTGGAAATCCAGGAATTTTGAAGAAGAGAAGTAAGAATTGCATTCTATTCCATTTGTTCTGCCACAACAGATGTCAATAAAAATACAATAACAATGGAGTTATCACTATTTTTAAAATATCCTCCATAATTTATAGCATCCCCCATTCAATGCCTTGTTTACAAACAGAACAACTGTTATTATCTATTTCAGACCTTTTGGATTCTCAGAATTTATTAATTATCTCAAATTTTCACTCCTTCAGGACAGAAATTTTAGTGAGTATAGTGATAAGTGGTTCTGAAAGCAACTTCTCCTCAGATATTTAGTTCTAAGAGGAAACCCTCGCCCTAAGAATACAAATTCACTTTTTAGCATTTCCCAGTATTAGTATTATTCCTCATACAAACACTAATTATTGGCCAGACCAAAGACCGCTGAAGTCATTCCATGGCTTTGCAAATTTATATCAAACTGTCTGAACATTCCAACAGCCTCTAACAGAAAACAAAAAGCACCTTTTAGGAAAGAAAAGGGGGGGAAAAAAAGCATTTTCCTCAAGTTTGATTTTATCATCGCTATTATTCCAAAGCTTTTGCAAAGGATAGCAGCTGTTTGTCACAAATAATGCTAAAAAGAAAGGATTTGTAACTGTAATTTTTGCACTCTTTCCATACTTGGGGCCATTTACTAAAGTAAATTACAGCAAGGAGTGGTTATTGTGCTAATGCAGGAAGAATCTGCTCTTTATAACTGCAAAATTTCATAATAATGTGTTTTACAGTGTGGTCCAAACCTGATTACTCAGAGAAAGGACAATAAAGAATGAAAGCAGATGCTCATTAGGAACCCTACAATATCAATGAAAAAGAAAAATTACTTAAAAAAAAAAAATTAAAGAACCAACCCTACATGAAACATCATATTGGATGACAAAATAGAAGACTGAGTTCTTCAGATTTATACTTTTATAATAATAAAAGGGGAGACAAAAATACAGATATATTTTCTAAAAATATGAAGTTGAAGAGGAAGAGTCTGACTATCTTGATATATATTTGCAAAGATACATTATGCTTTCCCTATTCTACTCTTTTGGAGTATTGTTTTTCATGCTTCCAAAATTTTAGGGAAAATTTTTATTCTAAAAGTTTTGTAATTTTTTTTCTCATTTGTTTTTGAATAATCCTGGTAAGATTTTTGAGACAATGCAACAAACCAACAAACCTCAAAATTAAAATAACACCAGCAATAATAAAGTAAAGGTTGTTATTCATACTATAATAAAAATGTACTAATTAAATTCAAATAACAACCTCCTTTGAAAAAAAGACAATTAGAATTGAACCGCAGCAGATGAGAAATTGTCAGGAAAAGGATTTAAACCTGACTCCCAACTTTGAGCATCCCCACCGAGTCTGAGCATTAAATCCTATTTCTTGGTATCATATGGAGAGAATCGTCTTGAATTTTCAGACTGAATGTTAAAATTTCAACACTGGAGGCAAGAAAAAAAAAATGAGCAGCAAAAAGAAAAGGGTGTGACCACGAGCTGGGTTCAAAAAATCCAACTCTTTCTGCGCTGGAAAATTTTGTGTTTGATGTGGAATCACAAACACCAAGTGAACCTGAAACCACCCAGGCTTGGTACTTCAGAGCACAGCTGGAATTTACAGCCAAAACTGATTCCTAAACACACACCTGTGAAATTAATACTTCACTCCTTTTAATCGTTTTCATACTCCTTTAATTTTGCCAGAACCTGATCCTCAATCGAAAATTTTCAGTAAATTTCCTTGATTTCTGCCCATTCTGGAGCATGACAAATACACCAGAACTCAGTGTGACCACATGCATTGGAAGAAATGGTTTCCATTAATTTCCTTTTCTCCTGTTGCAGGAACTCCTTTTTAATAGGAAAAATTCCCATCCATATGTTTAGGTATATGCGTTGATGCATCTGTGCGAAGTATTAGAAAAGTAAAGAAAAAAATGTATTTTTGCCACAATTTTTATGTAAGTACATTCATATTTATTCACAAAATCAATGTATATTTACATATCTAAATCCATTTATATATATATATATTTTATATATGTATTTCTGCCTCCATGTGTTCATGTATTTGCACATATAAACACAAAAATATAAATATATTTGCATATGTATGTATCCCTCTGGTCTCCTTTCCTCACCAACCGCAGCCCTTTATTCAGTGAAAGTTTCCAAGTGTCTGCACATTTATTTCTGGATAAAAGAAGCAGTTTGAGCTCCTGACCACCATTCTCTAACAAATAATTCTTTGTGGCTGTAATTAAGATGGCTCTGAAAGACTGCTGGGATGTCTTAGTGGTCTGGAGAGCACTCCCCCCCTCCCCTGAAACAAAATCCTTTATCACGTTTTTGAATTAATTATAAAAGTTAAAAATTAAATCTTTCTTGTGTCCCCCATAATAATCCTCCCAGATCAGTTTTTGTCCATATTAATGGAGAACACATCCCGAGTAAGATTTAATTTCAAACTTTTATAATTATGGTTAAAATTAAATCTTACTGTGGCTGTATTACACATTAACATGAATGAAAGCCAGCCTAGGAGGATTATCAATGGTACCCCAGCACGATTTATTTTTAACTTTTGCAATTAATTAAAATCTTTGGATAAAGATCTTGTTTTGGGGTGGGAGAGTCCCTATTAAGATGAAGCCCATGATGTGTTTCCATTCTTGTGCAGGGTGTTGAAGATGGGAAGGCAAAGGCTAGGAGAGCTCAGGGAGATCATCCAATAAATCATTCCTGCCTGGCACAGCAAGACTTGGTTCTGAGCTGCTTCTGCTCTGGAGAAAATGGTAATAACACACCAAAACAGCAGTTTGCTCCTTAAAAACACTCAGCAGCACCCAACAAGTTTGCAGACAACCTGACACCACCCAGAATACCATGAGAGGTATCATCCCGTTCCAGTTCTCCTTTTTTCTCTCATTAAAAAAAAATATTTTTAGGAGTAAAATTACTTTTCCTTGATTATTTTTGTGGTTTTCCCCACTAGAAATGAATTTAGCACTAGATCTCCCTCACACTCAGCTTTGCTGCACCAACTGTCCTTTGCCAGACAAAAAAAAGGGATGAAGCTCCCAGGGATCTTCATCTCCAGCCATGCTGAGTCCCTCAGGGCTCAGGTTTTTCTCTCTCACTGCACAGGAAGCTCAACCCAACCCTCTCTGCTCCCCTGTGGAGAGGCCACGGACTCACTGGGAATGGTGGAGTTTGGAAAAGACCCTTCAGACCACCAAGTCTGATCATAAACCCAACACTGCCAAGCCCAGCCCTAAACCACGTCCCCAAGAGCCACGTGTTGTTCTGGCACCAGCTGGGGACGAGCAGAACTTAAAATAAGCAGAATGAAATGATGTTTGAGGGATTTTTCCCCTCAGAGAAGTTTCTTCAGTCAATGGCTTTATTCTTCCGCAGTCAAACACTTTACACTGCTGAAAAGTTATATTAAGCCAGAAATTATCTAAATTCCCTCTGAAGAGCCAACACAGAGGTTGCAATAAGGGCTTTGCAGCACTTGGCTTTTATAAAACAACTGGGGTTTTTTTTAGAATGAGTTCTGCCCCATCTCTGGAAGTATCCAAGGCCAGGTTGGATGGGGTTTGGAGCACCCTGGGATAGTGGGAGGTGTCCCTGCCCATGGCAGGGGTGGCACAAGAGGAGCTTTAAGGTCTCTTCCAACTCAAACCATTCTGGGGTTGTCTAAAATGTGCCTTGGGGAAAAATAATCAGAAAGAGAAGCTGAGAAAAGACAAGGCCCAGAGAGAGAAATAGTCGTAGCCAGAGTCTGAATTAAATCTGTGAAAGGGATCACACTTGGCTGGAAACAAAAGCACTGTCTCCTACATGATTCTTTCAGCAATCAGGAAATGGGAACTTGCCCACTCTTTGTAAATATGAAAGTATTTATATTGCATCAAAAGGATCTGATTCCACTATCGTGTTTTTCTTCTAAGACAAACCGCAGAGCTCAAAAACTTTGGCTAACCCTGTCCTTCTCAGTGATTTGCTTTAAGCTGCATAGAAAGAATATCTCAGTTTGTGCTTCCCAGAAAATATCACCTGAAAAACAAAAGTAATACTGTAAGGGAAGGGTCTGATTTTAGCATGGAGAGGAGGCCAGGAGGAGCAGAGAAAACATAATCTTGCACATCCACCTTGGAAAACCTGACAACACTGCAATGA
This sequence comes from Illadopsis cleaveri, assembly GCA_013399915.1. NCBI lineage: Eukaryota > Metazoa > Chordata > Aves > Passeriformes > Timaliidae > Illadopsis > Illadopsis cleaveri. Next base: position 28,828 of record VXBB01010334.1, on the reverse strand, counting down.
AAACATGAATGGCTTTTATAAAACAAGAGGCTGAGACATCCTCACTTGTTCCTGTGCCCTTAAGGAAATTATTTTATTTCCTTTTGGTGTTGTAGTTAATTTTCTGTAGGCAGTCAGTCATCCATCGACTAAAGTTCTTCCAGAAGAAGAGTTGGAAATACCTCATTTTTGGTCAATATTAAGCACAGTATTATTGAATATACAAGTCAAAGGAAGATTGTCTAAAATACAAATAAATACATATATATATATATTTATATAATACATATATCAATAAGGAGAGGGGTATTTTCCTCTCTTTTCCTTCCCAAATGAAAGAGTATCCATATATAATATTTCCATGTAGGAATATCATACCTAGTCCTCAAATAACAATCCTGGTCAGTTCTGACACAACAAGGAATAAACTGTTCTACAAAGAAGGAGTAAAATATCCCTCCAAGGGAAGCTTCAACTACTCAATGAGATTTTCTTAAACAATCTCCTCCTGATTTGCTGGCACCTTTTTTTCTGTTTCCCTCCTTTGTTATCCTGTGAGCAGGATCCTTATTTTCTACTGGAAGCAGTCACCTACATCTAAGCAAAGTATAATCTCAAAAATAAAACAGCAAACAAGTCACTCGTAGATTTCCTTCCCTTTCCCTGTTTGTTGCCCTGTACATTCCCAACTGCAAACCATAATTATTTATTTGGGGAAGTCCTGTAAGCCATGTCATCACCAGTGCCGAGGAATTTTCTGGGAATGGTTTGAAACGTTTCCAGTTAAGCTCCAGACTTAACATCTCCAGAAGAAAAACTAATGTTTCCACCACATACTTTATTAAGCCCTTTAGGTCCTTTTACAAGGGAGGAAATACCAATTAACGTATAATTTAGCAGAACAAAATATTATCCCATTTCAACCAGTACCCACTTCCTTGAAGTTTATTCAAGCATTAATAACCATTTAATGCAATTTAACTACACTGAGGTATCCGTTACATTAATATCATATATCCAGCAGGAAATTAGAGTTTTGTCTCTATGAATTTTGTATTACAAGAAAGTCTTTATAATTTTATTCTGCACTTTATGGTGGCTAATTTGAGTTTTAAAATGGTTCAGATAACTTCCCAGCCTCTCTCCTCTGCGCTGTAATACGACTAACAAATTGTTACTGATGTTAAAAGATCATGAACACATCATTTATTAAATGGGACTGGAGAGAGAAGTTTGAAAGAAGAGTGCATTTCCCAGATAATCCCGGTGTTTCCAGGAGCTGACATCCAACCACGGGAACAAACCCCATGGGCTGGGATGCTCAGGACCCTGGGCTCCACAGGAGTGGAAACAAACTCAAAAAATATTCTTGAATTGACTCTCTCAGCCTAAAGATACCCTCTGCCCACTCTCCAGTAATCTTTAACGTGGGCACTGGGCTGGAAGTCTAATGAAAAAGAGATTTTCACCATCTGACCTGGTCTGAGGAGTTGAGTTCAATTATAACTCAAAGAAAAACAGAAAATATTCCTAAAATCCTCAAATGTGAGACAAGCACATGTAGGTACAGCTCCTCTGACATTTCCTCAGAGAAACAGAGTAATTTTGGTTATTGCAGCATCTGTTCATTCATCTATTTAAAATCAAAGGTGATTTTACCTTTTAATTTTGTCAAAATATCAGAATATACACACCCAGCGCTGATGAAAACAACCAGAAATAAAGTCTGAGACAATGTAAATTGATAATTGATCTTGCTGTTAAAGGTTTTAATGGTATTTAGTGTTCAATTCTGCATCATGGATTTTACCTGAATATTTACCAATTTTTTTAAAATCTTCCTCTCCCAGTTAAAGAGGAATGAGAACACAGATTTCTCTTTCAGATTGGAGAATTTAAAGCTGTTTGTTGATGACTCCTTCCCTTAATAAGTATTTCTTAAACTGCAAACCTTTCTATATCTTTACACACATTTGTGTGTAGCTAGGTGAGCAATAAATCTTAATTCTGACATATTATTTTATATTGATTCTAGAACAGCTTCTCCCTTACAGACTGCTCTCCTCTAAAGCATAACTTTTCAGACATGCTTTTTTTAACTTATGTTGTGAGTGCTTTTGAGGGAAAATCAGTTGAAAGGAGATGGTTTAGGTGCATCCCAAGGAATTTCCAGCTCTGCCCACACCTCTCTCCTACAAATCTCCTACAGAAATTCCTACATTTCTCCACAGATCCTGCAGATCACTCCTTTGGTAATTTCAGTCACCACCTCCTTAAGCCACTGGAAAAAAAGTCCAGATGCTTTTCAAGCACTGAGGGTTAATTTGGAAAGAAAAGTGTTGTTTTCTGCCCTAACTGTATCCAAAAAAGTTCTGTATGTGTTGGTTTGAGGGTCAGTGCACCTGGATTAGCTGGAAAATCAGTATAGTTTCAAGCATTAGGAAAAACAGGTACAAGACCTGTGGAAATTATCCCATAAAAAAGGACAATTGTCCCATAAAATGGTTTATTGAGAGCCTGGGATGGAGGGAAGTGACCAGCCCAGTGAGAAGAACCAAAAAAATGGGTTGGACCCTCTCCCCAGTGATTTCCACATAAAAACAAATTCCCAGAGCACAGATCACAACCTTGGCTGTTGAAAGGAAGAAGTCTTTGCTACAAAGCCTTTTAATGAATAAATGCTACAAAATACACTGCTTTTTATGTCTCTACCAACAAGATAAGTATAAATAAGCTTGCAAACCCCTCAAAAGTCACCAAACACAAAATATTGTAATGCTGCCACTGGTGATTTCCACACCCTGGAAAAAAAAACCTGCCCTGAGCAAGCACTGCTTTGCCTCAGCCCTTTTCCAGCACAGCGCATTTTTTTCCTGTGTCAGAAAACTACAGATTCTGTAAATATCTGAAGGTAAATTTTCCTGGGGTGCACAACTGAGTCACCTGGATGCCTAAATGAGATGGCAGAGAGTGTTGGGGAGTCCACAATAAATTGCTTTTACTGGCAGCATCACTACAGAATAAAAGATATCTGTCACATTGTTGATATCTCCTCCTTATTGTGCCTTTTGGCATCTGTGGGTTGTTGAAGAAGCCTGAAAAAAAAAAAAAAAAAAAGCCTTTTCTGCAAATTCTTTCAACTCTTTTAGTTCTTTTTATTTGTCCAGCAGGCTTTGGGCTTGTTAAGCTTCGCCTATTGAGGGGAAGGGAAAAAAAATAGGCCAAATGCATTTTTTTAATTCCAGAAGTGCTCTCTGGCCAGAGGGAAGGGGCCAAACTCTTTGGTGGGAGAGTCAGCAACAGCAGATAGAGCCCAAGTTTAAGACTTAGAGAAATAATGTAATTTAGATATCATAATTGTCTTGGTTTTAATTGTTTGCTGCACATTAAATTTCTTTCTGCAGTAGCACCAGCACACAGGTAGAAAACATCAGCATTTATGAGGAAAAAAGTCCAATAATACCATTTAAGAGAGGAAAGCAGCACAGAGACCTTGAAGCTGATATTTCTTTTATCTGCATTACAAAGAGTTGCACAAACAAAAAATACACTGCACTGCAATATGCAGAGAGGAAAAACTCGCCAAACACAGAAAATAAAGCAAGAATTACCAGTATCTGTCATGTGGCAATGATTTGTGCTGATATAAATTAATAATTCTTCTGCATTCAAATGCACCCCAGGATTAAATTGTGGTTACACCAGAAGTTCCCACCCAGGTACTGGTTATGGAAATTTATCAATACAATTAGCCTGAATAATCTCTCCTTTAGGTTAGCCACCCCTAAAACAGAAAATATATTTGCCAAGCCTCAGCCTGGAGGAAAGAACAGACACCAGAAACAGCATTGATGTGAAAGGAAATAATAAGTGACTGCCAGCATGGTTTGCTCTGCCTAAAATTCTCCTTTTAATGAACTTCAGCAGAATTTTGACCAATTTCTTAGTCCTGCTAAGCACACATATGTAGGGTTTGTGGTTTTCCTTATATACTTATTTTTCCATCGATTTCCAATGGGAAAAAAAAAATAGCCTGAATTTTTCATAGAAAGCTTAATAATGTTTCAATACATCAGTAACTCCACATCATACAGGATCACTAAATCACTGTAGAAATAAGAAACTCTTTTAAATGTAATAATTAATTAATGATTCTGGCTGCAGCTCCCATTTGTTGTACCTACTGCCACTTAATTTAATTCAATTCTAAAAGTAAAATATAATTCAGCAATCCTTTGAGGAAAAACCAGATATTTTCACTATTTTATGGATATGGAAGAATATATAATTAAAGTAAGCCAGATCCACAGGAGTGTAAAGAAAAATTCTTGCCTAATAAAAATCACTACTCAAAATAGTTTGAGATACACAGTGTATTGCAGTGAAGTACAGTTCAATTAATTCAATTAAACCTGCTTGAAAAAAAAAATTAAACTGTGCTTTTATTTTCTAAATATTCTACTGAGAAAAATACGGTTCAGAGAGAAATCAGCGTTTTATGACAAAAAGATGCAGCATGAGCACAGTTTAATATGTCACCAACTTTACAGATTTTTACTCCAATAAAATGCACTCGTGAACCTCTTCTAATAAAAGCCCCACACGCAAGAAAAAGTCAACTGCTGCAGTTTTTATTTTTAAACTTATTGGTACACCAATAAAACGAGAGGAAAGAACCCAAACAAGGAGAGAAAAAAATTGAAAAATATGTGTGTATATATACATATATATACTTGTATAAATACATATACTTATATAAATATAAGTGTACACATATATATATATATACTTATATGTATACAACTATAAAATATAAGAGAAAGGGACAATTATGCAGGAAAATATTTAAAATGTTTTAATGTAACAATCTAAGATGTTGCTTTTCCTTATCAGGTCTGTTGAATGAGAAGTGACATGACTTCAGCCTAAACTAATTTTTACTAATAACACGAACTATAATTAATATGTGCCTTTTGTCAATGACATTTTTTGACATTCTGATTGTATCCCAATAATGAGACCTGGCCTGGGAAGAGCTTTGAGGTCCCCACGTCCCAGGTTGGACTGAAAATGTGACACCACTTTTAATAATTTGATATAAGTAAAATGCAGACTGAATTTCTCCACAGAAGCACCCAAATAATCTTCAGTGCCACTAACAGGTTTTACAGCATTCAATTGAGGGGATACAGAAGAAGTGAAAATTCCCATCTATTCCAGCGAATGAAAAGCCAGAGAAGTTAAAATGCAGCTTTCCTTAAATGTTTCGTTTATCCTGGATATTTGTTATAGAATTAAAATCAAAATATAGAAAGTTTACTTAATGTACACAGGAAAACAGAATTTTTGGGGACTGTCAAAAATAATTGGTTCCACTGCTGCAGGGCTTTGTGTGTCTAATGAACAAAAACCTATGAAAACCTCAATTTTTTTGTCATTAATTTCATTAATCCACCATTTGAATGTTTGCTTTAAATACCAGATTGGATCTTAAAAAAAGAAAAATGAAAACTAAACATATTCTACAAAGGATACAAAAATCTCACGAGGGAGACAGAGTTGTGGATCTGTCTGAAGGTTGGGGCTGCTCTTGTGTGATGTTCTGCTCCCTGACAATATTTTAAGGTGAGAACGACCTCAGAATGATCCATTTCAACCCCTGCAGAAGTCAGGCCCACAGCAGTAATATTCTATTATATATTTAAAAAAACCCCTCTAAACAAACAAACACCAGAAAACCACAATGAAAAAGCAACAAAACCTCTCAGTTTTTGCAGGTTACAGCCATGAGCTTTGATTAGGAATAGGAAATAACCCAAACCAGAGATGAAGAATTCCCATATTCAGCCTGCTCCAGGCAACTCAATCCCAATGCTCCGACCTATTCCAAGGAATCAGATGAAACAACAAATCCCCAAGCATCTTTCTTAACTGATTTACCCTTCTAGACATGCAAGATTCAACAAATATTAATTGAAATTCAAGCCAAATTGGTCAGAGAATGAGTTCCTAAAATGCTTTATTCAAGGAGCCCGAGAGTCTGGATTTCTTTCTTCCACCGCCATTATTGGAAATAAATTTGCACTGATGGATCAGCAAAGCACTGATAAGAAATCAAAGATTCAGAAAGTTGTTTTTTTTCCACTTTGGAGCACTGTGGGAGAACAAAATGACACGTTCTGATGCGCAGCCCTGCTGTAGCCACTGCAACAGCTACAAGTTATGAGTTCCCAAACTTTTCTACAATTGCTTTTATAATCTCTTTCTTTTAATATTCCCTTTCTAGGCTATAACTTTAAAATTCTCTCTAAACCAATTGAGAAGCAGAAAAATAAAAAGGCAAGAAATCCAGGGATTTTACAGTAAAAGCTATAACTGTGCAAGGGTTTTTTCTTTTTTTTTTTTGAGTAGCTCTTCTGCTAAAAAGCAGAAGGGAGAGAAAGCCGAAATTTGAAAGCATTGAAGGGAAATAGGCCCTTTGTTGAATATATTTAAGAAAAAGCGTTGATATGGAACTTCTCAGTGTGCTCTCTAAATTCTTTAATAACACATGGCATGATTCACAGCTTCTGTTTTCTTACCAGAGCTTTTCCAAAACTTTCCTTCCGAGACGTTGCCCGAAGTTTTCTCAGGCATGTGAATGGGATTTCTCTTGGCCTGATAGTTCTGCCACGCATTTCCCCTTCCAACAGCTATTAAGCATCCTCAGGTGCCAAGCAGTTCATATAATTGAGAATTTGGGTATTTCATTCTGGGTTTATGCAGGGGAAGAATTAATCCTTTAGCCACTCACACTTCACATGCATTTGTTCACAGAGCCGGGGGTGTTCATGTTTTCTTTCCAAAGGGAAAAAAGTGTTTCTTGGAAGTCTGAGAAGTTTGTTTCCTGGGTGTTTTATTCAGAATCTTTGCCACGTTCTTCCTCGCTTCCTGCAAGTTCACTTAACAGATTTTTGGCTCCCATGCAAATATTTTTTTTATATAATGGTGATGATGCACATAATCGTCTGTCGGCCAGTAACTGAAGGAATTTGACAATATCCACGCACGATGAGGTTTTTTTTTTCAGTCCCCTCATCGAGTTTTTCATTCTTTGTGCCATCTCCACAGCACTGCTTCTCATTTTTCATTTCATTTCCCTCTGGCTTCTGGTCTTCATCTCAGCCTGAGGGTGGAGTTCACCTCTGTGGAGCCTCTGTCTGTCATCAAACACTGCACCCAGAGGTGTTGCACAGGGTGCCCAGAGAAGCTGTGGTTGCCCCTGGATCCCTGGAAGTGTCCAAGGCCAGGTTGGACAGGGCTTGGAGCAGCCTGGGATAGTGGAAGGTGTCCCTGCACACAGCAGGAATGGAATGGGATGAGTTTAACGTTCCTCCTAACCCAAAACAAACTGTTCTATGGCTCTCAGAAGTTACAAAGGCTCCTAAGAACACACCTGCATTTCAGAGCTTGATTTTATACACAGTCCCACACTCGGGGCTACAAGAACAGCTCTGAAGCTGCATCCCAGATTAGAAAATACCGTCCAAAAAGTTCTATGGAGAACAAGCAAAAATTTCACAAAACAACCAAACCAAGCAAAATTTAGCATTTACTGAGCAGAGTAACCTGAGTTAACTGAGTTTAAATCCCCTTTCCCTATCTGGGGATAGTCATTCCCACCCACTTCCCAGCCACACAGTGGGAATACAATGCAAAAACTGAAACAGCTTTTCTTTCTTTTTCCAGAACATCCAGAGTGGAATAACTAACAATAATCACCCAGTTCATCCATATCTTTCTAAAAGGACTCTGTGTGCACACACTGTGTAGGATATGGTCTATAAAACTCCTCCTGAACATGCAGCTTGGACCCTTCCTGGCATCACAAGCCCCACACCACTTGTTCTCTGCAGATGAAATTTCTTGAATTTCCAGATGTCCAGGGAACCATTTGGATCTACTACTTTCCCCAGATACTCAAATATCCAGAAATCCTGAACAAATGTATTTAAGTCACTGAATTTCACGCTTAAAATAAAATTCTAAGTGAGGAGGAAAAAAGAAAAATACAGATTTATCTGGGGAGTGTTAAACATATGCTAAACCTATACCCTTATTTCTGCAAAGAGAGGGAGATGGTTAATGTTTTTATGAGTGATGGTTAACCCTCTAAGAACCATGAAAATCTCTTGTAAACACAGCACTCATTACAGAGAAATAGAGGTGGAAGGAAGAGAACTGAGGCAGAAAGTAGCAAGAGTAAAAAAAGACAATATGAAGTACCAACTTCAAAATGTTGTGCTCTAGAGCTGGGGGAGAGATACTGGAGAAGTTAATTGAATAGGACTTTTAAAATAAGCCTTTACATTTCATTCATGATTCTGCCTTAAAGAGGAGTGTGAAGTTCGCTGGTGGCATAAAAATTAGCGAGATCATCCATACCCAGAAAGGTGGAAATACGTCCTGTGAATGTGTCATGTCTCCTTTATCAGATCAATATAAATGGAGTTAAATATAGTTACACAAAATACAAGTTCAAGGCGGCACATTAATCCTAGCAAAATGGTACTGGGTGAGGAACATGACTGCTCAGGATGGAAAAGTAAATGAAGAAGAGATTTTAGTCTTGGCATGGATATAAACAGGTATAAACTGACTGCCACTGAGTTTCAGGCTGGATACCAGAGAAAAAGCACAAGGGGAGCATCATTCCTGAATAGCTGCTCAGTGCTCTACACCACAGGCAAAGCAAAGTGGAAGGAAAACACTCAATTATTTTCAATATAGAGGCTGAAGAATTTCTGAACAGGATTTTAGGTTGTGAACTGTTTTTTTGGTGCAGTAGGCAAAAATAAGGCCTGAGCTAAGCCTGCGTCATTAGCTTACCTCAAAAATCTGTTCAAATCCTAGAGAAAAATTGAAATGAATTATATTACAGCAACTGGAAGTCGTTAAACTTTCCTTAAGAGCAAACAGAAGTTAGGAAGGTTAGGAAACCTCATCGTGGATATAGAAAGAGATTTTTTCTGTGCCTGGAGATGCTGGGGGAGAATTTTGCGAACAATTTGAAGGCTGCTGACTGGACATCTTTGCATGATAAGGACCAGATGGAAAACCCAGAAGAGACTCCACGAATTCACTTGCAAATTATCACTTAGCATTAATTATGCCCAGAAAGCTGCCTCGCATTGACGTTCGCATTACCGAATACTCCAGCGCGGAGACGTCTACGTAAAAGTTTATAATCAAAGCCATGCAAGCAATTTAAATATTGCAAGGCTATAAACAGATTAAAGATATGATTTTATTGGAGTATTTGGGTTTTGCAGCGAAACATTTTCGTCGTTGTGCCATGTGTGGCTTTTCTGCTTAGCTGCAAAACTCCAAGCAGGCTGGAATAACAGAGCTTTGTGATTAACCAAACAACCAATAACCCACATGACACGGCGACCGGCCATCATCCTTTGTGTAAATAAGGAAAGCTTATTTTTTTGCTCACTAATAGCCGGCACACAGCAATGAAATGCTTTTAATAAGTTTTTAAGAGGATAAGATCAGGGAATCAATGTGGTGAGTGCCCTTCTCGACGGCCGCACACCACGTAGCGTGACACGTTTGCGTTGTTATTTGGCCGTAAACAAAATGAAAAGATCTGTCACTGAAATTTAAACAGAGAGGCCGGTTACATAAACTCCAACATTCTCAGCCCCAGCACAGCACAATCAACAGTCTGAGGAGACTGCACAGCTAAACAAAGTTTGGGGATGTTTTCAGATAGGGGAGAAAGATTAATAACCAGAAAATAACTCTTGGCTCCCGCTACAAACTCTTAGGAATATAATTTTAAATTTGTGTAAATCCAAAGATTGATGCTCAAGCTTATGAAATAACCATTTTTTTCCGCAGCATTGAAATACACACCCACATGGAAACAAATCTTTTCACTGGCCAATTTTAACAGAATATACAGCTTTTACCAAAAAAAGCAACTTAAATAAATCTGACCTATCTGTTCTCGTAGATAATTGTAACTGCGGTCAGCAAACAACAAATCTTCTATAAATGGTCATCTTTCCAAATTATTCTGGCTTCAGAACAGGCCTGATTAATTGCACAAACACTGCGTGCCTCTGAATGCAATTTGTCTGTGTGGACCAACAGAGGATGCCTGAGACATTCTCAGCAGCCACGTGGGAGAGGATTTCTCTGCTTGCTGCAGGTAAACAACATTTTGCTCCATCACAAGACCCTGCAGATCACTCCAGTCCCAAACAGAGCTGTTGCCTTGCCCTAAATGGAAATATTAGGACCACTGGAATGAGAAGGAAGCTTGGAGAGGTCTCCTTCTAGGAGTAGCTTCCCTTCTCCAGCAGCATCTCCTGCTGCTGGCGGGCAGTGGGAGGTGAGTGCTCCCAGGGCTCCAGCTGGATTTCAGCAGATGACTTAAATCTTGTGCCTGGCGTTGAGGGAGGGCTGGCCCTGGGTCATCCCTCAGGCTTTTTTCAGCAGCAGCTGACACGGGGTTTGCTCAGGCTCAGATCTAAGGGTGGTTTCTAGATCAGCTGGACACAGACTGCTCCGTGCACCGATATCCATGGTGCCATCATCGAATAAAATAAGCACATGGTGCTCGTGAGCAGGAAGTCTCTTGTCGTCAATTTAGCTCTAGAAAGATGATGAATCACAGCCTAAGCTCTGCAGTATCCGTCTTCACTGAAATGCTGTAGGACGCCATAAATTCAGGCTGAATTTTACACATGGCATACTGTTTATAAATGCTATTTGTTGTGTGTGATTGAAACAATCTCCTTAACTCCATCAGAACTGTGTCAGACACCAGTGACAGCTGCAACTCAGAAATCAGGATTTCTGACTCAAGGGTTAATTGGATCTTCCCACTAAGGAGTTGGAGAGCAGCAGGAAGAGTAACTGGAGGGGTGGATCTGACTGCACTCCTCCTTCACCTTCAGGAGGAGTAACCATCCTGTTACAAAAACCAGGAGAAAATTATCTGGGAGACAGAGCTGATAAGCCATGAGCTGTGCACAGATGAATTGGCTGCATGGCTTCCTGCAAAGCACCCAACACCTCCTCTCCATAAATCCCATCATCTGGAACAGGGATATGATGGACAACAACATGGGCTTCCATCTGGGAAAAATCAAAATGTTTGTGCTCAGGAGCGTAAGAGATGGTATTTGAATTGCACAGATGAGAATTGCACACTTCTGCTGCCCCACGTGCTCCTAAGCTCTCACAGGGACACACCCGTGGCTGCCACCCTCTCCAGTTCCACCTGGTTTGTTCATGCAAAGAGAAAACGGGATCCACATTCCCTTCTGTTTTGGCAAAGGGTTTGGCAGTGCTTGTTTTGTTAAAAAAAAAAAATAAAAAAAATAAAAAAAAAAAATCCATTGCAAATTTAGAAGCAGGTCCCATTTCATGCCAGTTCTAAATGCCCCAAACCAATGTTTTTGATAAATTGTGCAGCTCATGGCACACCTCTCATTTCTCCTCTTTTCTCTGCAATGCATAGAGTTAAAGTTGACAAAAATCTTGCTGGTTTGCAGGATTTAAAACGTTACACACTCACACTGCCCAGATTGACAACATGAGCTGGGATGGTGCCAGAAGAGCAGCAATGATTTATTAGGTCTGTAGCACTTAATCCAAGAAATAAAAAGGACTTATGTGACGGATGAGCACAAATGAACTATTGGGTCAGACATCCATTTCTTAAAATGCAAAATAAAAAAGGGTCTGAAGCAAGATTTTGTGTAGGGCTTAGTATACATTAATGTATTAGAGCTTTGCTGGTATACTTTGAAATTTCTGGGTTTTAACCAGCTCCAAATGATTATTTTTTAAAAAACCAGACTGGCTGAAATAAATATTTACCAAATCCCATCACATCATACTCCCCTTCCCTGGTAATATCATCATGGCTCAGAAAACATTTACAAAGCATTAGGACAGAGGCTGAAACCCTGACCCAAAGTCAATGACCAAATTCCCACTGTCAGCAGAGATGTGGAGCTCCATGCTAAAGCCTCTCCCCTTCTGCAATGTAAGCAGTGAAGGCACAGGGACCTTTTACATCATCCTCAGCAAGATCAGAGCCTGCACACGGGGCCAAAGAGCCTTTAGAGCTGAGTGTGGTCTGAGTCAACACCAGGAATAAACCAGTGCTTGAGTGCCAACATCACGTTCTACCAGAGTTCCCTTCTCAAAAAACATGGTAGCAGACCCACCATGTGATTATTCTGTAATTCTGGGACATTTCAAGAGGAAAGTGATTTCATTCTTTCTATGAGTCTCTCTGGCAAAGCCTTGAGCTGCTGGGCTTTGAGCTTTCCTCACCTGAAAAAAAAAACAAACAACTTTTTTCTCTCCCATCTGTAATATTGATAAATCATTTTCAGCACATAAATTTCCCTCCTAGCATAAAAGCTTGATCAGAAAGCAATAAAAAGTACAATAAATAGCCAGCTCCACTCTAACCTGTGTGGTTTGACACAGCTGAACAAGCTGTGAAAAGGAATATTGTTCCTTTAATAGAACGTCTGAAATGGTGCTCAAAACAGATTGGGCTGACAATTTCTGCAACCTTGGTGTCTCCTCCAAGATTTACAATGGCACAGCTCCCCTTTTTTTAGCGAATTAAACCTTGTGTCAAGGCTTAAAATTAAATCCAAACTTCTTTTCTTCTCTGTACAGAAGGAACAAATTGGCACCACATGCCAGCAGTCAAGGAGTGCTGATGGGAAACAGAGTGAAGGGAGCGCCCTCCAACCTGGAAGGCGTCACTAGTCAAAATCAACTGGGATAAACAGTCAATTCCACTTAAAGTTTGACATCCAAAGGCTTGTAGGATAGAAACATTCGAATATAAGGATTCCTCTGTACCACACGGGCCTGTTTCGGTGCCAGCACTTAAACTTTCTGTGCTGTGCAAGCACTTTGTGGGAATCTGCCTTCGGTAGGGTTTGATGTTGTGAGATCATTGCCTTGCCAAAGCCTTTTTAGTTTGTTCCAGAAGGAAAAAAAAGGAAATATGACAGAGATTCAGAGAGTATGAACATCACTGACTCAATATCACCTACTGCTACCAATAGAATTTTTTGTCATTGTGCAGGATTCTGGTTTATAGCATTTAAAATCTTACTTGAATACATATGGCAGATAAAACAAAAGGGTGTTTCTAAGGACAGGCATATGGACTGTTTTCACAAACAGAAAGGTAAGAATAGCTTGTACAAAACTACCCAAAGGTCACACTATTGCCCAGTTAAGGAAGGCATATCATGTCATTATGTGATTATTCCTGAAGCATATTCCATGTCCAATCCATCCCCAAACCCCACTGTTTGTACACAAAAGTAACTCTACACTTGCCAGGTTAAGAAGCAAACCTAGGCCAGGACTCTGGAATTTTTAGTTGTGCTCTGCTTTCCCAGCACAGAAATTGCTGGGGGGAAAAAAATAAAAAATAAAGTTTCTTTTTGAAATATAAATATTAAATATACCTAGTTTTAAAAGTCCCTTTATTTTTATAACTGTGTAGATGAGGGAGTGTTTGAGAGGTGACATGATTCCCTGCTTCAAGCCTTCCATTGGCCTTCCCCTAATGTTTCTTCTAAAAGTCCTTATATAAAAAAGATCTGCAGCAAAACATCACACCTGGTTATGGATGAAAAGTGAAAAGAGGAGTAATTTTGTCCTGGTGTAGCACATCAAAAGAAAGCATTCACTCCAATTTAACCTCAGTTTTAAGCACATGCACAAGGTTTTACAGGATGAGGAAGTAATTTCACAAATGAAACAATCCATAGAGATGTTTGCAGAAAACACAGCAAAATGATCAGCTCAGAACCCAGCACCAGCAAGGCAGAGATATCAAACAGCAGGAAGATATTGCAGTAAATAATGGAATGAAATGGAATCACAGGATGGCTTGGGTTGGAAGGGACCTTAAAAGTCTTTTCATCCCAGCCCTGCCACGGGCAGGGACACCTTCCACTATCCCAGGCTCTCCAAGCCCCATCCAACCTGGCCTTGGACACTTCCAGGGATCCAGGGGCAGCCACAGCTTCTCTGGGCACCTGTGCCAGGGCCTCACCACCCACCCAGGGAACAATTCCTGCCCAAAATCCCACCTATTCTTGCCCTCTGGAAGTGTGAGCCCAGATTAGGGTTTCAGTTGAATACCAAGACAAAATTCCTCCTTTCTCACAAGTCCATCAGGGCTGGAATTAGCCCCAAACACATCTGGAATATCACCCATGTTATACAAATAGGGGCTACTAGAAATAGCCCTGGACTTGCAGTGTAGGAACAACAAAACTGGATTGTAAACTGTAATAATTTGAACAATTCTCACCAACATTCCCAAAATCTGAGAGGAGCAAGCAGTGCAGACCATCAGCAGTCCCAGCACCAAGCCTGGCTGTGTCAGAAAGCCAATGAGAAGCCAGTTGCAAAGCTTTATTATCCCAAATTACCAGTTTTAGAGAAAAGGTTTAATTTAGATAGGTTATTTTTTTAAATAAGATGTTATAGGTGGATTATTCTGTTATATTAAAAAAAAAAAAAAAAGAGAAGAAAAAGAAAAAAACACTCTACTGCAATTTCATTAAAATGTGAAGTTGTCCAGACCAGAGAAACACAAACCCCTGCTCCACATTGACTGGAAGAAGGGATCTGCCAACTGGAAGGCAGAAGGAAATATCCCTGGCACTGGCCCATGCTCTCAGGTGAGCACCCGTGTCTCTGCCAAGACAGCAATTCTCTGCTCATCATTCAATCTCAAAATGCCCAAATTCCCCCAAAATCACCACATAAACTTATTTTTCATTGGTAAATAAACATTTCATTGGGGTAATTGCAGATGGCAGATGCAGAATTTTAAACAAAGATAAATTAAAACATGGAGCTGTGCTGGAGCTTTGCACAACTTAGCAGGAACTTTTCTTCCATACAGCATTTCTCAGCTAAAGTTTCATTTCTGTTTTGCAGTTCACCTCTATGTTTAAATAATAATTATGGTTGTGACATACAGTGACAAAAGCCAGAAAATTCAAAATTAGCAGAGACATACTCTGTCCATTGTTTGAATGTGCTCAGCTGGTTTTGCTTTACTAATACCACCAAGACAGAAATTTTCATTTCCCAAAAACACAAACTTCTGGCAAGGGGTTACAGAGTGAAATAAATCTTATTCTTGGAAGAGACTTTTGTTTGACACCTGAATCATTTCTGCTGGTTTCTCTCCTTTTTCCCCTTCTTCAAATGGAGTCTTAGAACTCAAAGCCAAAATACAGAGTCTTAGAGCTATCACAACAAAAGCTCAGCATCCAATTTCTCCTTCCAAACACAATCTCCTCCTAAAATATACCAACAAACCCATCTCCTTATTAGCCTGCAAGGAGCTGGGAAACCTTGCCACAGCAAGGACGTCTCAAACATCCCAGTGTGCAATTGCTTCCTGAGTGGTGGGGAAGCAAAGGTATCAGAGCAGAAACTTTCAGAGCTTGCTGTCTCTGTTTGGAAGTTTTAAGACAGATGCTCTTCATTTTCCTCTCCTAATAGGCTGGCAAATGTTAAATGCATCTGATATCAGCAGTAATGCCACACATTCCAGTGGCAAATAATAAGTTTATTCTGCTGTGTGCCATTTTTGCCCACCTGTTTCCTCTCACAGATTACTCCCTTTTTTTCCGCCTCCTCTTCTGCATGTAAGAGAAATCCCATTTTTATGTTTATACACACACATTATATATCTCCTGCTTTCTTTTACGTCGAGCAAATACAAGAATGCCTTATTATTCTCAGCTATTAAGCAAACCTTTTCTTCTCCTTCTGATATAAAGGAGCTCCAGATCTTTTTCTTTGCAATCTGAGAATAACCACAAGTTGGTTTTTTTTCCCAATTTCTTCGTTAAGTCACAATCCTATATTTACTGGAATTGACTGGAAATCTGCCATGGAGCTCTGCCTGTGCAGGTTTCCTCTTTTGGTTTAGGGAACTAATTCCAGTATAATGCTATTGTATCTGTTGGGTTCTATCCCACAGGAATTGGGCCCACAGCTTCACTAATTAGTGCCTGCTCTGATAGGACACTGAATCCGCCAAGGCTTTGAAGTGGATCTGCTGAAGCCATCACCTACAGTGAGATCCCCAAAGACCAAAAGTCTTTTTAAACACAAGAAAGCCAGGCTTTATTTGAATAAAATTAGAAATTTCACTTTCAAATGGAGGAAGCTCAAAGTGACTGGGGCAGGCAGGGCTTGAAGTAGAAAGGTTTCTGCTCCACTGCCTCTCTCCTTCCTTGCTTGTGGGCTTTATTTTATCTGATTCAAGTCATTTGCAGAAAATTTTGCCCAGTTCTCTCTCATCCCTACAAGGATTCTGGCAGCTTTGGGACCTGGCTGATGCTTGCTCCTCCTGCTGCTCTCAGGAGCCTCTTGGCTCAGGAGTTGGGTGTTCTGCTGGTCCAGGGGGGTTTTCCAGATACCTCACTGTCCCTTCACGGTCGCCAGAAACTGATGCCTTAAGGAAGGCTGACCTGGAACAGACTGGACAGAGCTAGAGAATAAAGTAGGTATTTATTGAAAGGCCTTAAAGGATACAACCTGGGCAGGACAAGACCTGATCAGGGCTACACTCAAGGTGGACTAAGAATGATCACAAAATGGCTGACCGGTCACAAGGTCTCACACTTTTGTAAGTTTTGGTCCATTTGTATATTGGGGTTTAATTGTCCAATTACAGCTTCAGACTGTGAGGTCCCATCCACCTTCTTCCTCCCTTCAGCCACCCTTGTTTGTGTTTTTGGGCCTGAAAGTTGTCCTTGGTGTGCAGCAGGAAAAGGATTTGTTTTGTGTGCCTCCTGTGTGCAGAGCTGAGTGACACTGAATGTGAGCTCAGAACTGCATCCCTGGGCAGCACAGAACCTGAAATACATCAAAGCTAAAACTTAAGGCATCAAGTGGGGACATTTGTACCTGTGTCCCACCCCCTGCCAGTCCTGCTCAGCTCCCTCTGCAGCCCTGAGGGAGGGATCTCTCCCTGTGGCCTTCACCTCCACCTCCACGGCCACCTCCACCACTCCACCTCACTGAGAATTCTGTGGGGTCCTCAGGCCAAGGAACTCGTCCTCATCTCTAAAAACCCCTCTCCACTCTCTTGGCTTTTCCTGCCTCCACAGGTCTTGGGACATAGGCATTCACATGGAAAATAAGCTTTTTTCTTTCCTTTCTTGTTCATTTTCCTCCTGGATTTGTGTTCCTCATCCCATTGGAAGGTCAGAGGGAGCTCTGCAGATCTCCAGCCCTGCGTGCTGCTGGCAGATCCATGTTTGTCTCTCTTGTCCATGGAAATCATCTCATCTCTGCAGTCTGCTGAAATCATTCCTCCCCAAAATCTCAAATTATTTCTTCCTGCCCCTCCTTCCCTTCCTCACTTCTCCTCCTGTCCATTTGCAAGAGCTATAGTCACCCACCATTAATAACTTATTATCAACCCCCCAAATTTCACATCTAATCCACAATTAAATCCAACTTCCACCACCTATTTGCTACAATTTCAAATCCTTGGGATTTCTCTCCTCCCTCACTGCCCTGAACTCCTCAGATGTTCTTGCAAATGGGCCATTAATTGCCCGACCATCTAGTGGGAAAAGAAGAAAGCTGGCTACTCTTTGATTGCAGGGTTGTTGGGATTTGTCTGTTTGTGTTAATACTTCTCCTGGCCTACAGGGATGTCTTTTTACCTTTGTTCCATTATTAGTTTTAACAACTGTATTATTTATTTTTGCTGCTTTTCAATCTGTCATTGTTTAAAAATCCATTAAACTATAGGAGCTGAATAATTTTTTTTTCTTTCCCCTTCTTTATGCCCAAGAATTAACAAACAGTTTAATTAAGACAGATAAACAGGGACATGTTGGTTCCCCTGAGAGGATTACATCCACATCTGATATTTTCAGAAGGAGAAAAAGGGTGTGTGGGGGGAAATATTTATGAGATTTTAATTATATGCAAAGTCATAGTTATAATTTTTTTTCCTTTTCAACAGAATAGATTTTTCTTTCCACCTGGAGGAGAGGCCCAGCCTCCAACCAGGGAGGGCAGAGAAGTTCCACAGTGGAAGCAGGATCAAGTTTTCGCAGACACAACTTTAAGTTTGTGTGGGTTGGCTTTAGGAAGAGGGGATGCAGTGATAGGACAAGAGGGAATGGTTTTAAGCTGGAAAAGAGGAAGTTTAGATGGGATATTGGGAAGAAATTCTTTCCTGTGAGGGTGGTGATGCCCTGGCACAGGTTGCCCAGAAAAGCTTTGACTTCGGCCTTAGTCCCTATAGTGCTAAAATTTGAAGAAAACATTCATTTATTTCAGTTGGTACTGTGAAAACCTCCACAACCAATGGTGTAAAACTATGTGCTAAATAACCTCTAGTATATTTTAATTTCCTTTTTCTTAATGAAAAAAAAAAAAAATAAACCTGGACATAATCAAGAGCACATTTGGAAATAAGAACGAAATCTCCTCGAGTCCATTTTTAAGACCTTGTACAATAATTTTGCTCATTCTCCAATATTAATGCTACATTGAGGTAAGGCAGAAAAAGCTGAAATCAATACTGAAAGCAACTCCTTAGTTAAAATCTCTCAAAATTTTCAACTGCACATGAAATAACATAAAACTAACCTCAGAAGTCTTCACCTACTCTAAGAAATTTATTAAATTAAACCAGATTACAGGAGAAGATACACTTTTTTTTTTTTCTGCGAATTGCAAAATCATGATGCAGAATGCAGCTGAGAAATTAAGGAATTAAGATGTTCAAAGCAGAAATGCAATAGTGAAATGACAAGTAGAATTTTCCCATAAAAATTTAAAGCAGCGAAAAAACCCACATTTTTGTGTTTTCTTTTGATATAATTATTGTATAAAATGCTACAGGGTCATAATTAAAGCCCTTGATCTCAAAAAGCTATCCTTAATTTTTCACTCTGATGGAAAAATATTCCATTATTTTAACAAGAAGAGCATGACATTATTTCTATGTGAATTTTCTGAGGAGTTCAGGACGTACTTGAAGGAAAGCTTGTGCACTCAGCTACAAAAAAAATAAAGATCAAAAAACTCCTTCAAAATACACCTCCTCCAAAAAAGCCAAATTAAAAAAAAAAACAGAACCAACCAAACAAACAAAAAAATACAGCCAAAACCCCCCCACAAAATAAACAAAAAAATCTACCAGAAAACATTAAAACATTTTCAGACCAGCTCCTATTTCTGCATCTAAAATAACTCCCGCCTCTACCAGTCAATAATTTGGTCTGTATCCCACCAATTAATTGACAGTGTGAAGCTGCAGAGACACAAAAAAAAAGATGCAAAAACTGAAGTCCACTTAAGAAATCCCATTCCTTAAAGTTCCAGTACAAGGCACAGTAACGGGGATAGTTTTTGTTATCAGTTAATTCAGTAACCAGGCAAGAGAAAGCTGAACTTCCACGTGAGTTCTAAACACCTAAAGCCAAATACTCAATGCAAACATTGTCCATTAAAAAAATAAAAATTAATCGGAATCAAATTTTGGTACAATTCTGTGCAGGATGGGAATTTGTGCATATTTTGGCAGGCAGCCCACTCGTGTATGCAATGCATAAAAACTGTAAGAATGGATTCTATACTGACTACGGGGTGCTTACTTTCCTTCAACGATAATTGTCTTAATGCCTGTTTTAATCAGTATTAACTACTAGCAATAACACGCTTTTAATTATGTTTTAAACGAGCCCTTTATTGGGCTGTTTTGGGAAGCAAATTAGTCAAAAGGAGCTGTTAATCAAAAACGTGTTACTGGCACAAAATAAATGTTCATTTAAGGAGCCATTTGAAATAAACCTGGCTCATTGACTCTGACAACCTACAAGGACACTGGGGCCTCCCGAGGATAACTCCTTCAGCTCTCTCCCAGCTACGCCTTGCTGCTCAGAAGTTATAAGCAGGAGCATTAAGCAGTTTAGGTCATTCATCAGCTAACTTTTACTACTGTACTCGGGAAAATGAGCCTCCCAGGAACTTGGCGGCAGATCTATTCCTTCATTAGCCGAGCGATATTGAGAGAGATGTTCCTGTCATTACAGAGGGAGAAATCTATTGCAGGGGATTTTTTTTTTGCCCGGTGTCCCCTTTGTCTGTCTTTGCAAGATTCCAAGGTCTTTATGATAGCTTAGAGTTAAAATGTTTCTAAAAATCATGGGAATTGTATACCGTAGGTTCAGGGGAGGTGGAAAGAAAGGTTGGGCCTGGATAGGCCTGGGAAAGGGAACCAAAACTACATAGGCCCTGGAAAAAAAGGTTGGGTTTTGTCTTTACGAGATCATGTGAAACTGCACCTGCATCATCCTCATATGATAAATGATATGATTGTTAAATACAATTATTGTTTGGTAGTTGAATATGATTATTGTTTATTCATAACAAGAATCATGAGAAACGATGTTTGGGGAGCCTGATGGAAATTACAAGAATTCATGCTTGGATAAGATCAATGTATACAATCGAACAATATGGGTTTAATAATTAATATGTAGTTCTATAACAAAAGTGTATAAAAACATGTCCATTTTGAATCCATGTCAGAGTCAGATTTGGGTCTGTATCCTGTACCCGATTCCCAGAGCTCTTCAATAAAAGCTCCTGTATATAATCATTCTGTGATTATGTGTTTCAATGCTAACATTTAGGCTGGAAGGGTGGCATAAATTGTCTGTGAACATCATTTGTATGTGTTCGTTCCCTTCTGATGAGTGATGGCCAAAAATTCAGCCACACAAGATGATATTTTCCGCCTAACACAGAGCTGTCACCCTCTCTGCACAACTTTAAACAGAAATTCCATTGAATCCATTCCATTGCCTGGTCTGAAAACTTAATTTTGCTGCTCCCATTTAATTTGAAGCGTTTCAGTTTTAAACAAACTGAGGAGAGCTGGAGTTAGAGCAAGGGCCAGGAGTCTGGGTTTAAAGTCCTCAGATGGTGGTTCTTTGGCTGAAGCTTTGACTTGTAAATTTTAAGGCAATCTTGCTTCATGACAAAGAAAAAATATAATAAATTAAAAACTGATCTGATTTTACTCACTTCGCATGTCTTAGTTAACTCCTTCAAAGTCAGCTTTCACCTCTGACACCTGTAGCTTCAGCTGAAACCTCACTGAGGTATCATTCCCCCACCTTGCCTGTGACACAGAGTGAGGGAACAATATAAAATGAATTATTAGGATTAAAAAAATGAGTTTTCCTCTATCAGGAGCCCCTTCAGGACTGTGTTGGAGCGAGCTCTCATCGGGGAGGCAGGTGGTTAATTAAGCATCAGCTCACAGTGTGTCCTTACAAGACTGAGCCTGGGGGTAGGAATGAACTTGTGAGAGAAGCGACTGCTGGATTCACACCAGCACCAAACAACCCCAAAACCTGGGCAAAGCTGTCAAAAATTATACACACCACAAGCTCAGGGAATGCTGCATGTCCTTGTTTGGCTTCCCAAAGCCTGCTGTCCCACAAAATCCACTGGCAGTGCTCATGTCCAAGGTTATCGCAGGAATAATGACAATATCAGCTCCCAAAATCCTGTCCCCAAAGGTAAGTGGGGCCAGCAGCAAGGCAGGTCCCAGGGGTGTCATGACACACATTTTAAATGGCCTTTAAACAAGGGTTTACAGCATAAACCACCACCTTTCCTCCCAGCCCAGCCACACTTACAATAACCTGAATAATTCCCTGCTTATCCCAGCCAGAAATTCCAGGGATGGCTCCACACCAGCACCTCATCAGCTTGGGAAACAGCAGGAGGGGACAGAGAGAGGAAGAGGTGAAAAAACCTGGTGGGCAGCAAAGAACTGGGATGGAACTGCCTTCTCCTCCTCTTTGTTTTCTTATTCTGGCAGAGAAAACCCCACCTGGCAAGCACAGGTGTGCACAAATCACAGGCACCACGACAAACCCAAGCTGCAGGCAGACCTGAGGGCCTCCCAAAGCAGTAGGGAAAATAAAAATTCAAAAATTGGGAAATCTTGACCCATAATTGCAATTTGTGACTCAGTGTCCTGGAACAGGGAGATTATGAGAGGTGAATTTTTATATCGGACTGATTGGGATTCCTTCCTCATTAGCAGCATTCCACGACGTGTTTAAGATCCTCTTATGGTTTGACAAACACATTTTGATTTCATTGACTTATCTCTAATGCTTTCAGCATGTATCTGAGGGAACAAAATGCCCTTTACACACTTAAATTAAGGGCTTTAATGCACTTGAAAAAAAAAAATGAAATAAAAATTTTACTAAGGACAGCACAATAAAACACCTTGAGACAATTACTCCTAATGAAATACAAAGATTACCAATAGCTACTGACATCTTCCATTACAAAAGCCATTATAAATCCTCTGTCTCATGGAGAAACTTTCCCCACTTTTTGAAAGTTTTCACCAGACCGTAATTGCAAACCTGATTTTTATTTTATTGCGTTCAAAGCTGATTGTACTTTTTGGATGGACTTCATCA
The DNA here is from genome assembly GCA_013399915.1 of Illadopsis cleaveri. Classification (NCBI taxonomy): domain Eukaryota; kingdom Metazoa; phylum Chordata; class Aves; order Passeriformes; family Timaliidae; genus Illadopsis; species Illadopsis cleaveri. Next base: position 6,290 of record VXBB01010334.1, on the reverse strand, counting down.
TGCTCCAAAAATAGCATAAATGCTTTCCAAGATGTGGGTTTGAGAAAGTTATTGGGACTGGCAACTTCTTTTTCAAATTATCATGCACGGATCTATTTTCAACACCCTCTTTCTCAGCCCATTAAGTGTATTTCTGCAGCCTTCATCCACAAGCCACAGTAAAAGGTTCTGTCTGACCCCGCTCCAGAGAAGTGAGACTCTCCTGCTTCCAGTTAGCAGCAAAAAACCACAATCGTGGTTTTGATTTCTCCTTTAAGTTTCTGGAAATGCACAAATGTGGCCTTTTCAATATTCTGTAATTGCTGCTCTTTTTTTTATTTTTTTTTAAATATTATTTTTCCCCCCATCATCTTCCTCACACACAATTATTCCAGTCACTGCTCCCTGTATTTTGGCGTGTTTGGCCTTTCCTGTTTCTTGATGCAACGTTGTCCTTTGGGGATCCAGTTCCTGCATATTTATATTTTTTTATTAAAAATGGACAGGGAGTAAGAAGGTAACTCTCTTGAACCTGGTGAGAACCTGCAGAGATTAATTCTCTAGGTATAAATCACCTGTCTGTAACTAAGAGATGACACCTTAAAGTTACAAAATCTAAGGCAAGTCATTAATTCATTTTCTCGGCCCCCACAACAGAAAAACAAAATTCTAACTGACAGAAAGCTGAGACCCGGAGACAGAAGCTGATGGATTCAACAACCAAAAATAATAATCTGGAAGTCAAAGGAAGATTCGAGTGTTTTTCTGGTCAGTCCAACACTTGGAAACCCTCAATGTGAACAAAAAATCAAGGATATGAACTGACAAGAGTCAGCCCTGTCCTTCCATCACCTTCTTTCAGCACTAAGTTCACCAAGTAAACTCTGAATTACAAAAGAAAGATAATTCTCAAATCCAAGCAACCAGGACAGGTGGTACAGAAAAAGGATGCAAAAGAAACATTACAATAGATAAGATTTTAATCTCTTATTTATGATTCTTCCATAAAGTTTATTATAAGTCATTATATACATCTCCAAGTATCTCATCACAAAATGACATTTACCATGTAACCATAGCAAAATAATTCTGCACAGAACAATTTGCAAAATATCACATCAAAGGTAATGTGGGAGTACAACATAATTGTAGCAATTTCACCATATTAATACTATACTGCTCATACTTTGGGCCCCCAAGCAAAATAACTTTACAGGCAGAATAGGTAGGCAAAAAATACTTATCTCTGTTTATATCTTTTTATCTTAGATCTGCACGGAGCAGAGTGTGAAATATATAAAGCATATTCAACATGACTAATAGGTCACACCACTTCTTCCAGTGAAATCCAGGGAGTTTTTGGCACAGAATTACATAAATGGTCCAAATCCTGCTGTACAGCTAAAATTCAACTCATCTGTTAAAAAAAAAAAAAATCTAAATACAAATACCTCTAAAAGCACCAGTGGGGGGAAAAAAAGAAATTATTGCTGAAATGTCTCCTGTTCCTATTCCATCCTAACAAATCCTTCAGTGCCATAAGAGAGACTGAAAGCAGCCCTGAAAATAATTTATTTAATGACGGGATGAAAAAAGAGAGTGAGGGGAAGATAAAAATAGCGCCGGACCAAATTTGCACGGAGCGTAACATGAAAGTTTTCTGGGAGACTGGCGGAGCTCTCGGAGTTGGGCTGTTGCAGGGACATTCATCTAACCAAATATGAGGCCCTATGGGAACTCTGAGGAGATTAAAAAGAAATAATGAAGGCATAATTGTGGGTTAGCTGGGAATAGTTCTTTCTCCTCCCCAGCATATGGAGAAGTGTGTCAGTCAGATGGCGCGCACTGGAAGGTAGAATACCTGAGGGGTTTGAGCGGCTGATGCTTCTTTATCTCTTTGTTTTGCTTTCAAATTTCTTTTTTCATCTGTTATTTTAAGAGATACCACGGCTCGAGGTATTCTCTGTGGGTTTGTCTCGCCTTTCNTTCATGAATCCGTGACGTCAGCACGCTCGGTGCTTCTTTGCAGCAGGCTGCAGGATTGTGTGGGTGGAATTTCCTTTTATTTTGCAACACTTCCTTCTTTTTTTTTTTTTTTTTTTTTTTTTTTTTTTTTTTTTTTTTTTTTCTCTTTTCTTTTTTTTTTGTGTCTTCCTGAGGGTGGGAAATTGGAGAGCCACATTCATTTGTGCGTTGAAAATTGTTTCCTGTCCTTGCAGGTGGAGCATACCTGTTCACACCTGATCAGGATTATAACAGTGAAGATCTACAACAATTTTTTAAAGTTTTTTTTTTAAAAGGACTTCTTAAAAAAATCCTAAACAAGCACTGTAGACAGCAGCACTCTTGACAGTATTCTTTCATTTGCTTTAACATCTATTAGTTCTACAGGATCTTCTGGACATAAATTGCTCCTCCTTGATTTAAACTCTTTCAAACCTATTTTTTTTCCACCTGATAAAACAGCTCCATCAAAGAATGTGGATGGAGAGATTGAACTGATTTTAATGCCATCAAAACCGAACCTCAACATTCATGCAGGCAGCACTGGCAGCAGCTTTCCTTCAAATGAGCTCAGATTATAACACTGAACACCCTGTTATAGGTGTGTGCCAGGTGAAAATTATAAAACCCAGACTGATAATATTGAAGATTAAATTTCAGCCTGCACGTGTTACTTGAAGCTCAGCCCAGACAAAACCACCTGCTGAAAACCAAACACCAGCGCCCACCTATCACCTTTTTCACCCTCAGCATAGAAACACCCCTGTCTTGTGAAACCCTCAGCTAAAAGACAGGTTTAAGTCCCAGTGGAAACACAGAAACATAAAGCAGAGTGACACATCTTGAGGCAAATTGGTTTGGAGCTGCTTTGTGTCCTCTCCTGTTCCTCTCCTTTCTCCACAGGGATGGAAGCAGGCTGCTCCTGCTCTTGGGAGACAGAGAGCCACAACACCTCCTCACGTCAGCCAGCATCTCATCCTGCCTGTGCTGCTGAAATGCAGCAGCTCCTCAGCCCCAGGGACAGTAATCTGCATTTTGGAACCAGTTTTCAGCCCTCTCATGGCACAAAATATCAAAAATTACCTGCTCAGTTTCCCTGTGCAGTGCCTTGAGAACGTGGCTGTTATCAGGGAATACAAACCCCAGATTTTCTAGATTTAAAAAGACCAAGCAATATGTAAAGGTTCAACCCAGAATATGTAAAGGGTAAGTGACCTCTGGACGTTTCAGAAAGAGTCTCAAACCAGGTCTGCCTCAAACCAGGGAAATGCAATGGAAAAACAGGTCACCAACTCCAGGCTGACTTCTCCAGACCCCAGGAACAAAGAGAAAAAATTCACCAGCTCATCTCTGCCTTGCTGCCACTTGGATAATGGTTGAGAGAAAGGAAAATCACTTGCAAAAAAAAAAAAAAAAAAATCAAACAATGGAAAGAAAAGCTTTAGGTTGAGAATATTTATGTGACTTTTGAAGCAAGGCCCAAGTATGAGTAAACAAGAAATTTTGCAGAGCTTGGAGGAAGAAGCTCAGGGAGTTTTAGGGTTTGAGGTGGTGGATGGGGCAGGGATTTAGAGGGATTTGGGGGTAAATTCAGTGGCAGACACATAACTGGCTCCTTTTGTGGACACAGCCATGGGGTGAGGCTATGGGGCACGTGGAACTCACCCACTTTGGAAGGAATGGGGTTTAATCCTTCCCAGGGCTTGGAGGCTGATACTTGACCTCCCATTTTCATGTTGAACAGGCATTTATCCCAAATCATAACCCAGGCCATTGTTAGTAGAGCTTCCAAAAATATATTTGAGCCCGCTTACGAAAATTAGGCAGAGCAACAAAATTATTAATAATTGCTAGGGAAAAAAAAAAAAAAGGCAGGAAGTACTGGAGATTAAAAGAAGATGATGTATTAGACTGGAAAGAGCGAGTCTCCAGAAATTATTCTCATTTTTTTTTAAGTTGAAATGGGTGAAAGTATTTTACAAAAGTTGTTTTTAATGAGACATTTTCTCTACATCATATCAGGACAGAACTGTGAACTTTTTTTAATGGAATTACTTGACAAACTGATCAGTGCCATATCACTGCCTCCAGACACAGTTCTTTTAATGATGTCCAAACTACTTAACTATTAAAATGAAATTGTGAGCCAGCACAGTAGGAAGTAGATTGAGCAAGCTGAAGATCAAAGAAGATACCATCACAGTGGCCTTTGTGTGCTCACTGTAGGTTTGCTCTGACTGAAGGGTAAAGTAGTGGTGAATTGAATTAGATTGGGTTGGTTCTGTACCAGAGCACTGAAGGCAACATAAAAGAAGGGTCAAATAAAATAGCACGAGCCCACCTTACCCTGGGCAAGATTAAAACTGAGTCTGGGATGCCATCAGCCAGCTTATCACTTTGTCTAAACAGTGCTGGGAACACAAATACATTTATTGATTGTATTGTTCTGTACTTTCTATACACACACTTTACTCACAGGTAAATGGGATCACGCAATCACAGATTAATTTGGGTGGGGAGCGACCTTAAAGCTCATCCAGGGACACCTTCCACTATCCCAGGTTACTCCAAGCCCTGTCCAGCCCGGCCTTGGACACTTCCAGGGATGGTGTTTAATATTTACCATGAGGCTTTTCTTAAAGAAAAATTAATTAAAGAAAAAAGATGCTGCAAGATTCCCTCATTTCCAAAAGAAATACAGAAAGAAATTCATGAAGTGGATGCAGAGCTGCAAAGTTTTCCCAGACACTCGGATACTGAAAAGGAACTGGAAAGGATAACGTTCTTTCCTCTGCTGCCATTCCCTCCTGGCCTCCACAGCAAAGATTTTTGGTACAGAATAAAGGTAAATCAATGAATTAAGAATTTAATTCTTTTTGGAAACATTAGAGAGGCTGTGAGCACTGCCCTCCTTGAAGAGCTTGACTCACCTGGCACTGGCAGTGGGATTAAATCACATGAACTGCACAGCACCTCTACATAGCCCTGATTTTGGGGAAGGCAAGCACAAAATGGAATCCAATGGGTAACAACAAAAGAAACCCACAACTGTTCATTAAAATGACCTTGATTTAAGGATTTTGTATTTGCACCTCTTAAAACAACATCAAACCCACTTATTTTTTGTTCCAGGTTTTTACTCTTTTACTTACTTTGAACTTGCACTCTTTAGGACTATTTTCAGCTTTAGACTCTTGCTTTTAACAATCCCAGGCTGAAACAATGAGCAGACTGCAGGAGAGACCATCAACATTTCAGGACAAAAGTGATTTATTATTTACCTTTGCACTTTATGCCACAGCCACTCCTTCTCACACACAGCACACACGAGCACACCGAGCTCGTCCTGCAACTTTAAAATTTATTTAAATGAAGCATAAATAAATTTTAAATATTAGCAAGAAGCTACAGGTGCTCGGGGAGAAGTTATTTGTATTTTATGGGATTCATTTTCTGCACAGTATGTGGAGAGAATTAGCCACAAAACTTTGTTATTACCCGGAGAAGTTCCCTGTTTAATTCTCCTTTGTTGTTTAGAAGATTTACCTCTCTGTGCTGTTTTAATATTTAAAATACCAGAGTTTGAGTTTGGGCAGGGGAACAGGGAAGGGAGAAGAGTTTGGGGCTGGTTTGGGTGTTTTAGATGTATCCAGGGGGTGTTCCAGGGGTTTTGAGGGTTCATCCATCCCTGCCAGGATCCCACCTTGCAGATGGTGAACCTGGCCAGGTCCTTTCAGCCTACAGACATCCCTACTCTGAATAGTTGGGCCAAATTCCATGGAAAATCCTCTTTCTGAATTAAATCAGACTGAAACAGCCCTCTGTTTGACATCATCCCTCCATCAAAACTCAAACCACTGCCACAAAGAACTTGCCACAAGAGAAGAGAAATTTGTGTAAGATATAATAGGTAAAGAGAAATTACTGATACAGGAACTACTAATTCTCCTCAAAAGAAGAAAACAGGAAATTAGTCCCTGAAAGAGAACAGTCAAAGAACAAAACCTGCCCATGAGCTCTCTCCTTGTGTGACTTTCTCAGGGTTTTTTTTTTTTTTTTGTCTGGGTTATTTAATTTTGGCATTTTGCTTCCCTAAAGCTGAGGGGAACAGCTCATTTCGGAGCCCTGATGAATCACTGGGTTAGATGTCCAGTAACAACTGTGATCTGAGATAATACAACTCGTGCATCAAGGAATCCTTGGATCTTCAGTGGAGGAACAGAGCCCCAAGGCACACACAATTTCACTAAAGTTCCTGTCTTCTCATCCACTTCGTAATTACACATGGAGAATTTTAATTTGCATTT
>VXBB01010321.1:21907-32308 GCA_013399915.1 Illadopsis cleaveri | reverse complement strand
ACATTCTGTGATTCTGTGAAATGATTCTTTGAGGTGTAAAGACACAGCCCCATTGAACAACAGGCCATCAAGGACCACTAATAACACAAGAAGTATGTTAAACTGCTGTTGGAAAGACTTTTGTCAATCTTTTGATTTAAATCACATCTAATCAAAGGTAAGGAAAAATGTTACTGGGTAAACAAAAATTAGTCAGGTCCCACTGTCCCATGCCCAAATTTGCTGATGAGCTTTATGGACAACCAAAGCATCTTATTCTGTCCACTTTCAGTTGTGACCTCATTTTAGCTGCTGCGCTTGTGATTGGTCTCTAGGATCAAGCAAATGATGGCTACCTCACTCTGATATCTTCCCAAGGGTTTGAAGTTTATCCTTCCAGACTATCAATGGAAAGGAACTGTCACAGCACCTTCTGTGTGAAACTAAATTTAAGGATATATTCTATGATGATGAATCTGCAAAACCAGCTATGTCCATCAGTGTTCAGAGATTAGCATCAATAGATTATATCTAAAAAGCTTAAAAGTTCATTTTGCTGTTAATTTTAACTTCACTTTGCATTTAACTATTTATATTTTTCAACTGACATATAAATAATCTCATCCTATAAATCACACATGAGTGATTAAGAAAATGTTTTCCTGGTGTACAGGGAAACAGGCTAATTCACAGGGACTCTAGGTAGCCTGTTCTAGCATAAAGTTCATGTTGTAACTATAACATCTCTGGAATTGCTCTTTCACATGACTACCAGAGCCTTCTCTGAGTATCAATCAACTAATCAGTAGTCTCAATATCCCTTTTAATTTACAAAAGAGCTAATTTAAGCACTTCTTTTGCTGAGCCAAGTATAAAAATGAAAGTGATTTTATAGTTCAGATAGGGAAGAGATATGAATAACTTTTTTATTATTTTATTAAGTGGGAAAATGGAAATATCTGTTCTCATTTATTTATTTCTTTACAGAAAAACTTGATTAGATATCTTTGACAGGGAAGGATTTGCAGGTTTTTTTGATTTATGCTATTATCTTAATGGACATAAGGACCTCTGAACTCAGGATAAGAAATAATTTTTGCAATTTAGAATATATCTCTTTGGCTATCCTGTTCTTTGCCTATGTACTGAAGCTGTGAAAAAGCTTAACTGATCAGGCTCAGTATAAGACCCTTGAGTTTTGGGAAAAAACTATAGTCATTTTTAGTATTGAAGAACAACAAACTTATCTTGTCTTTATGGGGCTTGTCCTGGGACAAGAAATGAAAGGATTGAAATGTAGTTTTTTGGGAAAATTCTGCTGCTTGATATCTTAACAGACTTTAGGAAATAATAACAATCCTTATAAAACAGGTTTTATTGAAACCTGAAGACTATTAGCCATATACTTCCCATTATTCTCTTTATTTTCTCTTAATTGTGTCAATTATAGTGGGTTTTGTTCATTCCTACAATAATCTCAGACTTCAGTACACTTATTAAATTGTTTTGGTCCTGAAAACATGCAAGGAAATCAGAAACTTCTAAGAAGCAGAATGGTTTTCAGAATTATACTTAACTTTTTCTCTGTGGAATTTTGTATTGGGATCTACAAGCCAGCAACTGAAAATAAAAACAAGCAAACTGTATCTAAAGTATGAGACAGGTTGTTGACATTTCTTGTATCCTAGAGTAGCTTTTAAAATATTGTGAAAATATTTCATTAATTGTTGTGTGGCTGAAAGGATCTGTTGCCTCCCTTTCCCCGCCCCGCCCCCTCAGTTGACATAAGAGGTTTCACTGAGGAAATTTCCTCTCTTGATTTTCACTAAGAGTATATTCACCTCTTTTAGAGAAGGTGATTTCTTGGGAATCAATGTTTGTCAACCTTCTTCTAAACCAAACCGTGCTGTATATTCTGTTCTGAATGTATAGTAGTTGAATTTAAAGTAAGAGGCAATATTTTTTTCTGCTAATTTTTATTTGGACATTAAAAAAAAAAAAGAAGTATGAGTTTCAGAGACTTTCCAGGTGAAATCCGCTAAATTTCGGGAATATTTGAGAAATTACAGGGAAATGATATAATGACAATGAATTTACATGCAGTGGTACAGCAGTGAAAGTTGCATATAATCTCATTTAATAATTTTGATCATTTTACGGGAAAAATATTTTACAACTTGAAAACCTATTTTTGTCTTGCTCAAGTTGGTGGTCAATGAATATTCCTGGAAGCTGGCTTTAAAATTTTGTTTGTTTTTTGTGCCAGACATACCATGGTAACCATCATCAAAAGTCAAATGTAAGGGAATGCAGACATGGTAAAGACTCCATGCTTTTACTATTTGTCTATCATTTGAATCATAGGTGCTCCAAGCTGGGATAAAAATAAATTTTGTAGTGGTATATTAATGAATCTGTCCTGAACAATTATCTTAAAATGATGAGGATATAAATTAAGTTTTTCTCTACTGTTTTGGAGGAGTCTTCCACTCAATTCAACTGTCAAATCAAGTCAAATGTCAGCATAATTGGTTGCAAAGTAGTCCTTAATAAGTCCTTAGTAATCAGTATTTCAACTGTCAGTCTAATTTAGTGTGACTGCAACGTTCATAATTACAAGAAGTTTTAGAGCTGCAGTTAACCACTGGAGAGGCAGGGGGGCCCACAGAATGCTTCGGTGAGCTGTCAACAGATCAGAAACATTTTAAAATTTGAATGTGCTTTTAACCACTTTACTGTGTAAAAGGAGTATGTTAAATGTCATCTTTAAAGGCATCTCTGTGATAATAGCATGGACCCAACGAGATGTGAATAATACAATAATTTGCTGCCATTTTACGAAGTGATATGATAATAACACTGTGCCATTACTTGAAATACTTCTTATTAAGTGCTTGCAGATTAAATATCAAATGCCCTATTGTTCTACCTAAACAACTTATCCATCAATTTTCTGATATTTATTATCCAAAAGAAAAGAAAATTTTATATGTTAACAGAGAGGTTCCTATAGTAACAGTTTTGAATGGAACACATCCACTGTGCTGATAATAGGAGAAAACAAAACAAAACAAACATTGCTGAATTAACATAATAGGCATCAAGCTGCAGGAAGATCTGCTTGTGTGACCTTGCAATCCCTGACTCTGACTTGTCTCAGGGAAGTTAAGCAGAGCATTTAGCATAATCTTACAGAAGGTGATTAATTTACAGGAATTTTTTTTCCTTTCTTTCCTCTGGTATTATTTAATACTGTTTAACAGTTCCATGGGTGTTGTGGGGTCGCCCCGTGTTGCATGGCTGCAGGCAGCCCTGGGCACCACGGCAACACTGTGTGAGGTTCTTGCCGACCAGNCCAAAAATCCACACTACAACACATGGGAGTGATGATTCCAGTAGAATATGGAATGGTAATTCATTGTATGTATTTCCACAGCCCCTAAAACAGAAACAGTCAGTTAACTGTTGTCACACTTTGGTGAGATTTACTAATTTTTCTGCCAAATCCCACTGGCTATTTAAGAAATTTTACTTAGTGAGTTTCCCTGAGGGATAGAGAAGTGGGGCCTCCTGGCTCCCAGGCACCTGGGAGAATATTGCAAATAAGGTATATAACTTAGAGCAAGATACAGAGAATTCAGCTGACCAAACCTGGACCTCTACAAACTCCAGCATCTTTAGATTCTGAAAAATAACTCACAAAAATTTTGTGGTATAATTAGTCTATCTTTTTTACTTATCTATTTGCAGATATAGTGAACAGATCATTAAAAGTACATATTCTTTCCATCAACCCCAGTTTAGGTGAGATGAGTCCTGTATTAAGAAGCTAGTCATGTGTAACTACGCATGTGATTTGCTGGCTGTGTTCATACATGCACATTCCACATTCTGTTGGAAGTTCATTTTAAACTTCATTAGAATTTCTGAAAAAAAGGTAACAGGAGGAGATAAACATGGAAAATATAATTCTGAGGAGAAACATTCAACTGCAGTGTAAGCAGAATCATACATTGGCTGCAGCACTCACAGGAGGCAGAGGCTGCAACCTATGAAGGTGGGAGAGGTTTTCAGCACTTTCTCCCTATATTTTGCACATTTTAAATCAACTTTTTAAATAGAATTCCTCAATTAAAAGTGTAGCTACAGCAACTGTATGCATTTCATACACATAGTAGTCACAAGTCAAAAATTGGCAAATAGTTCAAATTGTACATTCGTAGCTTTCAGAAAAACTTCATGAAGAGCTTTAAGACTTGGGTTATGGTGTCAAGAAAGCTAAATCTACAAGCTTCTTAGTTGTAATATTATTTTACATTTTTTAAATAGGTAAGCAAAACCCCATTAATTTTTGTTGTGTAGTAGGCTGTAAATGGGAGTCATAGCTATGTGTATCAAATTGACAAGAGCTGCGGATGAGTTGTGAAGATAGTGCCAAAATGGAAGAACTTTCCCTATAAAAATCTTATTCAGCTTCTGCAACAATTATGGTAATTTTGAAGTAAGAGAATCTGCACTTATGCTTGGTAGAAGTAAGAGCAGAATCTAGCCCACGTCTTGCTTTTAAAAGTCATGATCCTTATAAATTCCTGGAAATATTTGTTTTAACTTATAGATTTTGTTTAGTCTAACTTCTTTGGAAAGCCTGAAAAACTAAAGTTAAGTAAGTAATTCCATTAACATATTATTTCATAATTACTAATGTTTGGGGCATTTTTAATGCTTTCCAGCAGTTAGTCATGTTCCTGTTTGAGAGCTGTCAGAGGAACTTTATCACATTATTACTACTTTAGACAGTAGTAATAATTATAGTACATTACAGGACTGATTTTGCTCCAAGAGAAAAATCTCTTGGATTGTGAAATGCACTTATCTCTATTTTAAAAAAAAAAAAGACTTCCTGTGCTTTACTTAAAAGATTTGACTGCTTTTTTTTAAACAGCATGGAGGTTTTATTTTAACTTGTAAAGCCAAATACAAATGATACAGTTTAGAAATTTGAATCAGAATTAATTTCTTTTGGTGCCAAATGGTGTAAAGCTGTCAGATTTATGGTTTTTTAAGATGTTTCTTTCAAATTGATTATGGTATCGTGCCATTTCCCCCAATTGCCAAAATATCTTTCTAGACATTGCTGCACAGCATGGCAGTGTGAGGCAGGGGCAGCATGGTGGGGGTCTGCCCATGCTAAAAACAACTGGCAGCTAAGGAATGTTTTCTTTTCATGCTGCATTGATATGTCACAGCAATTCAGCCAGACACCTACTTTATACCACTTACTTTTTTAGACATGAACATGCAGCATATAATTTCCACCTGTGAATTGGAGATCTCTCTGCGATGGGAAAACAGGAAAAGGGAACAAAATGGGAAAACCCATCAGGTATGATTTTATATTCATAAATTTTACATGTATATTTCAGAATTTAAAAATATAAATTTTTGTTAAATAAGCCTTCCTTACTTACTTCCCTACTTCTACTATGTTGTATAGATGCAAAGAGTCAAAAAACTCCTGCTTATCTCCTGAACTTTTTGTATCGTTTTAGATTTACTGAGTGTGTTAGCATTTCACTTTAAATGATAGAGGTGCTCACCTCAAGTACTGTGAGTGGTTTTGGGTTCCACAACATAAGGAACATACAACGCTGTTGGAAAGTGTCCAGATGAGGGCTATGGAGATGGTGAAGGGCCTTGAGGGGGCGCCCTGTGAGGAGCGGCTGAGATCTCTTGGTCTGTTTAGCCTGGAGGAGACTGAGGGGAGACCTCACTGCAGCTACAACATCCTAGTGAGGGGAAGGGGAGGGGCAGGGACTGATCTCTGCTCTCTGGTGACCAGTGACAGGACCAAGGGAAAGGCCTGAAATTGTGCCAGGGGAAGATTAGGTTGGATATTAGAAAAAGATTTTTCACCCAGAGTGTGGTTGGGCACTGAACAGGCTACGCAGAGAAGTGGTCTCAGCACCAGCCTGACAGAGCTCAAGAAGGGTTTGGACAATAGTCTCAGGCACATAGTGTGACACCTGGGGATGGTGCTGTGCAGGGCCAGGAGTTGGACTTGATCATCCTTGTGGGTCCCTTCCAACTCAGCATATTCTGTGATTTTATGACTTATTTGAAAACTTGGTACATGAAGGTTTCTTAATGTTTTTGAAACACAGTAGTTGACATAATTATAATTTTATGAATGCTGTTCAAGTGAAAATATCCTCTGTTATATCTTACAGAGAGATATTGTCTATCACAATCCTCTTTTACTGCAGAGGTGGTATCTATTGTAGATACATTTTACTTGCCATGTCTCTGTAATTTGAATAACTATAATTATGTGAAGTTTTACATGGTCATAATATGGAGGGATTTTTCTTTTTTTTAAAGTCAAAATAATAAGTCACAGAAGGCAGAAAAGCAAAATTCCAATCCTTGGTGGTCATTCATGCAAGTGGAAATCTGTATATTAAATATATCTTATTGGAGACAAGAATATTGTTATGGTCAGAATACAGACAACATGGCTCTCAGTGTGAATTTTTTCTGCTAGATTTTAAGCTATATAAAATGTCAGTGCTGTGGAAAAATGAGCCTCTTACGATTAACACTGTATATTATTTGGATACAATTTTTATATGTAAACCTTGATTTTGTTTCATACATTTTTATTTATTTTGTGCCATTGTTGGAGACTTGTTTCTGCAGACAAAAATAGTCCATTATATAATTCAGAATAGTTCCAGAGTGCAGCTCTCAGGGTGCATGAACTTCTGAGTAACTGTATAAATCACAAGTCCTTTCACTTCCATCTGAGATTTTTCAGGCATTTCAGTTAGGCTACCTTGAAGATAATAGGATGACACAGGGGATCACTGACTATTGAAATGGCCATCTGGGGAAACAAGGCATAGTCAGGGTAAGGTTTATTCATTGTCAGTGCTATGCACTGCATTGCTAGAATGCCTACCAGTAAAAGTTGAAGCTAAGGCAACAGGTGTCTTTAAAGGACTTGGATATGAAACCAGAGAGTTTCCCTCCTCTACCCAGAGCTATAGCAGCTCTCCAGCCTGGGCATCCTGCAGGAGGCTTTCTGCTGATGGCAGGGCCCTGCCATCTGGGGCTGCGGGGTGGGACCAAGACCCCAGCACAGAGTGTGGCGCTGCAGGAACACCTAAGTCATATGCCTTTGGCAAGGGGATGTGAGGAAGAGGGTGGTCACATGTATTTTGAGGTAGGTATGTGAGATTTGACCAATGGTGAGGAATAGCTTCAGAAGTGTAGCAGCCAGTGGAGGGGCTGTCCTGGACTCAGGTCTGAAAAAAATCTTGGCTGCATTTCTTGATCAAAGGGGTGGTAGGATCTTAGGATAGTTCAGGTTGGATGGAACCTAAGGAGGAGTCAGCTTGAGCTGACCCAGGTGCTTCAGGGTCTTATCCAGCTGGGTCTTGAAAGTTCCCAAGGATGGAGAGAGACTGCGCAGCCTCTGTGGGCAATTTCTTCCAAGATTTAACCATTCTCATGAGGGAAAAATGTGTAACCAGTCTGAACCACTCTAGTTTCATTTTATGCTCTTTCTGTTTCATCTTCTCACCATGTCCCACTGTGAAGATCCTGATCTGTCTTCTTACAACCTCTGTGTCGGTGCTGGGGGGCTGTTCTTTGCTTTGCTCAAAGCCATTTTTTCAGGCTGAATAAGCCTATCTCCCTGCCAGAGTGGCAGCCCTTTGCTGTTAATCCAGTCTATCAGCCTGGTGCTTGTATCAGGCAACCACAAGTAAGTACAGTGCTCTAGCAGTGCTCCAGGTAGTGCTGAGTGGAGGGGGATAATCCCTCCAGGTCCTGGCTCTGCTCCTGCTAATGCAGCCCTCTGCTGCCAGGGCACTGCTCAGCTTGCTGCCCACATGAGTAATTTAAACACCAAAGAAATACAGTTGGGCTTCTATTTTTAGTCAAATAACTTATTTTTAGCTCTCTCCCTTACAAATGTAGTCTTGCAAATATGAGTTAGAGAAAAATGATATCTGAAGGCTGAACAGAGAAAACATTAATTTCAGCCTCCAAAGCCTGTCTAGTGTCCTCTATATATCAATTTTAATGTTTTTCTTTGAGAATGAGGTTATATGTCACCCTATATGTTAATTAATTTGGGCGCTTATATTATCCAGCCATCACTCTTCCATTGCCTTTGTGACACTTTCCTGTGCCAGCTTCAAGAAACCATTTAAGAAAAATTTGTAGAAACAAATAACTTCTCAGATCACCCCGAAATCCTCAGACCAGATCTGCTGTTTGGAATCTTGGTCTGGGTCGAGACAAAGAAATATCAAATGCCATGAAAATGCCACGAATCATCTTAGATTCCTTGAGTTTAGTTATGAAACTAATATTTTATATTTCAGCATAATTGAAAATGACAGGAACATTTTCATTGTCTTTGTGTGTGTTGTTTTTACAAATGCTATGTATGACTGCTGTGGCTTTCCTGTATTTTGTAGTTTCAAATGTCTTCTGGGAAAATTAATCATATGCTAGTAAAGAATGCTAGAGTATATGTTAACAAAAATTAGTATTTTGGAGATTATCCTTTTGGTTTTTCTGAATGACAAGGATTGTTTATCACAAACTTTGAAGGCTTCAAAGGTAAAATCAATATTAACCCCCAACTGAAAACTAGAAGCATCCATTTTGTAATAGCCTAATCTGCCACATTTGACACAATTTCCTGTTTAGTGAGGAAACATCATTAATACCAAAGAGATTTTTAAAAATAATTTCTTGAATTGGTTAATGTTCATGTCTTGAAAAAAATTATGTTCTTATATTCCTTGGTTTGGACACAATTACAGCTTTTTTTTTTCTTTGAGTCCTATTGCAAAATTAATTTGAACTGTATCAGCAAGCAATAAATAAATCTTATAGTTTAATGAAAATAATAGAATTGCAATATATCAAAAGGTACAGGTTTCAGAAGTCAAATTTTGCATATTTATGAAACCTCTTTTTTCTTAAACTGATGTTTTATTATCAGCTCTTCTGGTGATGGGGAGAGTTTGTTGCTGTTTGAGATTTTTTTTTTAGCACTTACAATACAGATTTCAAAATCAACAAATGTTTACATCGTTAAAATTTATCCCTTTTTAATAGTGAAGTTCAGCAATGCAAAATAATCTTTTTTTAATCTTAACTAGTGTGCCTGTTTCCTGACTACTATGAAATTTACTACACCAGTATCTTCAAATTTAAATACAATGTTTCTTATTATTTACCAGAAAGTCCCACCTGGTTACTTATATGTAAAGTGACTAAAGTAATTTAAAATTATCACTTTTCAATCTCATAATTAATGCAAAGATAGAATATGCTTTATTAGGTACAATGTGTGTGACAGTGCAAAAAATCAAATCAAAATACCCAGAGTAATATATTGTTTACTGAATTTTAATGAGAGCACCTATCTAATTTAATAGGAGCAAATTCCTTAATCCACAGCTGCATCCTCTTTCTTTCTTTCAATCCTTCTCAACCTTTAAGCATTTTTTAGTAAAAAGACATTTAGGATTTTTTTTCATGTATAATCACACAAGTCTTTTGTTTGATTACAGCTACGACACTCTGAATTATGATGAGCTTTTGTTTTTCATGCATTTTGTTGAACTTTTTTTTTGTTTATTTAGCTAATAGAATATCTTGAACTATTACTTTTAAATCCTATCATAACAACAAAAAATACCACTTACCATGCTGTTACATGCTTCTTAGTCTTCCCAGTGCCAGTGGAGCTTCACCAAGCAGTATAGTTCTTAAATAAAAACAATCAAGTTAGAACACCTTTCAAATGGAAATCCTAAATGATGGATTGCTACTAGCAGGGGGTCTATGCAGGCATCTTATAAACTTATATTAATGACCTCACTCTGAAGACTTGCA
This sequence comes from Illadopsis cleaveri, assembly GCA_013399915.1. Classification (NCBI taxonomy): domain Eukaryota; kingdom Metazoa; phylum Chordata; class Aves; order Passeriformes; family Timaliidae; genus Illadopsis; species Illadopsis cleaveri. The sequence continues at coordinate 22,411 of VXBB01010321.1, read as the reverse complement.
TGGTTCTAATTGCATGACATATAAATAGACTGCATATAAGAGCTGCAGAACTTTCAATAGAAAATTATTACCAAGCTTTAGGAAAATTCTCTAAAAGAAATAAAGTATACTATGAAGAAAATCTATTGGAAATAAATTGTTTTGTGGTTCTTCGCATTCAAGAATTGTTTTAAGATCCTTATATACTGACCTGAAAAGTGTCATGCTTTTTTGCAATTTTACAATCTACTTTGCCTATTTTCAGTATACAATGAGTGTACAATTTCAAAAAGTGTCTGATTTATCCTGCTGTAAGAATGACTGTTGTTTATTTTCAGTGGACAGGAGTAGGCTGTAGAAAACTAAAGGAGGCCAAAATCTTGTGTGACGAACAGACTCCAAATACCTGTTCAATCCTTGGTACTCTAGAGCTGCATATTTTTGTCAAGGGATCACATAATTTTCTTTACAAACTTCTGGAATGGTTTTGCAGTCAGTAAGATGGATCATTTGGTTTGTGGTTTT
>VXBB01010321.1:0-21864 GCA_013399915.1 Illadopsis cleaveri | reverse complement strand
TTTTTTTTTTTTTTTTTTTTTTAAGCAGAAGAAGAAGAAGGAGAAGAAAAATCAATACTGTTATCAATCAAAAAGGCACTGAATGATTCCTCTGGCAGTCCCCTACAACAGCAGTTGATTAGGTCAGATAAGGACATGACAGACTGTCAGTGCTGGGTAAGTCATTTCTCATGGGTGAATTAATACAATATTTGTAGCTGCAAGGAAGGACTGCCATTTCTGAATGGTTCTTGAAGGGGTTGCAAGAAGGGTCAAATAGAAGTTATTTCAATTAGCCCTGTAGTTAAATAACAAGTCAGTTAGATGACCTTAAGTCAGTCAAGATGGAGAAAACCCAAAACCAAATGAATAAAAAAACAAATCTAAGTGTGAAATTCCAGCTTCCCTGAATTTTGTCATGCCCTCTTTTTACTTTACTGTTTCTTAAGTGCACTGTCTATTTGCTAGTTGTGAAATCAATGTGTGGGCTATGTCAGTCAGTCACATCAGCTGCAGACTCCTTGCTTTCCCTACAGGCTGCCTATTATGCTGTGTCATGTATAGATTATGTATTGAGGAGTAAAGATGTCTTTGCTATCTTTCGCCTTTGGTAAATTGGATTCTTTCAAATTATGATGACGATAAAAGGACAGAATCATCTACCCCACGTTATGAATGAGTAGTAGTTACTCAGAAATCTGTTCTGAGTAGTAGTTACTCAGAAATCCTTAACCTGTCAAACCCTCTCACAGGAAAAAATAGACTGTGTAATGTAAATGTGAGAAGGCTTTTATAAAACCCTAGCTAGACTGCTACAGCCTGCATTCCAGTTGACCTTTATTTTTAACATTTGTGCATGTTTTTAATGCGTGGCAGCAAGAATATTACACAATGACAAGCCAAACCCCTGGAGCCCTGTGTGCTCTGAGGAGTCTCCTCATGGCCCAGCTGATCTGGGCATTGGAAGAGGGGGGTTATCACAGGGCTGTTATCACTCAGATGTGTGGTCCTTACTGAGTAGGGCCCACTTGTGAAACCACTGCACTTGTCAGCCTTCTAGGTCAGTGGCATGAGGGGATTAGCTGGTAGGATATGGTTTTATCCTCAGATATCTTGCTGGGTGACAAGTAGCAGATGAGCTCTCACTCTAAGAGCAGGTGTTGCAGTCCTGGTTATGTGTAAATGGTGTCTGTAAGCCCTTCTGCATATTTCTCATTGGTGAGACAAAAGCCTGCAAGGATGGCTTGGCAGAAGAGCCCTGAGTTTAGCACTTGTGTTTCTGAGACACTGTATTTAAGAACAGAAATGCACTGGTGAATTGCTGCCCTGAGGTTTTTGGTTTTTTTTCAAGAGAGAAGCAGTATTAAATACCTACACTATGCTATTAGAGTGTCTCACACACATGTTCGCCCACAAAACACCACCCTGAGATTACTTATCAAAAAAGAATCAACAAAGAAAATGTGCAAAACTATAATTTAAAATTGGTGTTCTGCATTTCCTCCTCTCTACATAAAAAGACTTGAGGAAATTAGATCCTTAGGCATCTGTGTCTGGGGATATGAAAACCCTTGTTGGTGCCCAAGGTGAGGATTTCTGTCTTCTGTCAGGGACACCTAAAAATGTGGAAGCAAGTGATTAAGCTTCTTTTACAGCTGGTGAAATAAAGAGCTAAAAAGAGTGATCTATCTTCTGCTACAATATCTTATCTAAATTATCTGAACCACTCTCTGGAGGTGACTGTTTCACTGATTAATGAAGTAGGTAAGTCCCACTTTTGAATCTGTATTTACCTAAAAAAGCCTGTTTTGCTTCAAGCAATTGTAGCTAAATATCTGATACCTCCATTATCTGAGCACTCCCCAGACATCATAGCTATTTTCTACTTGTACTTGTGCCTGTATATATGTCAACTTAATCTAGACAGCAAGGATCCACTTATGAGAATCAAGAAATCAAGGCAAATTGTGCCTAAATCCTCTGATGCTCCACAAAATGACCACTGATTGCTAAGAGGGTACATCTCTCTCAATTTCTGTAGAAATTCCTACTCCCTTGAGATGCCTTATTTTTAGGCCTGTCTCTTCCAAAGCTGATCATACCTCAGATTTATCTCTTGAATGCATTTAGACGTGAATGAATTGCAAAGATCATCAAGTTTTATATGGGAAGCACACTGAGCATCCAAAGCATGCGGGAGCCTGTGTCACATCCCATCCTGAAACTATATTTTTTACTTGCCTGTCAGTCAGAGGTGCAAAAAAGATCACACTGGCATAGGTCAGCGATACTCAGAATGGTATATCTTTTTTTATTAGGAACTGAATTAAAATACCACCCCAACGATCCTGCACAGCATTTGGTGGTTAAAATTCTGGATTAAATATAGGGAGGGAACACACCCTTCTTTGTCAGTTAGAACAAGAAGTAGTTTCTAGTACGTGACAAATTACATGAGCTGATCTAAGTAGTCCAGCAATGAGAAAGTGCTTGTTACAATAAGGGAATCTGATTATAAATCAGGAGAGTGTTTTCTGCCTGTCCCTTTTGGTACCATAATTTTGCTGCTGTCAGCCTTTCCTTCAAGAACTGAGCTCTAAACTGCCCTAGAGAAAAGGGTTTTGCCAATACTAATGAGAAGGGTAGGAATGTTTGGGACTAACTGGGGAATAATTCCTTTTTGTTTTGTTAGCTTGTGAAATAATGGCAATAAAGATAATGCTAATGAGGTACAAATCTTCCAAGCATTAGTCCTATTTGACCTTGGCTAATGAAGAGCAGACAAATCCTCTTGAAAACTGAGATATGGAGATTTCTGTGAGATAATGACCAACACAGTTGGGTAGCCTGGGTGGTCACCCACTGGGATGCAAATAATATGTGTGATACAAGATTGGGTATGAAATCTAAACATTTATTTTTAAGGTTAGTTATATCCCATGTAATATCAGAGACAGAAAACAAAAAGCACTCAGACAAACCCAGCTGCATGTCACTATAAAGCTCAAAATCCTACCGTTAAGGTGTGTACAAAAACCCCTCCTTTAAACCCTTGTTGTAAATTGAGGTGACATTATCCTTTTTCCAGTCTTCCTGTGTATCCCCTGATTTCCAAAACTTCTAGAATACTATGGAAAGCCCTTGCAATAACATCAGCCAGCTCTCTCAGAACACTCGGGCAGATAATGTCTGTTCCCATCAGTTTGTAGGGGTCAAGCTCCTGCAATTGTTCACACACCAACTCTTTTGTCGCTGATGGTGGATCAGTTTTTACAAAGATGTAAGACTGCATTTTTTAACACTAGGGGAAAATTGACACTGCCAGAGGAGGCATCATTGTTTTTTGGAAGACTACCCCAGTGATAGCTCATAGACTTGTGAGAGCCTTCTTTCTGCCCCTAGTCTATATTTTCATTATTCCAGTCAGCCTTAGAATGATGGATATCTAAGTAGGGTTTGCTGTGGTTCAAGCGAGTGTGGAAAAAATAGGAAGGTCTGCTCAAAACTTAAATTAATACACTTTGGTCTTTGGCATAAACAGCAGAACTGTGTCCTGCTAAAATTATATGTCAGTATTTTGATACCGTGGGCATGCCTGCTTTTTTCTCTTTATTATATATGTCATTACAGCAAGTTAGAGAAGTAATATTGGAGTTATGCCAGTGACATATACTGGAATATATTCATATTCCAGATATTCCTTCAGTCAGGTAATTCTCTTCTGATCAGATATTCTGGCTTCACTATTGCTTTGTATTTGTAGTCACAAAGAGCCATCAGAAGCATATAAAAATGATTTTTCTGACTTGTGGTTTTTGAACTATCTTGCTTTTAACATTTTGATTAAAGATGTAAGGGTGGGTTGAAGGGGACATCAGTGAACCTTACCTATGCTCCAGGATGCTTAAACAGGATGCAGCAACCACATAATATTAGGGACCTATATAACCCTATGTCCCTAAGGTGTCTTGTTGGAGGTTTCTCTTGATAGTTTCAGTTTAGCTACTTACCCATGAGTGAATATTTTTGAACCCTGGCTGATTGACACTGATTATTCATGAAGACAGGCCAAAAAGCTCATTTTTAGACATATATTGGCTTTTTGCTTGTTTTCTGTGCAGAAATCTTTCATTGAAAGATTTCATATTTGAAAAAATAAAAAGGCCAGACATGTGTCCAAATCTGGAGTTCCTGATAAACTTGACAGTAATGATTGTCACTGAAATGAGAGATGGGTGCATTAAAGTGGGTTAATCAAGCTTCCTTAAACTTTGTGGATTTTAGTGCAAACAGAAAGTTTCATTGTATATGACTAGGATTTTCTCCAACTGTTGTTAAAAGAAAACATCTTTATACTGGAGAACTGCACATCAGACCCATGGGGGAAACCATATCCACTGAAAATTTAAATAAGTTTGGTTCCACTTTTTTCCCTTAACATGCTAATGTGGCTACTACTCTCTTACTGTGAGGACTTCCTGTATCACCACTTAATGACATGGATTTTTGCAATAATTAAGACAGAAATGCCAATTGACTTACAATTGTATATCAAGGGTAGAGCGTTCAAGATGCCCTTCTATCCTATTTTTCTCTTAGTAATTTTAGCTTCTACTAAATCAAATTTCATTATGCATTTTTGTTATCAGTGATTAATTTCACAGAAGTATATCCCACAAAACCATTTTAATCTTCTGCATATGGATCATCACATATCTTAGTGTTCAAGGCAGAATTAAGGAAGTTAAGAGAATCTTCCAATTATTGCTTAATCATGACACAATTTGAAGAACTGAATCTTTTAAGAGGAAATATTTTAAATCAATGTGACACTTGAAAATTGCTTTAAATTACTTAATGCATTTTGATGTGCGAAATTCTTCTTGAGGCACAACAGATGAATAGAAATATTACAATAAAAAATTCAAGGTGCTTATTTTTTATTAACTATTTACCAGCCATTCAAACTTTAGTGGGTTTACTCTGCAACTGAACAAGAGACCTTGGGCTTTACATCTGTAAATCTTTGTGCTGGTGCCTACCAAAAGTGATTAAACTCGAGGCAAGCCTCTGCCATAATTTTTAATTATTTAGTAAACAAATTTAAAGTTCAAATGTTCTGTAAGTTTTAATGATTGAAGTAATAAAACTAATATTAAATAAAAATTAATAACCAAATTCTTGAGTGCAATAAAAATTGTACATGCACTGTATTTGCATCATAAAAGAAATATGATAAGCCCGTGTGTGCAAAATGTCATTGGCTCTTCAGGGTCACTCACTTCTTCTTGGAAAAGAAGATAGAACACCGGAAAGGAGGAACTGTTTTTCCCAACGCACAGCTTTTCAGCTGGGGCTGTGCTGAACTAGTCAAACATCTTAAATTTTTGGTTCAGTATATACTGGTCAACTGCAGTCAAAGATACTACATTTTCTTGCTTTAAAAGATAATTTAATATTTTTCTTTTTTTTTTCTTATCGAGAGGCTTCACCTTCCAGATCAAAACCAGCTGGGATTTGGGCTGAAAATACTCTTCATGTATCTTATTAGTCATATTATATGCATAATATTAAATAAATTATAAATGTAGACAGGAACACACTTGTGTCATCATGGGATAGCTTCTGTAGTGTTGAGAGCAGTGTAATTTTTTTTAACTGAAGAAAATCAACTGGACCACATTAGACTCTAACTCAGAATTTTTCTGTATGCATGTCAGTTGCAGGAATGTTGCTTTTATGTTAGTAAATGTGATTTTATAGATGTTATTTTCTTAATTTTCATTATTGCTGTTTTGTTTCAATCTCCAGAAGTCAGATACCATGGAAAAGGCAGACTGTTTTACTAACAAACCATAATAAAATCCCATAGAAGTCTGTAACATATCCTATTCTATCAGTTCTCTGCCTCCCATCACTTCTGCTTTCTTGCTTTATTACTAGACACATTAATATAAACATTTTAATGTGGGGTACCTTACAAATATTTAAGGTAGTTCCTAGTTATGTAAGTTTTTCTTGTTTTCTGTTGTTGGTGAACAGTTTGACATTGATTTGAGGTGCTTTTTATTGAAAAAACCCCTATTTTTCACAAAAACTGGCATGATGAGTAGGGAACAGAGCTGACCAGAAAGTTGCTTTTTTCTTTGTGAAAAGTTTGGAGTTTTATGAATTCCTTAGATACTTTTCTTCAGTCTTTTCTAGAGATTTGAAATTTCTGCCAAAGGAATTTTGTAGATGAAATGATCTATTTTTCTGGAAAATTTTAATTGGAAACTTTTAGGACAGCTTTAGAAAAAATGTAATTTAAGAATAAGTGGTCAGTTTGTACTGCATTTGGAGTGCTGAGGTAATGCAAGAGTACTTAATTCTGCCAAAGGGAAAAAGTGTAGCCATTACACCTGCACTACTACTGGCCTTATGGTGCTGGGGAAATGTTTCCCTGGAAGTGCCCAATGCAGATGCAGATATGTGCAGTACCCCTATCAGCCAAGCAAAAAAGTCAGATTAAATTTGATGATAGATGTGAGGGAGAGCAGGAGTGCCTAGCATGTCAGTAAATAAGTTTTTTTGAAAAAAAATGCATGGCAAGTGTGAGTCCTTCCCTAAACTGTCTACCTCTCTCTGAATGTGAGAAAGACAAGGGTCTGCTGCATGTTCTCATATTATAATAAAAAATAGGTAGATTTTGATTGACTTATCTGAAGCCTGCTTGCCTTCAATATCATCACATCCAGATGCAGAAATATCTTGGTCTGGATCTGATTCTTTATGTACTCCACAAAGCAGTGTCACCTGTCTTGAGGACACCTGTGAGGAATGTGTGTTCACTGTTCTGGTGTCTGCTCTGTTAAACACCCACAAGCCTTTCAGCTCATCAGATAAACGTGAGGGATCAGAGGCACTGAGTGCAGTCTGTACTTCCAGGTGGTTTGTCCAGTAGGGGTGCTGCTCTGCTTACCACTGCTCTGTAGTGGGATTCTTCTGTCCTTATTTTGTCTTCCTAAAGTTCAACATGCTCTTAAGACCCAGCTGATCTTTATAGTTAGAACAACTCATCCAATTTTTACATCGGGTGACAATGCACTAAGGCACAAGATGTAGTTATCGGGACGGTCTTATTGCAGGGCCAGGAGCTGGATTTTAATGATCCTTGTGAGTCCTTTCCAACACAGGATATTCTATGATTCTAGGAGTCATCTCAGTTGAAGTAATGTATCTAAAATGAATGAAGAGAGTCACCATTTGAAGAAAATTTTTTTTAAGTAATGAGAGCCTGGAGAAGCAAACTCACTCTAAAAATCCTACTTTTTTTCTTCTAAGTTGTTTGAAAGTGATTTTCATCCTTCAGCTGGGACAGCTGGTGCATCTGTGGCTTTTACTGATGGTAAGCAGGAACGACAGTGGACTCAACCAGTTAACAGAGAGGAGCTTCCTGAGCTATCTGTCTTCATGACAAGGGCTGACACAGTCTGCACATTGTGAGCTTTTGCCCTCTTTAGTCTTGTTCTGCCTTCGGTCAAAAGTGATTATCACTGAAATCCCATTGAGTTCAGAGGTCCACACTACAGAGGCAGAGCAGTACTTGGGTGTGATGCCTTCCAGCAAAACCTCCTGCTGCAGGAAATATTTCCACACTACTCTGAAAGGTTCTCTTTTTTCTTAATAAAGAGTGGTAATGATGACAGGATGCTGTGGGCAGCAGAGGTGCCCATGATACCTCTCCTGTTATCAGGAGCATCCAGCCAGTTCACCCCAGCTGACCCCTCTCTTCAGCAAGGGGAGCCTATAGGGCGATGCTGCCAGGGCTGGCTGCAGCCCTGGGGGTGTCTGGTTGCCAGCAGTGGGACAGGCAACAACCTCTAGTAAGCTGACAGTGCTAAGGAGAAATACACTTACCATGACTGTGTTCCTAATTTTTTTTTTATTCTCAGCTGTTCTAGAAAGCAGCCCATGGAAATGCAAATGTTGTGATAACAGTTCTGTGCAAGCTGATGAAAATGTTTGATATTAGGTGAATTGCAGGCTAGATTTTTTCAGCTTACAGAATAAGATACAGGATTTTTTACTCTTCTCTCTCATTTCTACCCATTTTTTGGCACATACCCTGTGATTTTATTTCAGTGGTCTGCTTAAAATTTCTGGTTGGCTTTTCACTCTTGATTCATATTAGTCTTCTGAATAGTGGTGTGTAAACTGTGGTGACAGGGACTTTCTTTTGGGGGCGGTTTGGAACTGTAATCACATTTTCACCTTATCACGTCTTCATATTCTCACTTCTTCAGTGTGCTGGCCCCTGGCAGTTGATTCATCATGCGTTCCTAAGCAAAAACATGGACTGGGACATAGAAAGCAATAATAGAGTGGAATAAATCATATTACAGCCTCATGTCTGGGGGAAAAAGATCAGAGAAGGCATGCTAGCTGTGAATGTAAATGTATTGTATGGCTTCTGGTTTGTCAGCTCAATTGGTGTGGTTGTGAATTTATTGAGTCTAGGTTTTGAAAAATGCAGTGCTGTCTGCTTTGTTCAGGATCAATACCAGTCAACAGAATGAACCAGATTTGCCTGGTCAAATACTCTGGCAAATTATTTAATGTGTGTTTCATGAGAGAAATATTGTATATGTTGCTCACCCTGAAGTAATAATTGCTGATATAAACTGAAATATTAAATGTGTGCCTATTGCACTGGCACATGCTTAATATTTTTATAGATAGTACAGGCAAGAATATGCTATTAAAAATTGAATGAGGACAAGAAATGAATGGGCAATTCTATCACAGATATTTATTTAGGCACTCCTTTGTTTTGCTTTTTTCCCCTCACATAATTAGGTGCCTAATTGTGTGAGGAGACCTACTGGATTTCTATGTGTGAATAGCAGTGATTCATTGAAGAATACACTTGCTCTAAGCATTTGTAATACATTTTCTGGAAACCTGATGTGAAAAATTACATTTCCAGATTGTCTTGAAATAGTTCACGATTTAAATAAAAATTCCTTCCTTTGAAAATTCCCACCACTCAATTTGAAAATGTCATAGATGGGAAATAGTACTAGACATAATAAAATTGTAGATAGTAGGGTTTACAAACTGTTAGTTTCTTATCTATGTATCTAAAGCTACAGTTGTCTGTTATGGTACAAATAAATTCAGTGGAACCTTTACTTGTAATTTTTTTCGTATCCAAAAAATTCCCATATCATATTTCACTACCAAAATATATACAAGAAGAAGGAAGTTTTTGTGTGTGTTTTTTTTTTTTTTTTCTAGGAATGGTGCATTAGATACATCATAAACCATTCCATGAAGTNTTTTTTTTTTTTTTTTTTTTTTTGTCTGTACTCTTATATCATAGATACACATTTTGCTTTGGCAAAATAAAAGGCAAAGGACTACCTCCCCTCTCTCCAGACAAACATGTATTTCATGAAAATTTGATGGCATGCTGTAATACCTAAATTATAATGGACACAGGCTGCACAAAAATAAAATGTTAGAACCGTTTGTTGAAATGACAATGTTTTCTGTCCAAGTAAGTAAACAAAACTAAAGACTAGAATTATGCAGAACTGTAAGTAGCCCTGCCAGGAATAGTTAACCTTTTTTTTTAAACAATAGATTTGCTGCTCTTTTTTTTTCGTGTAGTTATCTCTTCACTAATTTGTGTGTCCAAAAGTCCTTGTGTACCAAATGGAGAACAAAGCTGTGAACATGATACGCTAACAAGACATACAAGGTAGACATACAGGTATTGGAGAGTCCACTGAAGAGCTGATAGCTGATTAAGGAAGAGCCTTTGGCACAGGAGGACGGGCTGAGACAGCCAGGCCTGTTCACCCTGCAGAAAAGAAGGCTTATCAACGTGTACCTGATGATGGGTGGTGAAGACAGGTTCTTTTCAGGGGTGTGTGGTGACAGGACCAGAGAGGTTGTGGAGTATCTGTCCTTGGGGATGGATTGTCTGGACATGATCCTGGGCAAACAACTTAGGCTGACTCTGCTGTGAGCAGGAGACTGGTCTTGACAAAGTACAGAGGTCTTTCCCAACTTCAGACTTGCCTGATGCTGCAATTCGTCCAGACTTTCCACTTCCCATTTTCTCCCAAGTGTCATTACATGACGATCTTGATTTTTCTATCCTTTCTTAATTATTTCTTTACATGCATTATATAGATTAAATTTTTCCAGGGGATTGTAAATAGATGTAGGGTCTTCTTATGCCTTTCACTCTTTGCAATGTAACAAAGACTGAGGCTTTTTATCTTCTAAGTGCTTTTTATAATTTGTTTGCTTTTATAATTTTTGCACTTCAAAATGGACTTGATTATATTTTTTCCAAACAAAGGTTGGTCTCTTCTCCCAGGTAACAAGTGACAGGACAAGAGGAAGTAGCCTCAATTTGCTCCAGGGGAGGTTTACATTGGATTTGTTGAAGAATTTCTTCACTGAAAGTATGGCCAGGCTTTGAGTCAGGATGCCCAGGGAATGGGTGGAATCACTCTCTTTGGAAGTTTTCAAAAAACCTGTGGATGTGGCCCTGAGGGACATGGTTTAGTGGTGAACAGGGTAGTGATGGTTTAACCTACTTAGGGCAGTGATGGTTTAAGGGTTGGACTTGATGAGCTTAGAGGTCTTTTTCAGACAATTTTGTGATTGTAAGAGAGGCAAAATCATACAAAATAGAAGGGGAAGAATCAATGGGTAAAAGCTTCTATGGACTCCCCGTAAGTAACGTGACCCCTAGCCATGGTCAGCAGATTGTGGAGATAACTTTTTTAGAGAACACGAAGTAATTTTTTGTATTAGCTATTTTTTTCCTCAAAAAAAAACCCTAACAACCTTCCCAAACTCGGTTTATTTTACAATCCTTTGTGATTGCAGCTAGGCTCAGAACTACTTGAAACCTCTGGGACTGGAAATGAGGGAAATGAAGACTCTAAAGAGCTGACAAAATATTTTATTCAGAAAATTATGATTTAGTGGAGTTAAGTTGTAGTTGCAAATGGCCCATAAGTAGGTACAAGAGTATTCACTTTTAATAAACAAGTGCTGGAAATATGTGCATTGGAATTACCTCCCTTAAAATCCACAGGTGGAGATTATAATCAGTTTAATCTTTTGTTAGTCCCTCTCTCAGAGGAAATCGTGTGCTGCTTTACACAGGGCCGGACATCTGGGGAGCAGTGACAGCAGTGAGGTCCAGGAGTTGAAGCAAAATGTTCTTTAAAGCAGGTGTGTTTCAAGTTTCAAAATGGAACTTGTGTAATGTTTATACTAAAATACACTGCATCTTACTGGTAGACTTAGTGTTAGACTTTGAAACACTTATTTAAATTATTTTTGCTTCTTTTGCAAAATGGACTGATCCCTCTATTTGAATTGGTCTGAAACCAAAACGCCGCCTCTGCGATTTCACAATCTGTACGCAAAAAGAGCATGAATGGAAGTTATAAATACCCATTTGGTTTCCTGGGTGGTGAAATGTTCCTTCAGGCTCTGCTGGTTTAATCAGTGGATGAAATAGATTACATATGTTTATGGTGGTGATGGCCTGACTAATGCATTGACTTCAGCTGGAAAAAGAATAGCCAGCAATACTCAGAGGAGGAACAGTTAATTCACCCACATTGAAAACGTAGCAAGGTGATTTTGAAAGAGAGGGCCTTGAAATTGCTATGCAATCTTTGTACATTACTTAATGTGAAACAAAAAATAACCTAGTCATGTTTCAAGTAGTAATAAATAAAACATTATCATAATAATGACTTGCTCAAGTATTGAAAGTATTGTTTTAAAAGGTTTGCTCTTCATTCCCAAACTCCTTGCACATGTCAAGATAAACTTGCATTATATTATTAATCACCTACTGATGAAGCATGATGGGGTTTTCTGATTTACTTGTCAAGTGATTAGCAAAAAACCTGGATTATTTGTGATTGCTCCAGTTAGGGAGATTAATTAATAATAGAGCTATTTCTGTTTCAGGAAATAGAGACCAAACTTTTTTTCTTCTGTCTGATTCCAGTGCCTTTGATGCTATTTTCATTAGAATTCAAGTCAATAAGGTTGCTTTTTCAAGCAGCCCATGAGTCCAGAACTGGTTTCATAGTGGAAATTATAATATTTTGGTTTCAAAAGGGCCATACAGTCAGGTATGCTGCTCAGGCTTCAACCAAGGAGGGTTTCTTCATCTCTGCTGGGAAATGGGAAGTGTTACAAATGGAGAATCACAGCCTCTTTGAAGTGCCCTTGAGGGTGGTATACAGTCTTGGAAAACTGAAGAAACATGTAGTATAATGTTGCATTTAGAATAAGAACAGTTCCACAGCTCTGGGAAAGAGGATTCGAAACTTCTCAGACCTTTCTACCTGTCCCCTCTGCTGCGTTCCCCCCTGAACACACACATGCAGACATGTATGAACATGTGCACACGATTGTGCTTGGGCAGTGAGGTTGCTACTGAGTGAGGAGAGGGCTTCCCTTTGTGTTACCAGCTCAACACGGGTGTCCACTGTAGGAGACTAGGAAACAAAGATACTTCTTGTTAGAAGCAGAAAATACTCAACTTGAAGTACAACCAAATAACTGATCTCTTTGCTACTGTTTGCAGAACTGTAAAGAACAGTAAAGATGGTGAAAAGATGCTGTTTTTTGTTGAAGATTTTGTCCGTGCCTGTGGTGATAGATAGGGATTGGGGCAGGGAGATGCCAAGCAATGCAGACAGGCTCAGAGCTGGAGCTTCCTCTGCAATGATATCAGCACCTGGTCAATCCATTCCTCTGAACTGCAAGCCTCTGAGAGGATGGCAGAGTTCAACAGTCTTCAAAATAATGCTTGGAACTTAGTTCAGTTCCAGTTTGAACTAAAATATGTTTTTGAATGATATGATAAGCCTGAGTCTAATTCATATCCTTATGTTGTTTTTCCAGAAATTTTATGCAAATTGCAATTTAAATGAAAATAGGAAAAAATGAGAGCTTGTGTCTCTGCTCATAGTTTCAAGTCACATTTGTTATAATTCTATGGTAGCATGTATTTCTCTTTAAGCTTTTTTCCTAAGGGTCCATGTTATTAACCTATGCCTGCTGCTTCTTTTCCTATGATTATTTATTTTTCAAGTAAAATTATTCCAAAGTCACCAGCACATTCCAAAACCAAAAGCCAGTGGAAAACATTGTTTTATTGTGACCCTTTTTTTTTCTGAGAAAAAAAATCCTGTCTCACTTGAAAGCTTCTATGTTCTTGTAACCCAACCTTTTATTTGCAGCCATGAGAAAGTTAGGTTAACATATTACATACATAATCCTCAGGTGTTTGAACTCCTTCAAATTTGTCACATAATATATGTAGAGAAACTTGTACACTCTAAAGAGGTGTCCCTGGTGTCAAGGTATTAGACTTTGTGTATGAGACTCATGGGATATGTGATGACTGAAATCCGAGGTTCCTGCTCTTCGATAAATGGAAAATTCTACCTCCACCACTCACTCCCATCCCTGTCATGTGGAAATATTTATACTTTTTTTCATGGAATCATTCTGTTTGACATTAAACTGTGGTGCTGTGGGAATAGTTCTGGCCTCCTGTGAGCTGGACCTACACTCTCCATCCCCTGTGGTGCTTCCATGGAACACTACAGAGTGTGTGGGGAGAACACAGTATAACACTGCATGGTGTGTGTTCCCACTAGGCTCACTGATTGGGGAAATGGGACCTAATGCATGTGAAATGGTTCAGTTAAATTACAATCATGAACATATTTTAAACCATGTTCCAATAGAATATTATAATAACACGATTTTTCTTAAAAGCTTTGCAAATTAATTTTTATTCTTTTTGTTAAAAGAATAATTACCATGAAAAAGGTGGTAGTCTGATATCTGATTTAAAAGACAAATTCTGAAGGGAAGTCACAGCAGCATTTATAGCCAGCAATGTGTACAAACCCAGTTTTCTTGCTTTTTGGGGACTTCCAAACTTATCAGCATTGCAGATTAGATCTGATGAGTTGATTGAAGGTCAGATTAAGCAACTAGAGCAGCTACAAAATTTAAGAGGATTTATGGGTAAGCTGAGAAAATAGTATAGAAAAGGGTAGAAAAAAGATCTGAAAACTTTGCTGGAAGTATTTAATTTGTTAACAGGCACCTTTGGCAATTCATGAAATATAGTATTATTGAGGATGCTTTCTGAGCTTTTGTTTGAGATAGCAAGCTCCACCTGGGTATTTGTTTGGTTCCTGTGCCTTTATACTAAGGTAGAATATAATAGAAGTAAAAGAAGATATTTCTGCTTCTTGCACACTGATAGCAAGAAAGGATGATTATACTTTGGTAATTATTCATTGAAATGGAATAATGAAATATGGCTATAACCAAAACGGCATATGAAAAGAGAGAATACTATTTTTATCTTCTAAGTTCTGTATTTTGGGGAATTTTCTCTGATATGAAAAGCTTCTTGATATGAAAATTTCCCCTTCTGTTCTCCGTGTGAAACATAGTTCTCCTCAGAGCATTTTTATTACTTTGATTCTCTCACTGATGGTACACATTCCCATCCAGAATTGCTTGGGTACTATACTTTTCTGATTAAATTACAAATTCATTAACATTGGCAGGTTATTTGGTTATGCATGATATGAAATACCACATGTATCTAATATTTGATTTGTATTTCACCCTCATTTTACCACCACAAAATGGCTAGCTGTGCCTGCTCTATCTGATTTACTAACTGTTGTTGTCACAATACAGAGTTGCAGAACAAAGGCACCTTTCAGTAAAGACAGATGTGATGTTTTGAAGGTATTATCATTTATCTGCAAGACCTCAGATGAACCTTCTCTTTGCACAGGGGAAACCTGAACTGTTCTAATCCTTACAAGTCAATTATCATCTAAACTGCTCATTTCCTGCTGCAATTCAAGATTCATAAAATCTGAATGGGATATGCATTTTTAATGTTATGGCAGGAACCATAAATATTGTTGGCCTTGTTTGCCAGAATCTTAATACAATAATGACTATAAAGCTGCAGGAAGGAAAAATATCTAAGATGCATTGATTCAGTTTCATAACCCAATAATTCTGACAACCTTTTCAAATGATTAAATAGGCCTGGAGAAATCCAGGCCCTGAAGTATTATCTCAATTTGTGAAACCCTAAATGTTTTTCTGTTGATTTTTTCTTTTCCCGTTTCTTCTTTTAAATAATGCAAGAGCAGGTGCTGGCATTTCAATTCAACTAATTAGTTTCTAATTTACTGTAAACATCTTAGAATTCCATGAGCATGTCTCAGTGGTATCTGAGAGGAAACAATCTACTGCTTCGATAAATCTCTCTTGAAATACCACTGAGAATTGACTGCATGGAGTGTATGCCCTTACTTAATGTATCTGAGTTTTTTAGAATACACTGAAAAGCAAGATAACAGTTCCAGGCTTTTCCTGATATTGTCATTATCTCTGTAAAGATAGTCTGAAGGAACCTTGTGTTAATGAACCATTGTTCTAATTTTAAAAGTTATGAAATATTGCCTTGTATTTCAATAAGCTGTTGGAATTGGTCCAGACATTAAATGTGTTTGTAGTGATATTGCCACAGGAATCTTCAACAATGCTTTGCAGTATTTTTACATTCATATGATTTGTGTATCTAATTTGTAGATCAAAATGTAGATGTAAGTATTAAAATATTTCACTTGTTTCTGGGTTATTGACCTCATAAAGTGGTTACATTTACAATAAGAAAATTTGGTTGTAAACATTCATTAAAATGAAACAGGAACTTTATCTAAATATCTTTGCTTTTAAAATGTTTATGAACGTGTTCTGTATATATGCGTCAAACTTCAATTTTTATTTTATTCAAGACAGAATTGGAAAATTTACTTGAATTTCTGTATTAGTACTTTTTATTCATATGTTCATTATAGTAAAACATTTTAAAATAATGTTGTCTCCTCCTGCTTTTTCTTCATTAATTATTAATTATCTTTAAATTAAGATAAATGACACCTTAAAGATACAGAAGGGTACTAAGTTATACATGCTTATTTCTTCTGACTTTGCCTTCAAAACCAAAGACAGTTGTCTTAGCACAGATGGTAGGATTTACATTTCACCATTTGGCTGGAGCCCTAACTTACCTCCCAGCATGTTAGCAAATCCCTTAGGAATGCTCTGGAGCTGAACCAGCGCTGGTGACACTGAAATCCCTCTCCCAGCATTGCTACACGTACCAACTGCTTGGCAACATATGCACCTTTCCTTTCTCAAATGCTCATCAGCATCATTTGCCCTGGTAGAACTCTTCTGGCAATTTGCAATGAACTGAGCAAAGAACTGGCTGAGGCTAAAACTATTTTGGTCCAAGGTTTCACTTATATTTCTTATATTCTGGAACCAGAAACAAATTTTCCAGGACACTTGAGAGGGTGATGAAGGAGGACTGAGTTGCTTAAAACTTCAGTGTCACCAGAGAAAAGATATTTATAAGTGCACTTTTAGAGACAAAAAGCAAGATATGTGGAGTCCTGCTGAAAATGTGTCGGGACCTACTAATCCAGGATTTTGGTGTAGCTATTGTTTCTTGAACCTCAAGGATTCTAATTTTTTATCGTACTTTAGCAATTCACTCTTGTAAGAATGATGTTTTTCTGATATGCCATTTCCTTAACATTTCATTGGGTATTAGGTAGGAAAAAGTGAAAGCTGATGTAAATGTTTAGTGTCTGTTTATTTACAGACTTTTTTTTTGATATTTTTAATTAATCAGTAAAGGAAATCTTAAAAGTACTTACCATAGATTGTGTGAATGGCTAAAAAGTTGATACCAGGTGGAAAGAAAAAGCATGTAGACAACTCTGATGCATATAGTGCTAATTCCTATGTTTTTATGCAGGTTTTTTCATCTCTGTTTTCATTTGATATCTAATTTCTTTAAATAAATTCTATTTTGCTAAGTACGAGAAAATGAACATTGTCATTAAAGTAATGTGTGTTGAGAAAAGAATAAACCAGCTGAGGGATTAGGATCTGTTTGGAAGAGAGCTGAAAAAAAATTAAAATACATATATGTTTATGTGAAGGAAAAAAGAAAAAGGAAAAAAGTGTTAACTGAAAATTTTATCGATATACGTTGGCAGAATCCAAATTGTTCTGGAGTGGAAAATTATGTAATTGCTACCCTTTATGTTACAGGGCTTGACACATAAAATGATAGAACCCTCAAAGTCTTTCAGATTGGTTTTAAGTCACTCTGGAACCGAAGCTTCTACACACTGCACTGTCCTTGTGCCAGCAAAAGAAGCTTCAGCCCTCTGGCTGGAAATGTTTTTCTCATGGAATCACTTGTATCCTTGTTTCAAGGTTTTCTTGGCAGATAATCCCCTGTCCTATACCCTAATATAAATTAGTTTAAATCTATTTAACTAAGTTTAATTGATTAAACTGAGAGTGATGTGTGTTCTCAATGTATATTCCCCGGTAAAGGAGGAGCCTCTGTCCTACCTCACAAGTTTTAAACTTCCTCCCACTGCTGATAACTCTATTACAAGAACCAGAAAACAGCATCCCCTCCAAGATTAGTTACACAGATGCAACTGTTTATGAGAGAAGGATTTCTCCCCCTACAGTTATGATATGTGTGACCAGCAGGAGCAGGGAGGTCATTATTCCCCTGTACTCGGCCCTGGTTGGGCCACNTGTTGGAGCATGGGTTGGACTCGATGATCTTGAAGGTCTCTTCCAACCTAGAAATTCCATGATTCTGTGATTCTGTGATATTTAGAAATTTTCTTTTTAATACCCTGTCAAATTTCCTGAACTGTTTCCAAACTGAGCTGGACTGTCATCCAAATAGCCTGAGGAAACATTGGATTTTGTTTCCATGTGTAAAGGACCAGACCAAGTTATCAGAAGCTCCTGATCTTCTTCATATCCTTACCATAGATGCTGGGATGTAACAAAGTTTCTTGTAGAAATCTGAGTCAGAGTGGGTGTTACAATTAGACTGTAAGGTTGAACTTTAAAATGAACAACCACTGCCTCTCTGCCTGTGAAACTGGGGCAAGTAAAGCCCATTTTAAGGCTAACACCAAGCTATTAATTAGTGTTTGTAGAGCTACTTTGAGTTCTCAAAAGGAAGAATTTTTTTAATTAAATGATCAACTCTTAGTTGGGATTCTCTTAGTGACTCTTTTTGTTTCTCACAGCCAATTTTCTTTTTTACAGCTAGGAAATGGAGGATTCTGGAGTGTGATAGATGAGTTATATCTTCGTGGAGAAAACAGGAGGGCCTGAGATTAGGTCCGTCAATCCTTATGAGCACCTCAGTAAAGCAACCCTGCAGTAGGAGGCAACCTGGATCTTTGCAGGCCTGAGATCTAACAGAGTCATTTAGCAGGAGGTTGGTGGATTGGTTTAGTGCCTGAGATTTAACTTTTTCATCTGGCTGCAGTGTTTTTTTTGTGTGGTAGTTGTTGTCATTCTTTCCACACGAGTAGCTTTTGGCTACATGTACCTCTGTTATTAAGTCCTCAAGTTATGGCTTGATGGCAGTGGACAGAACAATTTCTTAGCAGAAAATTCTTATCAAGTGCACAAGTGACTGCTCAGCGAGGCATTGTAATTAAAGCAGTGATGGTATACAATCCACTAAATTACTTCAGACTGTCAAGGTGGCAAAGAAAATGCCAGCACAGAGTAATAAGCTGAGCAGTAAACTCATAAAATAGTCATTCTTTGTTCTGACATGGATCATTTAAATCTCTTTTTCTCTTAATTCAGTACCTAGAGAGAATCCCATAAATATTTCAGGTAAACACAGAAATATTTCTTTAATATAAAACTGTTGGAGCCTTTTGCAGTAGGCAGCAACTGATAGTTGTTCAGTACTGCCTGCCTACTAATGATGATTACTAGCAGTGGGGTAGTGTTTACCCTGGGTTCTGTCATGTTAATGTGGGAGATATGCGTGTTCAACTATTACAAATTTTCATTGCACTGGGGTCAGTGTTTTTTGCTGGCTATTTGTTCTGTTTGTTTTTCCTTACTTTCAAACATATCGTCCTAAAAGTATCTCTATATATACACTATAATTTCATCCATGTCTTCCATCTTTTACAGTCTATAACTTTACTATTTTCATTTATTTTATATATAATGAGGGGTTTTTATTTTTTTGCACTTTTTTTTTGTTTGGTTTTTTTCTTTTTTTAATCAGAGCACATTGTAGGAATAAAATTAATCTCATAGGCTTCATTTTCATGCCAGTGTGTTTATTCATTGTCCATACTCATTTTCGACATGTTCAATAGAGCAGAAGTTAATGAGCACAGAGTGGCTAAAGTGACTGGATTACAATCTCTGCCATTCATAACTGTGAACATGTACTGGAGATTTTTAATTCGTTTTAAACTGAGCGTGAGTGTGGAGGAGAAAAGATGAAATTATACTTCTCCCTCAGGATATCCATTTGGCTTCCCATATATTTTTGTACATTTGAACTTCTGACCACTGGACTTTTGCCTTTTAATACCATTTAAAGGTAATGTTTTTAGCACTTTTTTCTATATAATTAAGGACTCTGGTATCCTCTTGGGTGACATACAGGTTTTAAAGAAGAAGCAATTATTTAACAAATTGATGAGCTCTTCACTCATTTTTTGAAAGCTCCTGGAATTGTGGCAAGAGTTCTGTCCGAAATGTAAGTGTCTAAAAATTACTTATCTGATTCATATTCTATGATATTCTCACAGTAAATACTACAAACACTTCCAAAAGGTGAGTCACCATATTTTAAGGCTAGATGTGGAATTAATCTCTTCAGATGACTGTAAATCTCCACAGAGACAGGCAGTTTTAGGGTAAGATTCATATCTCTTAAAGTAGGCATCTAAAACAGATGAATCCACATTAGGAGAAAAGAAATATGCCCTAGTGCAAGAAAAAAAAATACTGTTTCTTGGCATCCACTATCCAGGGACTTAGATGATTAGCTTAGACTGGAAATCTAGCTTGAAAATGCATTAAATTGATTGATACTTGCAACACAGACTGATTGTAAACAACCAGCTCTGCATAATGTGGTAACCGGTTTGCATAAAGGATGTAAGTCCATGGAATTCAAAAAAACTGTGAATTTACAACAGTGTCTACTCTTTCATTGTCATAAATCAGTTCAAGTTCATAGGACTGAAAACAGCCATGCTGCTTTACAAGTGCTAAGAGGCTGATGTAGTAAGTATATTGAAAATTTTGGTTAAACTATTTTAGAAAAGCTTAAAATAAACTTGCTGTGTCATCTGACCAGCCATTCTCTAACATAATTCTCTGAATGCTGGAAACTTTGAGCTGTACCATCAGCAAATGTTCCTTAAAATATGTAAATGCATACTGATTTAATTAACTTTACACTAAGGTATAAAATACCTAATAGATGGATACTGAGATTCCAGAATTCTGGAATTAGCCTGGATTTCTACTGTCATTCTATTGTTGAAACCTACATGACTCTGCATTTTGGTCCTTCTGTGGCTGATAAAGGTGGTATGAACCAAATGCTCAGCGAGGACTAACATATGACATTAACCTATGTCGCCATTTACCATTATCTCCCCTCCTCCATACTCTTCTTCCTTTTTTTCCCCCAACTGTTCCTGCAACACATGTGGATCAGGCTGTCTGCCTCCAAGGAGGGTACTGCCTTCCAGTAAAAGTCAACTCTGGAAAAAAACATGACACATTACAGGCATTTCAGTTTAGGCTTCCTGATTTTTTTCTGGTATTTTCTGGAGAGACATTCACAGGCAACATGTAGTAAATTCAAGAGATATTTGGCATACTGCTCTTACTGTTCATGCTCAGACCGCTGGTGTGATGTCTCAGTATGTCTGAGACCTCGGACTCCTTAGGTATCCTGTAAATTTCATATGCACATGAACAATGAACATTATCCCTGTTGGTCTGGCAGCATATTCAGAGTCACTGCCCTGACTCTACTGCCCCATTTTCCTAGAAGACCCAGACCCCAGATGCAAGTGTACATTTACTGCATTATATGAAAATTCTCTATCCTACCTCCTGGTAACCCCAGTGGAAAGTTGCCAAGTTCAGTAAAAGCCTTCCTTCTTGATTTCTTGATTTTATAAATGGCCACCTTTTAAAATATCTTCCTTTTCCTTTCAGTTTTTGGCTGACAACTGCTTCTCATCTTACTATAATTATCTTTTATCATGCTTCATTCATTTGAAAGTCAACTAAAGTTTTGATTAAGATGCATTGAAGCTACTCTTTCCCTTAGCAGGATAAATAAAAAAGAGAATATTAAACCCGCAATCTGATTGTGGAGTCTCTGCATTTTTCTTTTGTTTGAAAAGCAGAACATATGGATATTTATTCTGGGAACAAGTTTTCTGGGACTGCCGCTGATACACTGACAGTTACAGCATCTTTGCTGAAGACAACTCTAGATGAGCAGGAGAAATGAAACAAGGAGCTTTAGGAAAGCTTAGTTAGATGTCTGTGTTATACTCAGTTGTGATCTGTTTCATGCCAGACCCACTTCTTTTCAATCTATGGCATAATAAGCTTGTATTTAGCCTGTATTTTAAATAACCGAGCCTAAATATGTCTTGTTTTTTCTTTTGAAATTGGATAAATTCATTTATACAAAGTAGTGTTTACTTTTGTTGCTCCAAAAGTGGGTGGGACTCAATTTAGCTTACACTAAATTGAATAAATGACATTTAAACATGAGCAAAACTGGTGCCTTAAAATATTAGAACACAAAGTTTGCCTACGTTATTCTAGGTGGCATCATCCATGACAGGACTACTGCTCCTTGGGCTATCTCCCCTTCCTTTCCCTTTC
>VXBB01010320.1:0-27499 GCA_013399915.1 Illadopsis cleaveri | reverse complement strand
AAAACCACGCTTATCTGATCTCCTCCTCGGGAGAACAATAAGCGTGGCTGGACCCATTTACAACAGAAAAGACTTGGCCGAGCTCTAGATGGCCCATGATCTTCGTCGATCAGCACCTGATATGAATCTGGGACTCAATCAGAGATGCCGGGAAATCCATTCAGCTTCCCCGATATGGACAGGAAACCTTTTCAGAGTGTCAAGCACCGGACCCGCATACCAAGTGTTGCAAGAAACTCTGCCTGGGGATACAAAAATCCCTATAAATATTGGACTCCAGAATCTGCTGGTGTGGACAGGGGGATCAGTCTCAAGAGACTGTCACTCTGCCACCCACACCGGTGTTGTTTTTTCTTTTACTGTGGTTTCTCGTTATTGGTGATGGGATTGTTTTAATAAATTGCTTTTTTTATTATTTATGATTCTCGCATTTCATTCATAACACAAACCAAATTACTTGTTCCAGGAGAGCACTAACTGGTGCTCAAGACACCAAAATAGGTGAAGTCTCTCCATATCAACTTGAGAGCTTTTGCAGTCAGGATGTCAGTGACTGCATTCATAGTTTTGATAATTTTCGTAGAAAACAGCACTAACCAGGAGCTCAGGTTTATTGTGCTGAACCAAACCAACACGGCAACATTATTCCCTTTCATCTCCTCCAAATTCCCTTTTTTCTAAAGTTCTCTTTCAATTACTCTGAGTGTGCACAAGAGCAATGAACTCAAGGGATTAGTCATTTGTGTGTGAGTGCATTTTGGGTTTTTATTCAGACTCCTACATGAGGGATCTTTTCCAACTTCAGACATTCCTCTCAGCTCACATGCATAATGAAATTTGTAAAGGCTTCTGGGATTTATACTCAGAAAAATAGCTCATTTCTTTGCTATCTCCTAATGTAAAGGTTAAAGCAAGGGAGAAA
Source organism: Illadopsis cleaveri (assembly GCA_013399915.1). Classification (NCBI taxonomy): domain Eukaryota; kingdom Metazoa; phylum Chordata; class Aves; order Passeriformes; family Timaliidae; genus Illadopsis; species Illadopsis cleaveri. Next base: position 26,577 of record VXBB01010320.1, on the reverse strand, counting down.
ATCAAATGGTCATACTTCAAAAACAGTCATTGATTTGCAAATATGAATATAGGACCCTGCTGATGAATATTGGTCTGGGTTTTCCTCTTCTGTGGCATTTTTCCATGTTTGGCTGTTCTAATGTCCTATCAATGAGTGGTGTAGTTGCTGCTGAAATCTGCATTGCATCTTTCCAGTATGGTCAACAGTAATGCAGAACTATCAGCTAGAAAATTGATCTTTAAATAGTAGTAGTAGAACTTGCAAAATGCAGCATTTATGAACTCTCAGCAACATCTTATTTTACAACATGCTTACTATCTCATTATTTGCAAATATCCTCATGCTTCTAGAAATAATAAAAGGACAAGTGCTCCTAGATGCAATATTTACACAAACCTGATATTCCTGTCTTATATTCACATTTGCAAAATTTCTCAGCCATGTACTTTAAAGGTTGAGAAATAATATTATTCAGACAAATGTATTGAAACCATGTATGGAACTTTTTGTCCATGAAAAACATCACACTATAAATTCCTAGTATCTAACTCCTATGTGAAAACACTTCCCTAACTAGTAGTGCACCTACTTTTTTACACATAAGGTGACATCAGTTAGATCCTCTTTCATACGTGTTGAAACTTCGGCAGATGGGAATTCTGTTGAGAAACAGCTTTTTCCCAAATTCTACTCATGTGATAGTTGCCAAGGCTATAGCTTTTTACATAGAAAAGGGTGAATTCAAGCATATTTTAAAGGATATGGCCCCATCACATGGCAAGAAAGAGGTTCTGTTCCTCTGGAAAGAGGAAGCACAGGCTGGCTGTGCCACTGATCTAGGGAAGTGGTAACCATGTTGTGGGAAAAGGTAAACCTGGCTAAGAACAGAGAGGAAAAATCAAATCACAATAATAAATCCACTGACTCTATAGCTGAGCAATGCAAGATTGTTCTGAAAAATAAATAAAAATATATAATTATGTGTAATATGAAAAACAATATGATTGAGTATAGACAGCACAGAAATCATAAGTTAGTAAAAAGCACAAGCAGAATCTGAAAGAAAAATGGCATGAAAATTATATAAAAGGCTGAGGCAGGCAAGATTATTCTGCTTTTTCCTGAAAATGATGTTTTTCCTTACACAATGTCACTTCCATTTCTCATTTTCCAAATGAGAAATTTGGCCCTCTTTCTTTGTTCTGTGTCCTGCTGAGAGGGATCTGCTGGTCCTTAATTTACCTATAGCTGGGAAAAAATATGTTGGCTGGGCAGCAACTGGGTGGATTTAGTAAGTGTAGTAATTCAGTTAATTATCAAGGGACTTAGCTGGTATATAAACTCACTGGTCGTTGTCACTAGAATTCCAAATCCCCTCCAAAAGAGAGGAAAGATGTCCTCCCTGATTTACGGCTTTTGTTTCTCACATTAAATGGATGCTCAAGCTGCAGGAAAGTGGTTCCTGTTGTCCTGTAGAGTTAAAAAGCCATTTTCTTTTTATGATCTATTTGTCCTTTAGTTCCAAAGTAGGTATTAGTTTATCCTTAATGTCTCCATACTTCTGCAGTTGTAAATTCTGGTCATGTAGCTTTTTTCTTACAGCTTTAGGCTGAACGATAATAGGAAGGTAATCAGATGCCATTGTTGAGTTGTGACTTTCTGTTCCAGAAGCAGAAAACTGCACCTTGATTCAGTTGTTAAGAGGAGGGCAGAGTAAAAATTCTAGGATTTATTAATTCATGCAGCTTTAAAGATAGCATTAAAATGAGTTCAGTTGCATTTCTGCTTCCTTCTGTCCAAGAATCATGGAATGATTTTTCCAGGGTTGCCTTGGCTTTGCTGTGCTCTGGTGCTGCACAGGAACTGGCCGAAGCCGTCTGTTTCCAGCTTGGGGCAACCCTGCTGCCAGCTCCCTACCACCCACATTGGTATGAATAATTTTGGAAGCACCAAGATGAATAATCTTTGGTGTTTCAGAAATATTCGGGATGGCCTTGGGCTGCAGCTCAGTCTGGCAGTGCCAGGCAGGGCGCAGTGGCAGGCACAGGTGGGTGATGAGGCTTGGAGCACCTCCGGATCCCTGCAGAGTTTGTCCAAGGCCTGCATTCCCACTACCTCAGGATTTCTTGGACTCCATTCTATCCTACTTGTTCTTGGAAATCAAGTTAAATAAGTAGAATATTTGACATATAAGTATGTAATGAAACTCTGCGTTTCGTTTGTGTGCTGTATCTCGTAGTTCCCAGCAGCACCGTGCCAGGGGAAGAGCGAGGGCTGAGCAGCAGCGGGAGCAGCAGGCAGCTACCAGGCTCATCTCTCCAGCCACAGGGTGCCACCAGCGCTCCGGCTGATGGCATCCTGACAGCAACAGAGAATGCATCACCCGAGATTAACAGGAACATGAACTACTTCCGTCTAGTTTTCAAGTTAATGTTTATGCATGGATATGTTATAATCACACAATAATAGTTTTCTGCCTTTGAGAAACTCTAAAGAATGTGTAATCTATTTAAATTAGGGAAAGGAGTCCCCAGAGGATGTAACAATTCTCAGAAAACAATCATTACACTTTCCAGCATCATGTTGACCTGAGTTTGGCGCCACATTATGCCCATATCAACCACAGGAACCCCCAGATTGTCCATGAAATAACCAAGTGATGGGATGCACATGTTCTGTGAAGTGACTGTGGTGAGGGAAAGGGATGCCTATGTCTGACAACATTTCTCATAGGCAATAATGGCTGCCAGAGTGAGAGAAACCAGTCTGGATGCTGTGTGGCAGCTCAGCAATATTTGGAGTTGCAAACTCGGAAGATTAAAGACTGCCTTAGGAATAAAGAGAGCTTTGCTTTAGCCAGTGACATCCTGAATAAATAACTGTAATTTGCAGGGGTACTGAGTGAGAGTTGAGTGGCTTAGGTTATATTTTTTTCCTGGTTTAGGAATATTAGTTATGGATGTCCACTGAAGCTAATGAATCTTTGAGAGATTAGCCTAAGGACAAAAATTTATTCCTCATGTTATGAAATCCAATTAAAATTTGGAAAGTGCATGAAAATACTGTTGATAGCTATAAAACAGGAAGAATAATGGAGTGGAGGAAGTTTTTCTGGATTTCAAGGACTGCTTAGTGGTTTTTCACTCAGAATTAATTGGATTTCAAGCTAAGACAGCATAGGGAGCCAAAGTTAGAAGCCAGGATGCTGCCAAGGAATTTCTGTTCTCACTGGAATAAAGAATTAGGCATTTTTTACTTTATTTTGGCCCTTCAGGCCTTTCATATCCTGGTCTGGTTTAATTTATAAATAATTTGCTGATTAAGATATCCAAAAGTTTATTCTGTGAACAGCAAAACTGGTGCTTCTATTTCAGGGTAACATATCTGAGTGTTAGATAAAAAAGTTTCAGGTAGGTTGGATGTTCAGGAAGGTAATGGTAATAGCCTGAGGTCCATTGCACCAGGTTTTATTACAAGGTCTGTTTTATTTTCTGTCTGATCCCTGACACTTACTTTGGAGGGTTATTTTGTAAGAAATATTGTATCTTGTTTAAATAGCTTACTAAATTTAAGTTCACAAAAATCGCTGTTTCTGTTCCTGTAAAAGGCCATGTAAAAGAAGAAGCAACACTGATTAGATCCAAAATTCTATGAATAGACTATTTTTCAACAGGTTGGATGGGTTTTTAGTCCAACAATGAGCAAAAGCTTAATGTCAAAGAGGTTTTCTAGGAACTGTACAGCATTACAGTCATTTCAAGTCTAGGCTTTAAGTTTTATTTCATTTGCAGTGGCTTGGAAGATGAAATTATTTCACAGGTGTGAAACTGGAAAAATTGACTGATGAAGCACAAAGGTATGGCAGTTTGCTGATAAATGACTACTGGAGAGGAAGTCTAGGTGAATCTTAAACCAGAAATTCTCTACTGCTCTGACCAACCAAATAGTCCCACACTGCCCTTAAATACACACTTCAGTCTCTTTCATGTGGGTAGAATCCAATCCTCTATATCCTTAATGTACAACTTCCTTTCAAGAAGAATTCTTAGTTTATTTTACTGAAACTAAATTAGTTCCTCTGTAAGGAGCAGGAATCACCTTGCAGCCAACCTAAAAGATGCAGTTTCATAGCATCCATGTACCTCACACTCAAGAAAAACAGGGCTGTTGACAACTTTTTTCTGTTTGGAAAAAAAAGTGTCAAAGTGTCTTTTCTGCCACATTTAAGACCACTCAGCCTGTGATCCAGTTTATGCTGGGACAAATTATGTACAAAAAGTTATATTTAGGAATTTCTGCCTTTGTGTTGTCCTAAAATTAATGAGGTCTCAAGTAATAGAATACTCTGTGTGTGTCAGTTTGTAGGAGGAAATCATCAGCTCTCTAGTCTGATTCTATAGATGGAGAGAGGGTTCTGTTTGTCTGGAAGGAGGCTCAGTTTGAGCATTTTGCACTGATTGTGTATCTAGTTTGGAATCCTTGTTTTTCTCTCTACCCCACAGAAATAATACCACAACTGGCAGAAAAAAAAAAAAAAAAAAAGGCCCATTTCCTTCCAAACCCACAACCAAAAATGCAGAACACATCATCCCAATTGTCTAGTTAGTGTGGTGTTCTTTCAGATTTGCTTCAAAATTTAGACTGTTTTGGACAAGAGTGTGCCCCCAGCAGAATTTCTGTGACTGTGCAAGTTTTATACACTTGAAAGGTTTTAAAGTTTAGGTCCTTTGGTTGCAAGATTGATAGATATGACTTATAGTCACTAAAAATGTAGACAGATTTTTAAAAACCCTGCATTTTAAAGTGTATTATTATAAAATTCATGCCATATGCTGGGCCCATGAGCCCTGTGTTTTCCCAGTCAAGAGTTCAGTTTGCATAAATGTGTATGGAATTGATTATCTGAGAATGAGTCTGGAAGAATGACACACTGACAATTTAATCAGTTGCCCACCTGTTGCAACAGATTTTTTTATAAATTTCAGTTGAGAAATGTGTTATTACTGTAATTTTTACTAAACTCCTTAATGTCTGAACCAGGTCTTAGACTTTCAGAGAGAGCCTGCATTTGAGCTAAGTCTCTTGTGGGGTTGCATGATTTTGTTTAAAGGTTTTCNGACCTAGGGTGAGGGGTTCCCCTGCGATCCCCAATAAACCTTTGTTCCTTTTACCTCCGAGAGTCCCCTCTTTCATCTGCGCCACTGCCATAGCAGCGAGGGCCGGGCGTTCGGCAGAGCCAAGACCCCACACTTTGGTCCTGTGGAGGTGTGTCGGAGCTGACCGGACTGACCAATCGGACACGCACATCAACAGTCTCTGTAGCAGAAATTCAGCCCAAAGGAGTTTTTTCTGTGACCAAATTATAAACTGCTGTAAAATAAATTTCATTTTGAAAATGGGGATTCAGCCTTCAGTGGCAGAGCACTTTGCTTTCCCTGTTAATAACATAGTGACCTATATGTGCAAAGTTTCGTAAAGCATTTCTTGAGGCAAGTTTTTTCTGCTCTGGGAGGGAAGGGAATTATTATTTTATGTAATAATAATTTTATGTAATAATAATAATAAATCCCTGGGAAGGGATTTATTATTTTATGTAACTTACTTGGCTCCAGTAAAGTGTGTGATTAAAGACTTCTGTAACAATAGCAGATGCTCAGAAGTAGAGCTGATAAAAATCAGGGAGTTCTAGAAGTCCATGTAGTTTAGTCACGGGTACACTCTCATTCAATATCAGTCTATACCCATATAGCTGAAGTCATCCTCTATGTGTTTTTTCAGAATGGATCTGTGGACAGTAACAGTGTGCTGTCTGTAGAAAAACAAAAACAAAAACAAACAAACAAACAAAAAACCAAACAAACCCCGCCCCCCCCAAAAAAACAAACAAAAAACCCAAACAAACAAAAAAAACCACCTCCAAATCTATGTAAACTGTGAAGTTTCTCTGAGACTTGCATAGAAGGTAAAAATTACTCTGTGATGAGATACATCCTATGGGAACAGGTCAGGCCAGAACTAATTTTTCACATGGGCTGTTTATGAAAAGTTAAATCAGTAAGTTTCTTGCTCAAAAAGTCTCCATAGTCCCATGTTCACTCAGTTATGTATTATATAGCATCTTTTGTATGCAGCTGGAAATAAATGAATGCATTCCCTGACAGGAAAGAGGATCTTAAAGAAATCAACCTATTATGTTTAAATTAACTATTTTTATGTGTTTCCTTTAAGACAAATATGAAAGAAAAGGATGCATGCCATAAATAGAGGATGATATTTTATAAGGACTCTTTGCACCCAGAGGTTTTGGCCTGTTTAGTTAGTTAGTTCAAGAAAAAAATAATTCAGAAAAAAATGATAAATCATGGCAAGATGGAGAAGTCCTTTTACTGCTTGAAAATAAAAATAAAATCTGATTTTAGAATGTCAAGCTCAGGATTTATGAGCAAACACTCAGAATGAATTGTATTACTTAAGACATATTTTCAGGCAGACAAGCTGAAAATATTTCTGTGTACAATGCCAAGTCAGTTTACTCTATCTTTCACATCTAAATTGTTTTTTCACCCTATGCAGATGGAAACACACACATAAACATGGACTCACAGTTTGTTAGTGCTGAGTTCCCTTATGAATTAGTTATAAACTCTGACAACCATGAACAACAGCAGAAGGGGAGGGAGTCTGAGGTTTTGTCTGTAGTATCTTACCTTGCACACCACAACAAAACCTATTGTAGAATTGCCCTAAATGGTATTTAATAAACATAATACTTGGAGAGGGACTAGCCAATAGGAATGGACCCTAAATTGAGGGATTGAGTCTATCTTTCAATTATTTAAAAATTTTAGGAATTTAGACTTCCATGAGAGGGCAGGAAGAGAAAGAGTTGGGGAAAACTTAATTAGGCAGATATCTTTCTTCAGACATTACAAGGCAACTTGTTGTTTAAGGAAGGAATTTTCCTTAATTTTGTCTTTTACATGTAGTGGTCATGGCCCACAGTACTGCAGTGTAAGAAGTGAAACACATGCAGTGAAGTAAATATATAAATAACTACTATAAAAACTGCAAACTGTAAATTACATGCTTGATCCTTTAATAGATCATAGTGTGTCAAGCTAGTGGATTGTCTAACTTCATCTTTCAGAACATTCTTATACAGTTTTTCCCTTATCCTTTCATCATTTCTTTTGACTTTTTGATATGGGAATTTTTTCCCAAAGTTCATACCCAGCTCTCTGCAATCAGAGGTCCAAAACAGCCAAATTTATGCTCTGAGCCAAATCAGTGCAAGAAATGCTAAGCTAGCTCCAGCTGTCTTCACCAAAGATCTGTTACAAAAAGGTCTTTCCAGCTTGCAGCTCTCATTGTAACTGGTAATGCAGAGATTTAAGGATTAACATAATCTTACACAACCTCTGTGCAAATTGATTCTTGTAATGACACTAGGCTGAAGGTGGTTTGAAGCAGGAGAGTTGTGAGGGGTTTATGGTTTCAGAAAAGCATATGTGGGGGCACCTACAAAAATTGCTGGCTTGTGTGAGTGGACACTTGATACAAGTCCCAAATTATGTAAAAGATAAGCACAGATAAGGGGGCATGTGAATTGGATCATGATAAAAGACAAGATATTAAGTAAAAGAAACCAAGGAGTAGGACAAAGACTAGATTTGAGAACCATATATGTGTTTGGTTTTTTATTTAGGGACTCTTCCATTCAAAAGACATTACCCAAGCAGTAGTCATGCCTTCAGATGGACACATACCAATTCTTTTGAAAGGTAGTGAAGGAATTCTTGCTACAGGTTGGAGAGCACTGTAAACCCAAACCCAGATAAGACTCAGCACATCTAGGAAAAGTAGGAGGTGGAATCTTGGAGTGTCATGCCAGACCTCAAAGTGCTATCACTGCCTCCTCTTCATGGGAGCAGCAATGGGGAAAGAATCTGATGAAATGACTGAAGCAATGCCTTAGTAGCTGAGAATGCACCTATTCTAAGCTACAGCTATGAGCACATCCATGAAATATTGCCACTTCCGGAGTGAAAAAATTCCAGGGTAAAACTCACGACTTTTTTCTTCCTGAAATGGGATTCAGCACACAAGGAACATAATTACATTGCCATAGGAAATCTTTCTTCCTGTCCATATCTCTCCATGCTGCTCTTTATCACTATTTCCCTCCCCATCTCTCAGTGCTCTTCCATATCCTTCTGCACAAATACTATTTCTACACCTTCAGTTTGTGAGAGTGGACTGTAGGTCAGATGAATTGCTTAGGCATGCTCAGTTGCTCCATTTCTTCCTACTGCTTCTCTGCAAGCAGAATTCCCAACTTGCTTTTCTTGCATTAAATAAGAGATACCTCATTTCAAAATAAATCAGGCACTGTTAAACTTTTTGGCAGATGCACATATCTCATGGTCAAAACTCAGTATCCTCTTGCCTTCAAAGTATACTGCTAATTAGGTAAGCCCAAATTTTAATTTATACAGAGCTGTGGGCTCAAATACATCCACAGAGTTCTTGAGAGCAAGTCTGCTGAATACCTCTACTTCATGCTCCTGCCTACTTCAAGGCCACCTTGAATGTCTATTCTGTTACTGAATTTTAAAGGCCAAGCCCTTTAGCCAGGTACTAAAACTTTCAGATTAATTTTGTGCTATTTTCCCTTTTACGTTTATCAACATGTGTTTTTATGGCTCTTACATTACTGAATTGGTAAAAAACCTGAATGTTTCCCCAGGGAAGTAAAACTGTTCCAACACCGAAGAGTGCATCATAAAATGGGGGTTGTGTTTGAAGCCAACAACCTATAACCACAGTCTTGTTGGTTCTTTCTTTGGGAAGAGCAAGAAGCAACAATCTCCATGTGAATTATACTATTATACTATCTAAGGTAAACAGTCTGTGAAGCTTTAGGGCATCCTGTAGCTGTTGCCAGGACACTGATGCTAGAAAACACAGCTGCCAAGTCAGATGCAGTTTATTTAGTAGTTTGGAAGCATGAGCCTGTGACAGCAGCATGATGTAGAAGTGCAGCTGGGGTTTATTTGTTCTAAGGGGCAAGAGGGACAACAGCAGCAGCTTGATAGAGCCTTAAGCTGTCTGTAGGAGAGAGGCAGCAGCCAAGGATGAGGTGGGAAGGGGGAAGGAATTGCTGGATTTTGAAAGCTTTTTAACCTCTGACTTCTGAGAGAAGAATGTGTGTCAAATCTAATGAAACAAGGAGACAGATCTGGAAGAGCCTAACGGTGACACTTTTATAAGACAACAGACAAAGAATCTGTCTTTGCTGGATGGAAGCTGACAGTAATTTCTCTTTTCACAAAAATGGCAACTTGCTGAAGAAGAAAATAAAAATGGTAATGTGTAGTTATACATGCATCAAATTGCCCTGACTCTTATGCCTATAACACTGGAAAATGGTAATGCTGATGACCTTCCATCATTGAATAAATCTATCCATACTCATCATGTTTCCTTTTAAATTTGGTGTGGCCCCTTTTACAGCAGCACTTCCGTAAGCCAGCAGAGGGAAGATAATGTTACAGGATATACTGTCTGTTTCTAGCCAACTATAGGTTTTCTTAAAACAGAGGTATATGCCGGTGCTTCCACTTATGAAATGACTTGAAATTTTACCTATCCTTCATAAATTGGCCTTGATCTCCTTTTCTTCCCAAGCAACATTGAAACATTAACTCTTACAATGATTGTGTTTGCTGCTCAGTTGGTGTCATAAAGGTGCTGTTTATTTTTTACTGGGCTGCCAAAACTTAGTCAACATTGAACAAAAATTTGCCTATGATTAAATCTGTTGACATCAATATCCACATTGAAGTGTGAGACTAATTTCCCATATAGCTCTGTATTCTTCTAATTACTATAAAATGAGCAGATTCTTGCAATGTTGCCAAAACACCTGCTTTTAAAGGTCTAATATCGAATAAGTGACATTTTTTGTGGACTTAGAGAAGGGGATTACAATCTAATGTCACAAATATGAAGAATAACAGATCAGCATATTTTAGTTGCAAAATGGGTAGGTAAACTATTTAGAAAAAAATGTTTTCATTTGGTTGAAAAATTCTAAAAAAAAATCATGAGATAATACTGTTTTGTAATACCTGAAATATTTCAGCAAAACATTTCTCAGTGACTTACTGTCCATGAATCCAAGGCAAGGCCTTAAGGGACTCTGCATTTGTAGCTTATTGATTTGCCTAGAAATTCTCTGCAAACATCCGAAACACGAGTTTCTGTGAACAGAGTCAAGTTCTGAATAGTTTTGTGTTTACCACAGTTTTATTTTTATTAATAGCACCATTTCAAAGAGTAGTAAGAAAATTCCCTATGAGCTCAAATCTCTTGAGAATCAGTTGTTTTTATGTTTTCTGCTTTAGGAACACAAGCTAATACAATTCTATGTAGACATTAAAGGGAAATGGAGTGTGATTAATTTTAATTTGGGCTCCCAATTTTTAATGGGAATTTAGAAGCCTTTTCTAGATTAAAAGTGAGATGAAGAAGGGAATGTGAGGTATTGTCCTTCATGATACAAGCAAAGTTTTGAAGTGTAGAAGTGCTTTAGCCAGATTTAGTTCAAGCAGGATATTAAACAGCCTAAGCTGACACTTAGGTTCTTGGAAAGTAAACTCCTCTTCTATGGAGATTATTTCACTTAACAGATGGTATTGTGATACAAGCAGTGTTTGATAACTAAAGAATGTGCTGAGCCAGTCCAGGCTTCAAGGGAGGGCTTTCCACGGAACTGGAATGATGTCCCCAGCTGCTATATCAGAATAATGCCACTGCCTTAGAGTCTGAGGCACTGGTGTTCTCTGCACTTTTAGCTGATGGGTGAACTGTGCACACAACGTGAGGCTTCTCCTCCTAAATGTGTGAGACACACATGGAGAAGCTGCTTTTACTAAGATTTATAAGGAATTAATATTGATTTGGATACTGTGACTCACTCCTCTGACTGCAGTTTCTGAGTTGTATTAGAGAAAGTTTAACCAAAACCAAACAACAGGAGCCAAGTGTTATTGATACAGGAATGAAGAATGGGCTGAGGTATACTCATTCTCAGAAAGAGAAATTGGAGAGGGACCATAAGGCTCTAAGCCTTAGATATGGCTCATACATCTTCCAGTAAAAATTGTGATTTTTTTCGCTCATAAGAACAAGCTGCAATATAAGTAGGCTTCATCAAATGCTGCTGCTGATTTACAGATATCTTTTCCTGAATACATATTTAGATCTTGGGATGAAGATTTAATTTTTGCTTATCATACATTTTTATTAGCGCTAGTGTTTCTGCTATAAAATATGCTCTGGTTTAGAATTATAGAGTAATCTGCTTTGGAAGGTACCACCAGAGACTTTTAGTCCAGCCTCATGCTCAAACAGAGCTAATAAGACCAAGCTGTGCAGGCACTTCTCTTGAAACCTCAAGTGCTGGGAAAAGGTGTTAAGATAATTGAGAGGACAAGTTGTCCTCAATTCAGTGCGCACGTGTAATCAACTCTCAGGAGTTCCTTATCTCCAAGACTTTACTAAGATGGGCTAAAAGAATGTAGCCTTTAAGTATGAGCACCAGTAAGATGAAAGGTATCAGATATCCTCGCAGTCAGAAGACAGTTTGGAATACTGGATTTTTTGATTCTCTAGAAGATAAACTTTAACTATTTCGCCTTTTATGTGAAAACTTTCTTTCTGTACACAGAGTGGCAGTGTGCATGGCAAAATTAACTGATGACAGGATGGTAGAGATAAAAGATTCCTGAGTACTCACTGACAGAGTTGGCGCAGTGCTAGATCTGATACAAAATTCTCAGGATTTGCAGAGCTACAAAAAATTAGCTTGAACATAGGAAATAATGATGCAATTTTAAATGAAATCTATATCTTTCTGCACTTGCCTAGAGGTTATTTTTGCATTTCCTTATGATTTGATTTCTCCTTGGCTAGACTTGGGTCACAGTAGGAGACAAACCAACCAAGAAAGCTGGCAATGAAAGTAAAAGAGTGCTACATATTAACATTTCAGGATGTGGTGTCTTAGATTTTCAGTTAAAAACTGTTACAGTTTTGCCTATGTAGAGTTTCAGTGGCTGGACTATTTGAAGTCAAGGACTCTGGCATCTGGACTAAGGACCTAAGAATACAGCCTGTAAATAAGAATCCATTCCCCGAATTTTCCCCATAAATTGCTAAATTTTTAATTTCATGTGATTTCCTTCCACTTGGATCCACTGAAAGTTTAGAAAGCTGTTCTTACAAGGTTTGTTAGTAGCAGAAATGTACCTGGAAAACCTTTATCTGGCTTTTGACAATCTGCCTCTGCAAAACTATTCAAGCTTTTGAAAGAATTGTCTTCCAAGTTGAAACAGCAACAATAAAATCAAAAAGAGAGACATTGCTCCACATAAACAAAGGAGTTTTTCAAGAATCCCAGTCAGCTGGCTCCTAAATCTCTTTGCTGCTGTGATTTGTGCTCCTGAGTCCAAACTTCTGAAAATCTCTTATTTTCTATTACATCTATTATTCACCATTTTTCTAACAGCAGAAGAAAATGAAAGGGAGAATCTTGTTATGGGAAATGAGTGTGAAGCTGCTGAGGCAGATGAAAGTAAGTGTGGATTTGATTTTTATTGGATAATATGCCACCCATTCCAAACTGGAGGCTGAGACCTTGTAATGCATGTTTAAATGTACTTTCCATTTCTTAAATATTTTAAATTTTTTTTGTATAAATTAACTTTTTGGACATTCTATCTTTATAGACACTTTCTGCCACTTCAGTTTGTAGAGTTTAGAGATAAGTTATGCTTTCTACTAAAAATTAATAGATCAAATGATATTTTTCCCCCTCATGATTTGTTTGTTCAATCAGTGACTGATTTACAAGCACAGAGAAGAAAATTATAGTCTGCCACAGCAGCTGATGCTGTAGATGGAAAAGAGCATTAAATGGAGTGAAAAAAACCAGCTGGAATTTCTGTATTTTCCTATGGGAACAAGGACATTTTATTTTTGTAGAGCCAGGCTGTAACAGGAAAAAGAGAGTGAAAAATTAATTCTGTCTCTTTCCTACCATCTTAGGCATTAGTATTGATGGCACTTTATGAGTAAAAGAACCTAATTTTCCTGCAAGTTATGAACAATAGTTAAAACAAAAGGCCATCATCCTCACTCTGGTGTTTCTTCATTGCTGTACTGCTGGTTACACAGGGGAAATTTGGCATTCTGTTTGCAAGTTGCTACTGATTAGTGTTGCATTGACACTAATGGAGTGAAAATTGCTATTTAAGGAAAATAAAAATGTTTTTTAGTTTGGGAAAAGAATCTCATAATCTCTGAATACTTTGTGAAGATATCTTCCCCTCACTCTGTAATAAGTCGTCTCAACACAGTTCTTAATTCTGTGTCTTAAAGAGAGACTGCAATATACATTTCTAGCTGACCTCTGCTGCACATTTTCTGTATTCAGTACCCCAAGAAAGTCTCTTTGCAGCAATCTCTCTCATTACCAGGAGACAAGCTCACAGCAAAACTGAGCTGGGAAAGTAATGGTAAATGTAGAAATTGGAAAGCATAAAGTTGGCCACAATAATATTGTTATTCTTCTGGACTGAGCAGAATCTTCTCATTCAATCAGGCACAATTCCAGTTATGAACTCCACATTTTTCTATTTCTGAGTACCACATCCTAGGATGTCTTAGACAATCCATTTTCCAACTCCGCTTTTATTCTCACTGCTATTTCCTTGGCCCTTAATTTTTAATTTGTCATTTAAAAGAAGATTTCAAAGAAGTAAGTTGTTTTGGATGATACTTGGAATATACTCAATGCATTTTTTTTGGTACTGGAGCTCAATAAAAATACCCTCCCACGCATTCATAATGTAAGTTGCACCAGAAGAGGTTTAGATTGGATATTAGGGAAAATTTCTTCACTGAAAGGGAAATCAAGCTTTGGAACAGGCTGCCCAGGGTAAATGAAGTCACCGTCTCTGGAGGGATTTAAAACACACGTGTGCCGTGGCGCCTGTATTCTCGGCTCGGCTAGCCCCAGGACCGCGAGAATACGATGGTTCTTGGCTGACCAGGAGCGCTAGCGCATCGATGGCGGGAGGAAGAACGGAGGGAGTCTCCGAAGGTACGGCAACAGAGAGTTTATTGGGGACCCCTGGAGGGGGGCGGATCCTTCCCTCAGTTTCTACCTCGGGACAGACCCCGACCCTGGGGAGAACAATAGGTTTTAAANTGCACAAGGAACATTCTGAAATATATAACAAAATGAAAAATCCAAAACCCACACCACCACACACCTGGACGTGGTTCTTGGGCATATGGTTTAGTGGTGGGGTTGGCAGTGCAGGGGTAATGGTTGGAATCAGTCTTAAAGGTCATTGACAACATAAATGATTCCATCATTCTGTGACTGTCAGACTCCAAAGCAGCTCTGAAAAGTACAAAGGGGGAAGCACACAGACTTCACTTACTGGGAAGTCATGCTCTGGATCTCCCCATATGACCTCTGTTAAAGGAAGCTGTGAGGAGGACAGACATTTGACAGATTCAGTTCAATAACCTTTGTATTTCTGTATTTTTATGATCCAGACAGTGTTCCAGAAGGAGAAATGCATTTTTAATGAAGAAATACCTATTAATTGATTGAGATGTCTGAAGTGTATTCACCATTCAAACCTGTTTAATCACTGCAAGTGCTTGGGTTTTGAATTTAATAATGTAATATTGGTTAAGTACTTCAAAGGCTTCTTTTTCAGTGCTGCTTCTGGTGCCTATAGTGCCCCAAACTGCTTGCCATTCAACAGTGGTGTCTGAAAAAAGGTTTTATCAGAATTCTGCCAGAACTCCCTAATTAGGTACAATTAAAATGTTCCACAGAGATTGCTAAGTTAAAAATGTTCTTTTGTAAGCAACAGAACTAATGAAGCTTGGTTTTCTGAGAATTTATCTTATATGCCTATGGAAGCAGCTTCATTACTTTGTAAGTCACTCCATTAAATTTCTGTGTTGTCCACCCTTTTCAACTTCCCCAGGACATTCTCCAGGACATGTGCTGAAGCTCCTGTGATGCTCTGCTCCTCTCCAGGTCCTACCGGTTCCCTGGGCAGGAGCAGCTGGCCTTGGCCATGGCCGTGCATGTGCTCACAGCTCAGCAAGCAACTCCAATCCAACAGCTGCGCTTACACTCCACATTCCTTCCCTTTATCCAGCTGGACATTCTCAGAAAACTCAAAAATTCCCATTCCCAAACTGAAAACCAACAGCACCTCCTCACCCAAAAAAGCAGTCTGTCCTAGGGTGACTATGATGCCTGTATCCCCAATCGTCTGTTCTGTGTGTGCTGTGTGTTCTGTACCTTTAAGACTGGTTCTGAGAGGGAGCAAGGAAAGAAGAAACGCGCAGTTTGTTTTGAAAAAACAGTGTTCACTCCTCTGCATCTTCTCTTCCTTCTTGGGACGGTGTGTNTGCCCTAAACTAGGACACAGTCCCAAACCTCAAACCCATCAAAATTCTTTCTGCCTTTGAGATCTCTTTCAAAGTTTGTGAATTGGCCAGTAAATTAGGAATGCATGACAGTGTGAAAGATGAACAGATGATGTGATGGTATAAGTCTACTTTCATTATGGAAACAGGGCTGGAAATTCTGGTAGAGCCTTGCTGGTAGCTGTCACTGCCTGGATCTGCTCTCCAACAGCCTGCTCTGCTTTAACAAATGATGTATCTCCCAGGCCTCTGGCTCTGATGCACCTGTCAGAACCCTTCTGTGGAGAACAAGGATATGTACTGATTTTTTATTTTAGATGAGAAAAAAAATTTTCAAAATTCTGTTTGAAATATGTATGCCCTGCCATTCCTTTCCTGGAATCTTGCTTTCTATAAATGTTTGGACATTGTTTACAGAATAAAAAGAGGTGGAGTACAAATGTCAGACTGCCACAGTTTATAACTTGGAGAAAACAGTCATTGAAAAAATTACTGTGTTGTGTCCAAAGTTGACTGAGATATTCTGAATGTTTTGTTTGAAATTTCAAAAGAACAAAACCCAAATAAGCATTTGAGTGGGCCCAGAACTTCTGGTAACACCTTTTTTCAAGGAATGTCATAGTATGAAAATGAGGTTTATGTAAGAGGAAGTTATATATGTATCTGGTTTTTTTGTTTGTTTCGAAAATCATAAATCTGCTTAGCAGTGCTTTTTTTCCTAGGTTATTGTTGTTACTTCTGTTTTCTGTACTGCATATATTCAATTTTATCTGAGTCAAGCAGTGCTCTTTTTAATGAGATGTCTTGAAATGACATCTGGGAGCCTTCATTTAATTACAGAATCAAGTACCACTTTTACACCCTTTGTCTTTTGGCCTTTTCACTGCTGATCCACCTCTTTCATCTTTGAACGCACTGTAATAGAGTGCTCCATCTTTACTTGCTGCCCTCTTATCCAAATTACCATCCAGTTTCATATTTATATGTCTGAAAGTTCATAGCATCTAAAAGTAGATGAGAACAATCCTTCACACTAATGCTGCTGTTTGTAACTGAAGAGATGATTGTGACTTAATCATAATTATTATACAACTAGACACTTCTGTCAGACCAGTAAGTACTTCATATAGGTCATATTTACTCACCTTATATCACCCTACAGTAGTTGTTTTATAAAATATTTTCTACCTCTGATGTCTATGAATCATATCTTACATAATTCTTGTTATGTATAGAGCCCCTCTGCCATTTCTGTTGAAAATATCATATCTCAGCATCTTAATTTAAGGTAAGTTGGAAAGAGAGAGCAAAAAATCTTCCACACTCCTAAAAAGGATTTTATCTCCCCACAGCTATATTTTTATTAGGTTTTTTTATCTTTTCTCCTTATGTTTCTGTATATCAGCATCCGTACCAAAAAATAATGATAAATAATGTAGGCTCAGCCAGTACTCCACATTAGAAATGTAGGCATTAAACCCTTGAACTATTATCTGTCTCTGTGCACAGGCATGGGAGGCCACAGTACCTCTTCCTAAATATTTTCTGGTGTATAGTTCTTTCCCTGCCTATAAAGGTTAAGCCATTGTTTTCTTATTCCTTATAGATGCTTTTTAGTCAGCTTTGCTGGATGAGGAAAAAAACCCCAAAACTGGTGGTTGAATTGTATGAGTGGAGTTTCTGTGTTAACTTATATTTGCAGCATAGCTCTGGCCTGATAATTTAAGTGTAATGTGTTAATAGAAGCACAGATAATTTAAAGGTGGTCCTTTTAACACAAATGAAATGACCTTGTTAACTTTTCCACTATATCTTTTCTCCCTTTCAAAAGTTTTATAGAGGGTACCTGTGAGTCACCAAAGGATGATTCCCCACCAAATGATTTAGTTTATCATCTGAGAAAACTAATTTCAGCACACAAGGAAATGGAAGAAAATTTCAAGTCTTATCCCCAGTGATAGTACTAGCATCTTCTTTGGTTTTGCACAAGGAATTCTCTCTGCTTTTACAAGGCACATAATGATTCATTGACTGACCAGATCATGAACAGGACTGATTTGAGAAGATAATGCTAATAACTGCATGAAACCCTGCAGATGAAAGCAGAATTTAGGCTGGTGTTTGCAGAGCACTCAAACACATGCAGTGACCTGCTTGAGTGTTGCTTTGATTATCTCTGAGTTACAGGGCCTGTGCATGGTGCAGAAGCAATGAAATTGCTTCTCCTGGTGAAGTTTGGATAAAGCTTTCCTTTTAGCCAAGATTATGGGAAGTACTGCAGAATAGTTGAAGAAGTGTGGTGGCACTTTTACTTCCATATTGAATGTCTGATTGTATTAAGTAGGTCCTGATTCAATAACAGAGCTCCTAAGGATATTATTATATTTTATTATATTTTAACCCTCCTCCCCAAACCCTCCACCCTCCCTGAGCTACCTGAGTTTTTTAGTGCAGGTAGCAAGCAATTTCTTAGATTGCAGAGGGAAGGGGGGAAATCACAGAATAACTGTGCCATGCAAAGGATGTGAAAATTCAGCTTCTGGCTGCAATGAAATATCAGTGTACTTTGGGAGCCACCGCAGCTCCAAACAGTGAGACCACCTTCCAAAGTACAAAGAAATAAGAGTGATTGTAGAAAAACCTGGTGCCAATTACTGTTTAGAAAGCAGCCATGACTTTGTCTGGCTTAGAAAACACATTTCATGAGCTACAGTTATGAAATAAAAAGGGAATTCTCTATCAATGAGACCTTAAATCTTTAGGATAAAAAGAAAATTAACTAAATGCTTATATGTTTTCCAGAGATATTCCCTAAAGTTAATGCTTCAATTTTTAGTCTTAATTGCAGCAGCGAACTGGAAGCAGCACTTTCAAACTCAAGTCATAGTGAGATTACAGATAAAATGTAAGAAATTGCAAAATGGGTCTGGATATTTAGTAAAGGATCACTGCATCAAAAAGGATAGTATTTGAGAAAGGGCAAGGAAGAGAAATGCTGAGGGCTGTAGCCTTGAAATAATCATACATTTAAAAGAGTTGATTGTTCATTCTTCTGGCCATCCCTCTAAATAAGAATTCAGTTTAAAATTCACTATGTTCACTTTTGATGATGCTTGCCTTTGATGCTTAAATTAGGCATGGGTGGTGTACATGGATCTGCCTTTAATTTGGATTGGGATTCATGCTTTTGAAGAGAATATCCTCATTATCTCTGCTGCTTCTGTATCAGAGCCTGTCAGCTGGTTTGCTCTCAGATAAAACTAAATTAGAAGATGTGCTCAAAGAGTTCACCTGACGTGCCACAACCATTAATTAGCACTCAGGTTATAAACACACCAAAATAAAATCCCTAAACCACATCTGTCTGGATACTGCATTCTCAGAAAAAAAGAGCTCACCTTCTACAGAGATCTGCACTTAAGTTCTCCAACTGACACTGGAGACCTGTCAATGAATGTTAAGTTTGTGAGAGTGACATGAGGGAAATGGATCTCTCTTTCTCTCAATAGAGTACTTTCGTTCAAAAATTTTCAGTCTTTTTCAGTCAAGAAAAATACAGACATCCCCATGAAAGAAAATGCTCTGTGACTTCAACAGTGGAATTCAACAGGAACTCTTTTTATTAAGTTCCAAACTGGGTCCACTTTGCCTGAATTTCCACTAAATGATATACCAAGTTGTTTATACTTGCTTTTAATTAACTTTGGATATTTGAAGTAAACATATACATTAGGAATTGTAACTTCTGGTAGAGGAGATCTGTTATCTGACAAGAACAGCTGTGCTACTTCAGTGAAAAAAGGGAAAAGAGTACTCAATTTATTTTCTGATTTAAATGTGAAATGTTTTTCTTCATTCTTTCAGATGTTGACCATTTCAGATCAGAGTTATGTCACTAAGCTTTCATACTTTGTGTCACAAAACAAGCAGGTTCTCAATATTTTACTGGGTATGCAAAGCCCACCTCTAGGAATCAGAACCAGCAAATCTAAACCAGAGTGCTGTCTACTCTCCTTCCCACAATTATTCAGTGAAAGATAGAATTTGCCTAATTGCCATTATTCACATTGCCTGAATGAACTAACTGTACTTCTATTGAAGTTACAATAAATGAATCACAGAATATTTTGAGCTGGAAGGACACACAAGGATCATTGAGTCCAACTCTCAAGTGAATGGCCCTTAGGAGGATCAAACCTACCAGCATGGCACTAAAGAGTTTTTGCAGGAAACAAGATCCCCTTAATGAAAATGAGACACTTAAACACAATAATAGAGCTAATCTGCCTTCTAACTGTGCCTCCTACTTCACAGTGGTTCCCCACCTTTCTCTTGTGAGGATTTTTTAGTTTTGCATTCTTGTCTTGTCATTTCCACACAGACACACACACACATAACAGCACAATAGCAAAACAGAATGTTGCCATCTGGTCCAGCCCAGCAAAACGATCTGTAGCGCAGCATGTTCTCACTTGCAGGAACTTTGCATGAGCCAAATTTAGTGGTGTCATAAGTGGTGTAAATAACATACCAGTAAATCAGTGCAAGTCATCATGAAGGCAATTTAGATACTAGAAAGTGCGGGTTATAATAGGAAAGGATCCAATTTAGGTATGCAAAATAATGGAATGTCATGTAGCTGATCACTTCTATAAATTATAAATTTAGGCTCTAAAGTCACAGTGTGGAAGGCTGCAGCTAATGGCATTCAACTTAAAACAAGACTTTTTTCATACAAAACTCCCAAAAGCTCCATAGAAATAAAAGAGGAAGACTATTTTTACTGATGATCACAACTGCAATCACAAAACAAGGGAACTCAAAGGGAACTGGATGTGTGGTGTGGGAGCTGTGTGAAAGAGTAGGCAAGCCTTGTTACGAATGTTATTTTTAAAACTAAGCAGAGAGTTTGACTTTACTTTTCTGTTCTTCATTTCCATTTGAGAACTGTCCCAAAACACTGCTTTATGCTCTTAATGCTCCTAATTAAACCCATTGCTTTTGTAGCTACACTTTACCTAGAAAGTTATTTTAATAACATAAAAATTGGTCTGACCAGATTAAGCACACAGCATGTTAGGGTTCAAACCCAAAGATTTTAGATTTTTCAAATAATGGATGTGTTTCACCCAACTTTAGGTGCCTATTCTTTCCCAGAACCTGAAGGGAAATATCTGTCTCTTGAGGTTGATCCTCCCTGTTTCCTCCAGTGGCCCAAAGCAGGCCCTTCATGTGGCTCAGCCCAGCTTTCTCTGTTCACTTCAAAAGAAGCTCCAAGTCTGACTTGTGGACAGTGCCTTTCACATTTCCAGCCTGCAAAAGCCTGTTCTAGTCCAGGTTATGGCATATTTGACAATTTGTTTTATAGTTAATCTATCCCAGTCTTAAGGAACTGGTAGAAAACCATGGCTTGGGAAGTTGTTAGGCTTGGGTTTAATGCACTGAGCCAAGGCTCAGGAGGATGATAGAGGCTGTAGTACATCAGCTTGAACGTGGGATGATAAAAAGGAGTGAGGCTGATGGCACTGAGGATCCAGTGGCACTGTCACAGTGCTTTTGTGCAGCTCTGTCTCTGTGCTATTGTGAGCTCAGGCACAGCTAGTGGGAGCAGTGTAGGTGTAAGACCAGCCTGACAAGAGGAAATGATGCCGTGATTTGGTGGGTTACACTTGGACCAAGCAAAAATATTGGAGCAGGGCTAGAGCTTTTAAAACTCTGAATTTTATAACTGTCCTCTAGCATGATGGAGGCCTTGTATGCTCCTGCTGATGAGGGAAAAAGTTATTGAAACCTCCTTTTGGAGTGGTTCATTCTTTGATAAGGTGAATATTTCACAGAACAGAATTCCCTATTTCGGCTTCAGTACTAAGCCTGGATAGCAGATTACCTACATTTTGTTTTCTGTCCTTGTTTCTGATGCTATTTGGAAAAGTGATTTTTGGAAAACTCTACAACTTTGCCTCTCATATCCATGACTTAGTACTTAGAAATAAAGATAAAAGTCTGCCCTTTTGGGCAGCCAGTTGGGAAAGGGTTATCACAGACTACACTCTGTGAACTACTAAAGTATATAAACAGCTTCTTTTTCCCCTATGCTTTTATATAATTTATTCTTATCACAGTTTTGTGTGACAGTGACAAACTACAGGAAATTTATGTTAAGTTTTTGTCTTCAGTATTTAGCAACTTTTCCAATCTTTCTTTTTAGTGGCACCTTCATCAAATTGCCAGGCAGATACTCCGTTTATGACAAGATGATGAAAGAGGAATGTGTTTAAAGCTAAATAACAGCAGGGATCCACCTCACGTGTCATTGTTGTAATATCTGCCCAGGTGTCTAGTCAAAAAGACCGATTCATTTTTGCCATTTAGCTCTTCTCTGTGAAAGGTCTGTGTGAGAATTCATGATAAATGAGGCTGAGGTTTAACAAATGTTCACCAAGAGAGAAAACACAATCTTGTGAGTCAGAGCCCAGCAGCATGTAAAGGTCAAGGAGAAAATGTGCTTTATTCTGAGAGCTCTTCATGGGCTGACTCAAAAGCTGCTGGTCTGCTGTGGTTCAAGTTTATGATATGTTATGCGTCCTGCCCTACTGTGTTGTGCTATTGTGGCTGAAGATGCTTTAAGACACAGGTATCTTGTAGAGAAAAAATGGGGTTGTTGCACAGTTAAAGCATCACTGCTTAGAAGAAAAAAAAAACCAGCAAAGGAATTGTGAGAAAAGTGCCATTTCTTTTGGCACCAGCTGGTTTCTTGCAAGTCAAAATTGATGCAAATTGAGAATGGCAGCACTGAAGAGCAGTACAGTGAAGGTGCTGCTGCAGGGCAGCTGACATGAGCTCTGACCTCTGGCCCATTATTGTGTCTTCGCAGATCTTGTTTCCTTCTTCAGCACATACGGGCCTGTTATGTCTATGAATAGCTGTATTCATTTGCTCAGTTTGGCTGTTTCTTAGATAAAAGCATCTGCTGCTTTCTCCTAAAGCCAAGCTTTTGGTAAGTTGTATCACTGTCCTAAATGACTCTTATAAAACTGTGCTATTTTCTTCCATCATATATCATTGTTTCAACTGCTTTTGGTACCGACCTGATACTATGTTTTTCATGAGATTTTGTCTTTCATTTGGGGTCCAGATCATCAGGAAAAAGATTATATTCACTTCTTTTGGTAATTGAAAATGTAGCGTCAGTTTATAAACATGGGAAATACCTAAAATTTACTTTCTAGTTATAAAAAGAAA
The DNA here is from genome assembly GCA_013399915.1 of Illadopsis cleaveri. Classification (NCBI taxonomy): domain Eukaryota; kingdom Metazoa; phylum Chordata; class Aves; order Passeriformes; family Timaliidae; genus Illadopsis; species Illadopsis cleaveri. Next base: position 3,828 of record VXBB01010320.1, on the reverse strand, counting down.
AGACTGAAAATATAAAATATGAGCAGTGAAGTTAAATGAAAGGATACAGACAAATAGAATAAAATACTAACATTTGTACGCTATCTTTACCAGAGAATGTTGATTTGGAAGGCTAACAGCAAATTAATGTTGATCCAGCTACATGCCATTGATACTTTCATTAGAAATGGAGTTTGGTGGAAAAAGACTATTGCTCTTGGTGAGAAATGTGTTCTCAGTGCAATCACAGACAAAATAGAAGTTTTTACTTTTTAAACATAAAATCAGCACTTGCCTCTCAAAATGCTGAATTACAGAACAGAAGCTTGGACCAGAGTTCTCCTCTGATTACCAGTGTGCTTAAATTATTACATTTTCTGACTGTGTCGGATGTCTTCCTATTCCAAAGAAGTCTTTCAAAACTGGTAATGCTTCCTTGAAATACTTGAAGTTCAGTAAAAAGGTATATTTTAATAAAGACAAAAAATTGTTTTTCAAATGAGCCATCTGTTGATGCAACAGACAAAGCAGGCCAAGGTTTATCAGTAATGGGCATATTAATGTTCATTACCTGCATTTTTCCATATTTTCATCTGCTGTTTACTGACTGTTAAGGGGCTGGAGAGGGTTGAGTTGCATTTTAGTCTATCACCTTTCCATCTTCACCAGTCAAGGGTTTCACTGATGTAAATAAATAGGATTATCTGAAGGTCTAATGCAGCTTCATAAAGCTTCTTCAAATTCCTTGTGATTGAATCCTAGAGTAATTTCAAATAAGTCACACTGGCCTTTGTTTTCTTTCTTCTGCTGCATCTGTTGAAGTACTTAAAGTAATGAAGATCTTATTTGGGCTTTTTCTGAAGAAGGTCTGTTGCAGTGCATAATTCAGGTTTTTCAAAGTTGTATATATTTTTTTTTAATTTGTTAATAATGGTTCATTCCAATATCCCTACCCTAAGGCCCCTTGGTATCTCTTTGGGGGAAAACATTGTCAATCACCCTGAAAGACCTGGAGAAGCTGTCCTTCTATTTGACCAGGTACTCAAGCGCCCACCTTTTTCATTGTTGTGTTAAGTATCCCTGTCCTTACTCATACCCTTCCATGTCCTACATTGGTTCTAAGCTCTCCCCTGCTTGGGGGACGCCCTGAGTATATAAGGACACCTCAGACCACGCTCCAACCTGAGGTTCAAACCTACCAAGCCTTCCTTTTATGCTGGTCAAAGAGCTACAGCTAGCCAGTGAAGCAGCTCACGACACCAACAGAAGTCCTGGCTTCTGGCACTTTAAATGTAATTTTTACATTTGCCAACCAATATTTCAACTGCTGATCAGTATTTGTACATATGATATGAACTGAACTCAAACATAGCTTAATATAGATTGCTTGACCAGCTCAAGGAGAAATTTTATTTTTCAGCTATATGTCAGTTTCTATGCGACTTCCCACCGAGGATTGCTGGAAAACATTATGCTCTGTTTCTGCAAGGTTAAAGATGTAAATCCTGTTGCCGGTCTTTGACCCTACAGTAAGATTGTGGGATGCTGCTGCTCTGATGTTGCGTGTTCAGAGAGCTTCATTCCTTAGCGCTATTTGCTAGATGCAAATAATCTGCATTGTTTATAAGGTCATGGGCAGGGTTGCAGTGCTGAACACAGTCTATCTTGTTCATCTCATTTGTGTCAATTTAAATCGTTTATTATTTATGCCTTGTTACACACTCATTACTTATTTAGCATTGGCTTTTTTTGCTTATTATTAATTTTTTAACCACTTTGGTGAAAGGCAGTGTAATTGGTCCACTCAAACAATGCCAACTGTAGAAATTAACTAAGTGCAAGACTGTAAATGAACAAGCTGATTATGTTTGGCTTAGAATCAAAAGAATATTTTTTTTCCTAAGAGAAGCCTAAAACTTGCTTGCTTGTTTTATATTTTTTGTTTGCTTCTCTGAGCAAGATTACTTAAAGAAAATGGAGCTAAGAATATGAGAGCGGTTCAAGCAAGAGTTAAACTGCCACTGGTAGTGATGTGGACTTCGTTAATGCTCTGAGAGTGGTGAAATAGTAAACCCCTTGACAGCCTTCTCAGAAAGCCACATGTCCTTGCTTGTGTGGGTAAGCACTGAATTGATGCTTTACTATCACTAAAGGTACTAAGTATTTCTGGGAAAAAAAGGGTTTATGATCCCATTCTATTAAGAAGTATGGAACTCTTGCACACTTGGAAATGAGTTTAAACAGAATCTGCTGAGGGAATGAATCAGTTGCTGCAGCTGCCACAACTTCTCACTACGAGTTCAATCAACCCTTTCCATTGAATGAGGTCAATCTCTACATCTCCTTATGAAATACAGTATAACAGATACTGCTGCCCTATGTATATGTGGTCTTAAAAGTGGGTCTTTAATTTTGAGATGTTCCATACAAAATCCCCAAACACCTAAATGGTCTAGATATACATCCCTAACAGGTCTCATATAAGCTGGACAACAAAATTCCTAACAGATGTTTCTCCCAAACTTGCTGTCCATCAGGGCAGAGGAAAAAGGTCAGAGATTTAGAAGAAACATGTAATCACCATTCTCAGATTCATTTCTGCAATTAAAACACAGAGAAGAGAAAATATGAGTTTGCAGAATTTCAAATGTTTGCTAAACATTTGAAATTGATTTAGCCAGAATAAATATATCCTTTCATAAGGGCTTCCTTATGTACAAGTAAGATTCAAGGTTTTGTGACATAGGAGACACAACTGAAGTGATTTAATCAACTATTTCACTATGACTGCCACTCACAAGGCAAAATATGCTGCTATTTTTTGGTATGTCAATATTTATCTAGTAAGGGCACTGGGGTTGCTAATTAACTGGATACAATAAACACAGAGAGTAGCAGATGGTCCTTTTGATTTTCATAAAACCCTCCAGAGATACATGTTGAAAATTATTTTCTTCTACAAACACACTGAGGATTTTTATTGCCTTAATTTGTGGGCAATCTGGGGCATGTTGAACCCTGATTATTTTTCAGTGGATGGAATAGTCAGCACACTCTACAGAGCTCTACAAGATCATTTGATGATTACTGAAACTGCTGGGTTGTGATCATGATTTTAATAGAGAAATGCTTAATCAGATATAGAAGTCATGAAAAGAAAAAAGGCAACACATTTTTCACATTTGTTTTTTAGCCTAGTTCTGAATGTTTACTCTCTTGGTCTTTTGCTCTCAGGATATGCATTGCTTGTACTTTTGTATCAGGATGTTGTTGTATCAGACAACAGCAGTTACTTTATGGTACAGAGTAAATTCATTAATTAATTTTCCTTTTCCCAAGTTCCATTAGAACATGTCAATGCTGTATATTTGATGCTTCAGTGATGAATCCTTTTCGCAGTAGGAATTGAAATAGTCCCTATTTTTGTGTTAGAAATGGGCCGGCTCTGTTAAGGTCTGTTATTGACCACTCCAATGAGACCAGGTGCTGAGCTTTGACACCATTTTGAGGTGAGTTAAGGCTAAGCAAAATAATCTGGCTTGGCTTCTGACAAAGTGAAAACAATGTGGAAGAAATTTTATTCTATTAATTGATTTTTTGAGGCATCTAAAATTAGAAAAACTTTGGGATTGGCACTGAGAACATGTTACAATATGAAGTACTCCAGAGGTGCCAGAAATTATATTTCTGGAAACAAGTATGTAATATGAAAGTTTTGTTCTATTTTGTTATTTTGGCCCTTTGAATTTCTCTGCTATAAGAGCTCTGTCTGATTAAAGAAGGAAGTAATACAATGTGTACTGCAGTTTTTTGTCATAATGATTTTGTTCTGTTGCAGTGCATGATTAG
>VXBB01010275.1:50464-68057 GCA_013399915.1 Illadopsis cleaveri | reverse complement strand
GAAAAAGATTAAAGTTTAAACCTGCTTATACATCTTTCATTCAAAGTTATATAGGCATGTCCATGGTTCACTGGTTGGGTTTTAAGGCTCCCCATCTAGCTTCAAATGTATTCTTTGGAAGTAAAATTTGACTACTTTTATTTAACAAAATCCTATCAGTAACTAATCACTAAAGATACTTCACACTCTAAAGTACCTATTTGTTTCATTACTGCCACGACTGAGAGACGGCACTTCAAAAGAGGGGTGCAAGAATTACTCCAAGCAAGAAGTCAAGGCAAAAAGAAGTCACTTTATTGTTATCACAGATCAGTTTATATACTTTTGCAGCCCCAAGCAGTCACATCCTTAAGCAGAAATTTCCCACTAGTTACACAACCAGCCTACTGANGTCAGACATTTCAACAAAAAGCAATGTAAATCATCATTTCCTTCATTTCATAAATTGCACATTTGCAGGATTGCCCAACATTTCAGTGGGAATAAATGACTGCTTTAATATTTCCTGAAAATGAACGTTTATTTTTTTACAAGAATTATGTTATATGGTAGACAATTTGTTTGATAGTCCTTAATATTGTAGTTCTAAATTTCCAGTATTTTGTGACTTCTTTTCTCTTTGTTTAGCTTATAGATTTGCATTCTGCTAGGACTCTGTCCATGTTGCAAAAAATTATGAAAATCATACCCTTTGATGAAGTTTCCTGATGCAAAATCTTAAACCTACCTGTTTCGCCAGGAAACAAGTGTGTACCTTATGGGGAACATGATCAGAGCACACACTCAGGCCTTACAGATCAGTCTGTCCTGAGGACACATTATTTTGATTTTGCAAACTTGTCTTCTGTAGCTAGCTTCAGTAAAATACTGTTTTGAATCAGATTAATAGTAAAAAACCACATGCTCACACACTTTCAGTCTTTCAGTTTGCCAACAGCTTTTGGATTCTCATGCACTAGTGCTCTGACAAGCAGAACACATTCCTTTTTTTTGGTTAACCCAGGACTACAATGCTCCAGATGAATGCAGAAAACTATTTCCTCTGTCATTAGTAAACCTTTTAGCTCTGCAATGAACCTGGCAGAACAGAGTGTGCTAAATACTAAACAGCTATCTAACTTATACTCAATCTCTGGGACACATAAATGCACTCTTCTAGGTTCCTACACTGCACTTTTCTACTTCACCAATAAATTGTGATCTGAAAAAAAGTAGTGATAAAAACACACTACCTGAAATGTCCCTACCTGAATTTACCTACCTGAAATATCTCAGAGGAAGTGTCTAGGACACACTACCACCTAGGCTCCTTTTTAGTAACATGACAAAGAAACTATCACAATTATCTGAGAAAATTTCCTGTGACACAAGTCTGGGAGTGTCAGGACAAAGTCCTTGCATTGTTAAACAGAAGGGATGGATGTTTGCAAAAAAATAACTATGAGTGAAAGAAAATCAGAAAAGATGAGTAACTGCATGTAGATGAATGGAAAGGTGTGGAAAAGCATGGAAAGAGGATAGTGAGTATGGGATGGACAGACAGGTAGAGACACAGGACAAAACACAAGATAAAAATATGAAAATAAGAACAAGAAAACTCCAGGACTTGAGAGCAGAACAGAAAGTCTTTCCATGCACTGTCCAGACTTTCGGTCTTCATTTTCTTATATTTTTTCAATAAATTACTTTCCTTCAAAAAGAAAATACTTTAAATTCTTGAGATATAAAGTACTCACTCGCCTAAATCCTAAATCTCAAATTTAAGATAAAAGGAAAAGATAGAATTAAAAAAAAAAAAAATTATGACTTAACAAAATGTTTATAGAACTTGTCTTCAAAGAAAAAGATTAAAGTTTAAACCTGCTTATACATCTTTCATTCAAAGTTATATAGGCATGTCCATGGTTCACTGGTTGGGTTTTAAGGCTCCCCATCTAGCTTCAAATGTATTCTTTGGAAGTAAAATTTGACTACTTTTATTTAACAAAATCCTATCAGTAACTAATCACTAAAGATACTTCACACTCTAAAGTACCTATTTGTTTCATTACTGCCACGACTGAGAGACGGCACTTCAAAAGAGGGGTGCAAGAATTACTCCAAGCAAGAAGTCAAGGCAAAAAGAAGTCACTTTATTGTTATCACAGATCAGTTTATATACTTTTGCAGCCCCAAGCAGTCACATCCTTAAGCAGAAATTTCCCACTAGTTACACAACCAGCCTACTGATTGTGTTACTTGGCAGCCTTACAAAACTAGTTTTAAAAAACTTGATAGCTGCATATGCTGTACTTTTCGAGTTCTTCTTTTCATATCTGTGGTTGCTTACCCCACAGTCTGTACCTGACCAAGGCCAGAATATCTGGATCCACAAGCTCAGCTGTGCTGTTTCATCTCCCATCTGTTCTCCCATACATTCACTTTAAGCGTCGTATTTATTTTGAACTCATTTAAAACCTTGATTGTCATCATCCTCTCTGGGAAAGCAACTACACACAGGCTGCATGACTTCTACCCATCCTAGTACTTCATTATTTGTAAATACACTGAGAGAAAAAAAGAGTAATCAAAAGTCACAAGACTTCCTTTAGCAGGAAAAAACTCCAGAACTATCCATTATGCACACAAAATGATCTGTGTATCTTCCCCACTTAAGGACAGATTTTATGTCCATCACAGCACTGAGGCTACACTTACTCATGTTTCTTTTCAAAAAGCACAGCTATTCTGTGAGAACTGCAATGCTCAAATAGTCCATGAATTCTTTAGAAAAGCCATTATTTGTTCCTTAGGACCACCTTGCAATATAAATTATCCATGTAAATCTTGAGAGAAATTCATTCTGAGGCACTTCTATACTCAAATGTTGGTACACATCCTCAGGTAAATAGAGAATGGGATTCAAAAATTGTTACAACTTTGCCTGGCGACCTGTTTGACGCACTAACCTTAGAAAGATTTAAAAGACAAGGAGATGTGGCACAAGGTTTAGTTACATGGTTTAGTGATGGCACTACTGGTTTAACGGTTGGACTGATGATCCTTAGGATCTTTTCCAACCTCAGTGATTCTGTGATCCTATATACAAAGTTGCCCACAACACTTCGCAATGAAGCACTAAAAATTCCCTGAGTTTCAAAAGCAAAAGTAGTTTCCAGTACGTGTTTAGCAAGACACAGCCTTGGATATAGAGCAGACATACACTGAGAGACAAACATGACAAGATGAGTGATGTCAGCATTATCTTTTATGAAAACCACTACAGGAAGGCTCCTGTGACCTAGGATTTTAAATTTTTTAAGAGATAGAGTAGTCATTGTTTCACATGCATGTATGCATGCAGCATGTATGCATATATGTGTGCATGTTTGTATATAAACAAAAAGAAGAAAGATTATATATTCTAATGTTTATGTGTATACAGGTATGTTTAAGTCCCTGAACCTGATTTTCCAGAATTGGAACATTGCTATACAAAGCAAGTTTACAAGTCACTGCTTAGCCTTACACTATCACTCATGTTTGGTCATTTCGGATGACTTGGAAACAAATGTGGAAGTGTATGTATTCTTGTGCATTTGCAGAAATCTCTTAGTAGAATTTACTTAATCTATACAGCTTTGGTACAGATTTTCACCAGTTTGATCAAGTATAACGAATAAGAATTGCAAGAGTTGGTAAGGGCTGTGTATGGTTCAGTTAGGATTCTTGTGGCCCAGAACTCAGCTATGGGCAAGCTTAATATTACAGCTCTGATAGTGCCAGAACCATGTCTTCACTTTAGCATAAGCACTAGCAGAAATATTTTGGAAAACATGAACTACTTCACAAACTGTTACTGTAATTTAACAGTTTGAGGTTTAGCTTAATCTAAAACATTTCACTCAATTAATAGCTTCTACTTTTATTTTCATCACTTACGCACATAGTTTAATACAGTACCATCTGCTCTTACAGACCTGGTTTTGTATGACATCTTTCACTGTTCATTTGCTTCCTTATTTTATCTTAGAATCTATTCAGTATATAAATGTTAAGTGAGTCTGTTTTGTGGAACTATTGCAAATCTCAGGCACTTTGACTTACTCAACTGATAAAGAGAATTTTGATAAATTTACTGCAAAATGCCTGAAGATTTTCTCCAACTACTCCAATCTCTCTAAAAATACATTTGTGACATGAAAAGAACAATTCCCTAAAAGTTACAAAAAGGAAACACTCCACAGGAATGGTTGGAGACTGAAGTGGAAAGCCACTTTCAGGAAAAACAAACATGAGGCAGTCAGTATTGTGTACTAAATACAGACCCTGTCTTTTTTTCCTATATCTTACATTTTGTCATTGGTCTTTTATTCTGATGAACATACTTCAAATTTTTGTCCTTGCAGAAGTTCTCATTTGATTCTGGGGAGTAAGAAAAATAAGCAACTCAAAGTATTTTTTCCTCTCTTTTAAGAACTACCTCCTTGATTCTGTCTTTGTTTCCTATTTTTAAGATTTTTTTTTAAATACCTTTTTAAAAATGAAAACAATAGCATGTTCTTGGTAAATCTGTGATTATTGACAGAAAGTAACAGAAAAGTTTAAACAGAAAACTACCAGGTGTGTATTTTTTGTTGCGGTAAGACCACCTTTTGTTGCTGCACGTCTAATTTTCCTTGCATTACACCACTAGGTTGTGAACAATAATTCCCTGCTGGTTATATCAGTAATAAGATATAGTCCCCAATCTAAGATCATAAAAATTGTTTCTGATTATATGTTGATAACATATAGGTGTTAAATATGGCTAAATGTAAGTTTCAACAATTTTTAATTTGTGTAAATAATAAAGTAAGTAAAATCATATTTTAACCATATTTTAATTCTTACTGCTTTTCACTGGCTGGTGAAGAATAGGTTACAAAATTAAAAGTGAAAAATACCTCAAGAGGAAAATGAACATGAAAATTAAATTTGATGTCTTAGTATCTTTGTGTTCTAAGAGAAAGGAAATCAGGTTTTGAAAAGGGCATTTTGACAGTGACACTCTCCTCACCCCCATCCCATCCTTCCAGGGCTTACTGCTCTGCTTCGGAGAGCAGCACACATTCATGCTTTAGCTCCAGATACAATCACTAGTGAAGTCACGTGAGCTTAGAAGAACAGGACTTGGTCTTACCTGATGGATTCAATCTCGGAGGTCTTTACTAACTTACATGATTCTGTGATTCTGTGGTAATATTTAAATTGGCCAATTTTACCTTTAATTTGTATTTTGGGTCATTTTTTGTCTTTGATACATGTACCCCCAAGTATTTTTTGCTTGATGCCTAGAGCCCTATATAAAGCATATTTGCACGAGGCTGGTTATTTTGGGCTACTTCTTTCTTACTTTACCAGTATCACATCTTAGTGGTTAGAGACAGCATGGCTAAAGCATTGCTATGAAGAGGTACAGCAAGATTTATTTGCGAATCACAGTGAGGGACATCTCTCAGCTCAAAGCTGATGACTGTTCATTGAGGCTAAAAATTTGGAGGCAGCCAGATACCAGTGATTGGTTGCAGCACTCTTGCATGCAACTGACTGCAGAAGTTGGTGAACCATAACAACATCAAGCTGACAGGTCACAGATGCTGTTCATAAGCACTGACTAAAAGAAAACACACTGAAGAAAAATAGCTATTGAAGCGTATTTTATTATACAGTAATTTGTAATACAGGAAAGGTGTCAGTTTTAAACATATATAAACAAACTTACAGTAAATTAAGTGACCAGTTGTTTTACGGAGGAACAAGCTGCAGTAAATCCAGTTTTACTTGTAAACAGTAAAACTTTTTTAAAAACTTTTCACAATTTAGAACCTTATTTATAGAATATACAGACTGTTATTGAAAGATGAACACACAATAGGCACAATTTCTTCCTCATACTAGTATGAAAATACACTTATATTTTACATACTTCCTTTTATATTCAGTGGGAACCTCCACAGCTTGGTTTCATTTGTTACTCAGCCACTTAATGACCAATTTCCTATTAGTCCTGCTACCTGAAGCCATAACTGAAGGAGCAGAGTTGTAGAGAAAGGACTTCTTTGTACAAACCCAGTAACACTTTATATACTGACTCAGATTTTCTTTTACAGAAGTTTTCTCAAAATAAAGGATAGTTTAAAAAAAATTAATAATGACAAATACTGATACTACTAGTCCTAAGGATACCAATAAGAAAGGACTGATAGTAATACAGAGGAAGATAAATAATAAAATAACTAAAAAGCTTCTCTAATCCATAAGTAGCCCAGTCAGAGTTAGAGAGAATTACATGCTATATCAAATCTGGCAGAGGTAGTGATAAAGGCCATTGGAACTGTACATGAGATATTGGTCTATTTTTATAATTATCTAACACAGCTAGAAACATATTGAAAATATGTTTCTTTATAATATAATGAAGTACCATGACTACATGAATATATTTTTCCCATTGGTTTATGAATTGGGGATTGTTGACTGCAGTATTTTTACCTAAAATGCTACCCCTACCATTGCTGTATAGCAGTGGATAGGGGAAAAAATAGAAAACCTCTTTAAAAGGCTATATGGATTGCCTACACTAGCACAGAACCTATTACTTTATTTAATCTGCATGTATGCACAGCTAAAGCATGTCCCTTGAAGGAGTGCCCTATAGATATTTTCCTTAAACTACATTTTAGCATCTTACACAGATTTATAACTGTAATTTTTTTTTCCTAACAGAGGATTTTCTAGTCGATACAAAAGTAGTTACAGAGAAAAATACTTAAGCCATGTAAGGCCATAACAGAAGTTAGAAGCTGCAGTTTGTCTTGTTAAGCCACTCATATATGCTAAAGAGGCACAAAGTGGTTACAAGAGGTTACGTGACCAAAACATTTTTGGAGCATGTCACAGAAATTATTGCCTCAGAAATGTGTAATAAATTACAATTAAAAAGGGTCAAAATACAGAATAAAATAATGTTTCCATGTCAACTGAATAAAAATAATTTATTTACAGATCATGAGGAAAAACATAAAAGACCTTTCCTTTTCACATAAATACATGTATTAAGGGAAAACTTCCACTAACTAAAAAAATAAATTTGTGCGATTAAATGAATAGTTCTTATGTACTAAACAAAACCATAAAAATATTCAAAGGATAATAGTGCAACCATGTCAAAGCATAAAGCTGACATTTGCCATTTTATGCTGAAGACAAGGTAAACATTTAAAGCAAAAGAACAGAAAAAATTATGCTTTCATTATTTCCATGTATAAATACATGCTTTAAATTCTAGATTTAAATAGTTTTCGAAGTTCTTTTCTTTTACATGAATTCAACATGGTATTGTGTGAGCGTTCAAGACATGATGGAGCTGACGATCACAGGATTACTAAAATTAGTTCCAACTGAGCTATAGCTTTATATCCCCATTTAATAGTGCTTTTTCAGTCATCTAGACCTTGATCATAAATTTACTCCAAGGTAAAACTTTGTTAACAGCTAACAACCTTCAACCCTGAATCTTATTTAGAAAACAACACTGTTTCAAATTAAAGTTGCTTTATATGGCACAAAAAAAACTACAGAACTTAATAAATGGATTCGGGCTACATAATTTGGCTAAATAACATAAGATAGATTTTGGTTATTAAAATAAATGAAAAACAAAAGTACCCAAAATGTCAGTAGCCTGCAGAGAGGGAAAAACTTGTGAAGTCAGGTCCCTGAACTCACATACCTTCCATCAGCCTCTCTACAAACACAGATACTCACATGGCACCCTCTGTATAATAAAAATATTAGATACTAAAGCAATTACTACACATGCACACATGCCCCTAATTCTGGAATGGGAAACCCAGAGACACTTTGCAAGAGATACTCCTGATGTTGTTACACTGATGGAGAGAAGGCCAAGGGAGATCTACAGATACTGAAAAGGAAGTCACCATGACTGCAGTCAAATCCTTGTTAGTGGCAGAACATGATATAATGCAGGAAAACTGCTATAAATTTGTAGTCATTTGAGGAACTGAAGTTGGACATGAAGAGAAATGTCTATCCAGAAAAGGAGGACAAATATGAGAACACATTGCCCAGAATGGTGGTAGTACCTCTGTCTTGGGGTATTTTCACAGGCTGGCTACCCAAACCCACAGATACCCGAACCTAGGGCTGGCAGAAGTCCATGTCTGCTTGCGTCCTTGGAAGCTTGGACAAAACCACTTCCAGAAATCCTAACTGCAAATCACTTTATGTGATTCTCTGTATCCAGCCAAAACACTTTGCTCATGCAGGTGTGTCAATAATGTTTAAGCAAACATTGCACTTCATTTACTGCAGGCCAAGAAGACCACAGAGCTGGTCAAACACAGCAGCTCAGGACACACACAGAGAACACTGATCCCCAGCCCAGGCTCTCCAAGTTAACAATACTGAAGGAGAAACATTTTGGAATGTAAGTAAGAGCTTATAACCATGATCTTATGCTGAGAAAATGCAAATGCCTACATGTTGCAAGCTCACACTTCATAAACCAAGCACTGTATCATCTTCCTCTTTTCTCCCTATTGCAAGCACATTCCAAATAATTTTACTTCCATTTCACTTGTACCGACAGAGGGAAGGGTTCACGCAGAGAACACAGAAGAGGCCCTCATCAGTGCAGTCAGTTAAATTTGGCTTTTCTCCTCAAAGAAGCTAACTGAAACTGTGGGTTGTTTTTTTTCTTTTAATAGTATAGGGTTAACAGCAAACAACATGTAGGTGATTAAGCATACTCCTGAAACACCTGAGTGTCCTGCATTCTCTGCCACCTGCTTCAGGTAAGTCTCAGAACTACACTGAGGCCACCTGTACTCCTGTGTGAGAAGATGCTACAACCCTGGGATCTCCTGCATGGAGTTAGGTAGCATGTGAAGATTCTCTCAGTACTTCAAAAAACCCTCACCAAACATGTTTTGTCTTCTAGGGCTGAACTATTATACAGTGAAATAAAATGTCTTATTCATTCTGGCATTAGATTTGTCTCTGTTGTTAAAAAGTTTGCTGATAATTACCCCAGGATGAGCTGCACTGATTACATGTTTGAAAGCATGCCTAAAAACAATACTTTTCCTAGTTGAAAACTTTTTTGTTTTTTGTAAATTATAAACCATCCTGTTTCTCAGACCCCCACATTTTTTACAAGAGATAACACAGTACAGGCCAAACAGTGTTCACATATAGTGCTGATAAAGTGCAGCAAACAGCTACTTGGCATATGGGTTTTCCATCAGGTGATAAAACTTTATCCAAGTTTGATTTACCAAACTAGCCTTCATGCTGGAGATGCTTTATTGATGGAAACAGAGAAGACAAGAGTTTGCTGGTTCTGAAAAGGTTCTATCCTATTTTGATCAAAATCAGTGAAAATTAAGAATAACTGGATTTTGACTGCTAACTATATAAATGCCCGTAGTTTTTTACTACACTTTGGAACTCTTGGGAACTATTTTAAGCAATAATAACTCAGTGTTTAGAGATGCTGACACCTAAAGCTGCCACCCCCTGGTAAGTATCTCAGAACATTTTTAAAATCAGGTGAAGGAACTCTCATTAAGGTGACTGCTGTTCATTCCAGGGTTCTCTTTTAATGAAAAATTTACACAAATGCTTGTGCATGTGCAGCAATTCTTTCACCTGCTGATTTAAAACTTATAAAAATTGCATTAAAAATATCTGTTAAATCAGACTCCTATGTGCTATTGCAATCCTCAATTACTAACTGAATAGAAGACATTTCAAAAACAAGGGAAAAATTACAACTCATATTGCTCTGTAGTAACAATAATGATCTAGCCTAAACAGGCAGATAGATATTAGATCATAACTCATTTCAGCAATCCTACATATCACAAGTGTTACATTCTCTCTGGAATTTTGAACTGTAATAATCCACACAAGTGTTTCTTTCACCTCTGATGTGTAGTATCAGATGTAAAGTTTACAGAACTAAAGAACTTTAGACTAACAGTCTAAAGAACTGGTATGTCCTCAGTTCTTAGCCAAACCCCAACACTCAAAATGAAACACATTCTAAATAGCCAAGTTTTGAGGAACTACAATAGAACACCATGCACCTGCCAGTGTCTTCTCCTAACAAAGACCATTCTGGTTCCCCTAAACTTAGGGATTACTTGGACCTAAGCAACCCTTAATGGTTTGGAGTTTTCTTAAGAAATGTTTAATCAATACATACTTGAGGCTGTCAAAAAGCAGATAAGCAGACATGATCAAAAAGAGATTAAATTAACTGAAGCTGTAATTTTTTCTTTACCTGTGAGTGATATTAGATATTACTAAGTTCTGTATGTAAGAAATACTGATGTAATAAAGAAACATGCAGGTAGAGACTATATATATTACAATATTGTGCGCAGTGACTACTGTAGCATTGATTCTGAGACCACTGCATTGAATTATATTACTTAAGAAAGTGAAATGAGAGTCTGTGGGGTGAAGCAATTTCTCAAATTTGAATGAGCAGAAAGTAGAGTCTGGATTTTGAACATTATGTGTTGCTTCTAAATATACAAATGTATAAATCCATTATAAAAAGAAAACACTACTGAAATATTTCAGTTTGGTTGTTGGCTTAGTTTTTTAGAAAATACCAGTTTTTTAATTAAGGAAAATTATCTGTCATTCAAACATTGCAACAGTTTTTCGTGAGTGCCAACTTTTTGACAGGTGTCCCAGCCAGGCTGGTTACTGATCTTGTATCATCTCGATTATCACTTCGTTTTCGCACCTCACTGTAAATATAACAAAACAAACAAACAAAAAGGCGCTGAATTAACATATTTCTATTCATGATCACTCTTCTGTTTTTTCCCACTATATATTGCAGAGTTCATCACCATCTATTGTATGGCTAATACAATGTAAATTAGCACAGAATCAACATGTCTCACAGGTTTCAAATTTGGAAAACATATTGATGTTTCTATGCAACTCATAGTGATAAAAATGTAATTTTTTAATATCTAATAACTCTCCCATGCTCTGATTTATCTTCCACTTTCTTTTGAGAAGTTTTTCTTATTTGCTTCTGTATTTTACCATAGAAAAAGAGTATGTTCATAGCTCTAAGTATAAAACCAAGTAACTTCAGTTCCAAGTATAAATTTACTTTCATAGAAAAAGGACATGCTGTTGGATGTTTTTTAGAAATGCAGACTTAAAAGCTGTGTACATATGACTGATTATGGATTACAGACCACTAGCCTATCAAAATTATGCTTCAACCAAAAGATGGTTTGAAAAGGTAGTAGAATTGTAATATGTGGCTCACATACTATCATAGAAATACCAGGGTACTAAATTAACATAAACAGAATTTCTATCTTGTAAATAATTTAGAGAAGGGAACATCAAAGAAAATATGTGTAATTAGAATGATCAGTAATAAAACTGAATACATATTAATATGTGTGAAAGAATTAGAAAATAATTACACATTGAATTATTACATTTCAAAATAAATTATGAAAGAGTTAAGACAATGAATCCATGTACAATTAAGATTACACTTCATTCAGCAAACCAGTCTTAAAATTTGGGCTCTGAAACTGGATCCTGGTTTGAATAGTAATTATTGAGAGAGAGTTTTTAACACTTTCAAGCAAAAATGTTACTTCATTAAACACAAGAGAATATATCCCATCTTGCACTTATCTATAATGATCTTACAGAGTATTCTCTTTAATTTTTTTTAACATTGGAACAGTTTTTAAACTATGTGTGTATCTTTCTATGTATAGTCACACACAATGCCCTTTTCATAAAATATGCTCAGATGCGTTTAGGTGGAAATGGAAACACGGCTACTTACCGAGCAAGATGAAGAACTGCTTCTACAATATTAGATCCATCTTTAGCACTTGTTTCACAGAATAGTGCATTATAAGTCTGTGAGGAAAAAGAAAATGTGAAGCTAACTGATCTGAGATGGTTCCCATGAGAATGGGTACATTTAATTACAAATTGTTTCCTGAATAACACAAAGAATAACAGTACATTTAAATGAACAGGATTTCTTCTACTGCTCTTCATTGTCCAACATATTCTTGTTAGTACTGTGAAATAAAACAGTAACTTTTTAAAATTATTTCTGGTTTATAATCAATATATTCTGAATTAATAAACTGAATAAAAGCATATTATAAACTTAATGCCCAAACTCAAATCTTCTTGTGCACAAGACTGCAAAACAGTAAGGAAGTTGCCAGGACAGGTTACTTAATCTAACTTGCTAGTTACTATAACTACAGCATCTGGTTACTATAGGTTAACCAAAAAACATCATTCCATAAGTAACAGACATGGTATCTGCCCCAGTATAATCAAACAATTGTGCAAGCACTCAGCCATTCAAGACCCTTAAGGTTCTTCCTATTATTCTACAAAATACACGATTTGTGCATTTCTTTTACCCATATAAATAAACACCAAAAAACCTTTTCCACACTTCTATTTATACCAGAGAATTTCTTTTTCCTTTCTGCACATGTGGCAGAAATACAAGAGATTCTCTTAAAGATGAAAATACTCCACACAAAATCTGGACAGACACAAACTGGTCAATAGCGTGCCTCATATTTAAACTGGCAACTTCTACTTGTCAGCAGAAAAACTCAGTCCTCTGTCCATCCACTTTTTTATGAAAAAGATTGAGAAGTCTTTCACAGCCAATAATGAAGTTCAGCTCAGCAGACACAGAGATGTGATTTAACCCAGAAAACACCATCAAAACACAATAGTTTAATGCAAAGTATCCATGGATCCTCATTGCTTGACTTGGACAAATGAACAGAAGATTACCTTTGTTGACTAGTTTCTCACATGGTTTTCAGATTAAAATCCCTAAGACCATTTTATACTAATGAGGTACACTTGGACCTTACCATAGCCAGTTTTTCTCCATAGTTTATAGGCACACACTTCTGCCCTTGTTCTGTAACATCTTGACGGAGATCTGCCTTGTTTCCCACCATCATAATTGGGATATTCTCATGAGTCGCATCCTGTAAAGAAAATTTTATTTCCTTATTGCTAGAACACTCAGAATACAAAGAAGTGGCTAACACCATCATGTCATGCCAATTTCCTTTCCATAAAGTCTCTCACACTAGTAGAGAAAAATTGAAAAATTACGAAAGCTATGCTGAGAACTTTTTATAAGCCCCTCAAAATGCAAGCAGTCAGCTTAACTATCAGGCTGCAAAGATGTGCTTCCATTCCCATAAGCCTTAAATTTAATGTGTTAAGTTAATCTAATGGAATGGATTACTGTGTCCAAATGCTGTAATGAAAAAATTACTAAGGGAAAAAGTAGCCAACTCCTATAACATGACTAAAAGAAAATGCTTTCACAGAAGATGAGCTAAGTATTTTGCTTGCCACTTTCCCTCCTATCCCCAGCACAAGAGAAAAACTCCTTGCACTAAATGCAAATTCATATTCAAATAAAAAACCAAGAAGTACAAGTAGAAATACTGAAAATTTCACTTGAGCTATAGCTAATTTAGAGATTCTAATATATTGGTTTAAAATGCAAAGATTCCAAGGAATATTCAAGCCATCCACAAGAAGGTATCTGAAATGTGCTGCCACATTTATTTCAAAAGGAAGTGAACAGGAAGAGTGTCATTAACATCCTTTAACACAAAAAGACATATCAGACTGAATTCTGAGTATGTCAGGATATATTTAGGACTTCCATGTAGCCTTTATTTCTGTGACAACCTCCAGTCTGAATAATTACAATTTACATCTAATATAATTTTATGAATAATAAGGCTAACAATGCAGTGAAACATAGCTTCTAAGCTGTATATATGTAAGAGTCTTACCTCAATCATATCCACCCATTCTCTCACATTAATAAAGCTTTTTTCACATGTTACATCGTATAGTAGTAAGACACCATCTGCTCTTCTGAAGTATGATTTAGCAATACTTCGAAATCTTTCAGAAAAAAGGGAAATATTTGTATAAGGCCACATTATCAAATAATCGTTCAGTTTAACATCATTAAGAACACAGCATTATTTAATTTCACTACTGAGAACAATTCTTTCAATATAATACAATGAATTCTTGAAAACTGCTCCTTGATGGATCCTTAAGGATCAACAGGATTCTGTCCTAAACGTCAGTCAACATTTTGTATATCAAAACAATCTACAGTGTATCTATTACAGACAATCTAGTCTCAAATTATGCTGAGGAAGTTTAGATTAGATAATAGGAAAAATTTCTTCTCTGAAAGGGTCAGGCATTGGAAGGAGCTGTCCAGGGAAGTGGCAGCATCCTCATTCCTTGAAGAGTTCAACAGGTATGTGTGGGTGTGGCACTCAGGGACATGTTTTAGTGGTGAACACAGCAGTACCAGGTCAACAGTTGGACCCCATGAGCCTGGAGGTCTTTTCCAACCTTAATGGGTCTATGATTCTACAATCCACCTACACGTAACTTCCTAAATTGATTGGCTCACTTTACTTCCTTTGAAAAAGACAGAAATCCAGTAAAATTATTCCTGGGCTTCACGATCAATTCCAATCATCTTTGTCACCAACTTCCTATAATCTACTCAATCAAGTACAGTAACTAGGTTATTTATACTGGGTATTAAAATATTCTTCATATATTTATTACGTTAGAGAAAACTGATTGGATCTTTACCTACATACAGCCCAACACAAATCTTGGTGAATGAACATATTAAACAGACTTCCATGACACTAGATTAATCTCTTAATAAGCATTAAAAGCTGTTGGTAAAGAAATAATGGCTCTCAAGTAAAGATGTCATAGGATTTTGAGGAAACTTTACACAATATTGAAGAATCTTGAATATAAATTCAGCAATATGCAAAGATATTTTTGTCAAAATCCTGAAGTCTTTGGAAAGAAGTTTTTCTATACTAAAAACAATGCAAATCCGGACCAGGATTTTCAAGAGAAGAGTAAGAAATGGGGAGGAAGGGAAGGGAATCTCTAAGAAAAAGCCTGCTTAAAAATACAGGTGTATAAGAACAAAGAAAGCTAAAGACTAAAACCAGAAGTAACCATGTGCATCTACTCCATTGCTTAGAATTACCAAGGAGGGACATACAGATTTAATTAATTAATCCTGTGGTTAACCTGAATTATTTCTCTCTGTGGCAAGAAAAGATTACCCCAAGCATCACCAAAGCTAAAACAAAAACATTCCATCTATCTTGAGGTCTCGGCAGAGAAAAATTGCATCTGTTTACAAATATTTACATATGAACCACACAATTAATACTTTTTTCCAGCTAGATGAAAAAAGGCAAATTACTTTTACAAACAATTCAAATTAGTTAAATGCAGAGGATCACTAACCTCTCCTGCCCAGCTGTGTCCCACAGCTGTAGCACTGTAGGTTCTCCATCAACAATTAGTCTTTTCATTTGAAAATCCACACCTGAAAAGAATCGCGTATAGTCTAAAAAATCTATCAACAATCTTAAAGAAACCACAGAAAATTCAAACACAGGGGCCATATACAACAGTTTTTCCAAAATTCTTCTCTTTTAATAGGTTATGAGACTTCAGTCATGCACATACTTCTGTACTGCAATAATCTCCTGAATGTATTTGTCTTTTCCCAGAAGAATTGATTCAAATTGCATTCTGAACAACAAATAAGATCTCTCACCCCTTTATTTGGCTAAAGAGTTTTATCAAAGAAGTGAACGTGTTTTACAAAAAACTTGATTTCAAATACGGAGGAAGAAAAAGATATATTAGAACAAAAACCCTGACAAGAGGCAATAAAACAAACATGTAAGTATGATTTGATTGGAAGACAAAATTCGATCTTTGGACTCGTTAAGACTTAAGTTTGTTAGCTGACAACCATGCTAATATACACAAGAAGTCAGCCAGAAATCTTTCTAGCTGTATTTAAACCAAAGCTTCTTCCCTTCAAAGAAATCACAACAAAAATAGTAGGAAAGACATCAAAGGATAGTACAAAGTAAGAAGGAAAGAGGGAAGTGTTGAGAAAAAAAGCAATGAAAAATGCAGAAAAGTTCATACACACACTGTAAGTTCCTTACACTGACATTCCTTCTCTGGTGCTTTGTGCTTTTCAGAAAGAGGCTCCATAAAGAAAAACTAAATTAGACCAGGACCCTATTGTGCACTACAAAACAGCTGTTATTACTAAGCTTTAGTATTCAATTAGATCTCACAGCCTGCGTGAGAAACTGCGTGTGTATATCCAGGAAACCCTAGCAAGCAATCACAAAGGCAAGCTTATCATCCACTTCACTCCAAAATAACAATGAAATTAATTTTAATATTTTAAGGAGAACACCAACTATACCCAGAGTCGCACTGGTATTGCCTCGAAATTCATTCTTGCAAAGTCTCATAAGAAAACTGGATTTTCCCACTGCTGCATCTCCAGCAAGAACAATCTTGTAAGCCTTCTCTGAACTGGGGTATTTTGGAGTGAATTCAGTTGCATCTGACTGAAAATAAAAAGAATCCCTCTATAACAACTCATAAAAAAACCCACCTTTGTACCACTGTGTTCCATTTTCCCCCTGAAGAACTGGTTACCTGAGGGGTGAGAGCAGATATGTGTCTCCTCGTTGAAGCAACTGAGCTGCTTCGACTTACTGGTCGTGAGGGCTTCCAGTCTAAAACTGCAGTGCTGCTAGCAGGGCTGTATGCTTCTTCATCCCTGATCTCTGGAACCTGAAAGTACGAGTTAGTCCTCTGGTGAGAAAAGGACACTATTTCGGAAAGGCACAGCTAAGATTGATTAAAACATTTTAACAGTTTGGATTAAACAGAGATAAATGACCAGATACAGCTGTGCAATTCTAATCAAAATACTGTGATTATTCTGTTCTCATCCGTTTTTGCTATTAACTATAATTACATTTTGTCTTTTAACATTTTTATTGTTCAGCATCCATTCTTTCAGTACTCAAATACAGAAAATTAATTTCCACACGAAAATTTCAGCGTAAAACATCGTCACAATTAACAACTGTGACAATACTTTATTTCAAAGCTTATTTGCAAACATCTTCCCCAAAGACATTACTCTCTATGCTATTACTATTCAAGCTAAATTAAGTAGAGCACAGCCATAATCAACATTATTCATAGCAAAGACTCCAGTGAGATTAATGTCTACTGAATGCACAGCAAATTATTTACCTTAAAAAAAAACCATATTCTACTGTGCTTGATACTATTTTTGCTATGTAGTGCTCAGTAACTTGTTCACTGTTACTAACAATAAAACAGATACAGTAACACCTTCTCAGACTTTTTAATTCTCCAGACTTAGCCTGTAAGTCAATGTGTGCACTACCAGTATTCTATCTCATACATGCTTTTTTCTCCACTGCCACAGCACAGTAAGAGGAAGTGAATGTAAAACTATTTTACTTCTATCTGCTTTTTTATCATTAGAAAATGAGCTCCTTTCTGCATGCAGTTTAACAATCTTCAAAAATCACATAAACTTCAAAAATGTATCAAAAAA
>VXBB01010275.1:28277-50418 GCA_013399915.1 Illadopsis cleaveri | reverse complement strand
AGTAAAAACAGAAAAAGAACTATTTATACATTCTCAAAAAAGTTTTCACTATTAAATTTAAATGTGCATGACCCACATATTTACTTTTTACTGGCTTGTGGACAAAGATCCATTTTATTTTAATAACAGGAAGCTAATTTTGTCTCCAATCAAAGGCCTTTCTCAGAGAAGAAGTAAATCTGGCACTTACATCTGTATCAGAAGCATCACCACCAAAGCCTTCTGGCATACACTGTGACCTTTGAAAAATCCTTTGATGCCTATATTCCACTTCTGAATCATACTCATTTGAATCTCTCAGGGTAGACAAACCACTGTCAAAACAGCTCTCGGGTAAGCTGTCAACTTCACAGTTTATCCTTTGCATCGGATCACAAAGGGCTAAAGAATCATAATCTTCATCAACACAAGACGAATGAGACGACCTAATAAGAAAACATTGGAGGGGGAAAAATAAATTATTCCATATAATAAATAATTGCTCTTCCCAACAAAATCTGAGCCCTTCTCGAACAGTCAATTCTTAGAAATGCTAATGTTAAGTTTAAGATAAATGTCAATCTGTATCTTGCCTTTATAAAAAATTTCTCTTTCTCAATCATATGTCTTGGGAAGTTCAGATTAAATTATTTAATCTGTGTTACTTCTGATGACTTTCCAAGTCTCAGTAACTATGACTATTTGTTAATTTTAAAAAGCTTATCTAAAAAAAAATTCAGAAAGTGATGTACTATGAAGATATCAGAAAAAGAAAAATACATATGATGTTTTAGCTAATTTTGGCCTATTCTAAGACATAAAATGACCTTGACATACTGTATCTCATTTAAATGAATGCATTTGCTCACAGAGGCACACATGCCAGTAAGACACAGCTATAAATGTAGAAGAGGGAGTAGCCAAGTTCAGGAGATCAGTAATGGCGGAAGAAGTCACTGAAAAAATTTTCTTACCATTTGGTTAGATAAATAGACTTTTACACAGAATTCCTCTCTTTTCCCTTAATCTTCCTTCAAAAGTCTTTTGTTTTTTTCATGCTGGATACTTCAATATATAAAAATATTTTATTGAATGCTGCAATGCCAGTAAGGCTTACAGAAGAAAAAAAGAGGTTTTATTTACATAAAACCACAGAAAAGGAAGGTTAATAGAGTGAATCTTAAAAAAAAAAATCTTATAAAAAAGGTTACAATGGCTACAATCATTATCATGCTCCTTCAGCAAAACAGGGACGGGCATCAACTAAAGTGAGGCAGTAAAGGTTTCCAAGTCACAGCAGAGAAGCGAGGGTCTGGCTTAGCCCTGTTGGGAATGGATGTGATGCACTGAACTGCTAAAGCAGGCAAGGTCAGCATCAATACTTGTAATAACAGCTTACTCCCAGAGGGGCTCCCCTGTGATGGCACAGCACAGGAGAGTACACCCGGGAAAATCACCAAATTATGAAGTTGTTACTGCATCGAATTCCTCCCTGCAACTGAGCAAAAATGGCGGTGACAGTGGCATCATTATCCCATGCAGTAACATTCAGAACCATCTAATTTACACCCCTTCAGGCTAATGAATAATCACATGAATACATGTGAACTTTGCTGTAGGATATTAAAGCGTACATGGTCTTTGTATTCATGCACCTACTGGCCTATTTCAAGTCACTGAAATACTGAGGAAGAGTGCATGCTATAACAAAGTTGAGCTTGTCAGGCATTCCCTGAAATAAAGCTGTTTAGTAGACAATTTTCAACTTCTCTGAACCATGAATTCAATGCTGGGAATTTCATATATGCTTAAAGCAAGTTAGATCAAAATGAATCTTACAGATAAAAAATAAAAGTCATACTTTTAGAATAAATTGTTTAAAATATGTTAGTATGCAAACCAACACCTCTTAAGGCTGATCTGATGTCAGGAGACAAAGTACTGAAAACAAACGGGTTTTGGGACATTCACATCTCTTTCTGTCTTTTGATACTATCAAGCCACACATGTTAAGATTAAGCTTCATTCCTACCACATAAACTTTCTTGTAAAGTAGCACGTATTTCTCACTTTTGTGGAAATGCAAGCATTGCACCATATGGCAGGTACTAATAAATATTCATAGCGAACAACATAACTAAGCCTCCAGATAGGTTTTACTCTCTCAGAAAATTACTGAATGTAATATGCAACTTAAGAGTGGGTGCCTCTAAAAATTTGCAGAGGGTCCAACATAAAGGAATTGGGTTTGTATGCATTCTGAAAAAGGAAACAGCTTGTGACAACCAAAAGTTTACAGTCAGCAAACACATCTCACATGGAGACAACAAAATGACACTGTTGAATGAATGAGGCTATTATAAGCGTGAAGAAGTGAATTTAATTTCTATCCAAGATACTTTTCTTTCTAGCAAAATGTAAAACACAGACTACTAAGACCTCTATTAGAGATCTCTCTATGGTTTGCAATACCACTGAAAGAAAAAGAACACAAAATAATCTATCAATTAAGGACACACATTTTTGCTGATGGATCTAACTGTTTAAGAAACCAAGTGTGACAGCACAGCATGACTGACAGCACTACAGCACTCCACTGTCTTCAGTGAGTCTCTGAAATGATGAGAGAAGTTCTGATCAATGATCTGTATCCAGTAAGTACAAAAATAAATACCTCTGACCATCTATTTGCATTTAGATAACTTACCGGTTTTGCACTCCTATCCCACTAATATCCATGTGCATTCACTACTCTCACATGTCAGTGTGAAATGAGATGGTTTATTCTTTTGAAGAAACAGGTTCACATTTGTAGTAATTATTACATGGAAAAAAAGGCACACAAGCTGAACACAAAACCAAAAATGTCTTATTTCTCAAGTACTGAGTAAGGCTAACAAAGGCCCTCAGAAGAGGTTTACAGTTTCTTGGAGACAGATTGAGAATCAAACTAGAACCAAAACAGGCCAAGACCAGACAGGAGGCTGTCCGAACTCTCCATAAGTTTATGGTTTCCACTGAAGAGGGTTATCCTGAGCTTTCTGAAGTAATTGAAAAGATTCCTATTGACTTCAGTACATTTTGGATCGTGTGCTATGGTCACACATTACTTCCAAATCAGACAGAACTATTGTCTCTTACTTAACAGTAATCTGCTCCTCTAAAACAAGTCATTTTCAAATTAACAGAAGCAAGCCTGGCTTACCTGTCATACCGTGGGTTCAAAGGAGAATGTTCACCATTAAATTTAGGACTGCTTCTAGAAATGGTACTTCCTGGTGAGGTATTTGCTAAACGCTGCAACAGATACATAATTAATGTATTATAACTTAGATGAACACAGAGAAAGTATCTAGATTTGTTGAGAAAAAAAGTGTGCATCATCAAAATTACAAACTGGGTGTAATTAATATATGCTTCTTTATACTATATATATATATTTAGCTGGTTACATTTAGTTGAACCTTATAGTGTATATATATTACTGAGAGTCAGAAAGGCTATTACCTATAGCATGGCTTCACCACTGCCTTTATACTGAATGTACTAAACATGTTCAACCACCAAAGACAACAGAATTTCCAAGAGGATGATTTCATCCACACCTAAGGACTCTGAAATGCTGAGCTTTAAAAAGTGGCATTTAGACCATGGCAAGCTGACTACTAAATAAAAAGGGGAATTGCCACTAGCTGGGCTAGTTTCAGGAGAGCTACCTCCTAGTTCTTCAGAGAAATAGTGAAGGAAAGGTCTTGACTGTGACAAAGTATTTTGTACATTCTGCTGCACCTCCATACATTTATTCACTGGAAACAGCTTCTTCTGTCTTCTCTGTGATATGCTCATTGATATTTCCCAGCATAACAGTAGGAAATGGTATCCACTGGTACATCTGCAGCAAATCTCTTGTAGCTTGCACCAGCAAAAAGCACTCATGTTCACTGGTATGGGATACTGGAAACAGGCAGTCACCCAACCCCTATTTTCCTCCTTCCTGTCCAGCTGTGTCTTTGCTGGCCCATTATTCTGGTTCCAGCCTTCTAAAAAAGCTATCTGCTTTCCTTATGATGTCCAATCATTAGTTTTAAGGGTTTTAACAGATTTCACAGGACTGCAAAATGAGAGTGTAGAGTAGGTTTTTTCTTACTTTCAAGCCTTTCTTTCTCTAGTTTGGAGGATGTCAGGTGACATTTGTTAAAAGAGACTCCAATGCAGCTCAAAGAACCCAAAAGGGTCTGACTAAGGTCTCTAGCCAGTAGTCCATGCTATTCATTTTGCCAGTTACTTGCCAGGACAAAAGTTCAAGTTAGGTTAAGACCTTGCTACTAAAAAACGGGAGTTTTCAGAGAAAGTGAGTTGTCAATGGTAGGACACTCTCATACACAACACAAATACATTCCCTTTAGTGCAAGAGAAACCATTGATTTATTCACCTCATTATATACCACAGCATATTAAAAAAAAGTTACTTTCCAAAGCACCTCAGAAAGCAGCTATGTTTTAACAAAACTTTCATTATTTAACAAAACATAAGTAAAATCTAACAAAACTATACAGGAGTATTCCCACAGTGAGTCCCTTGAATAAACTATTTTCTGAGTACCCATTGAAGTACCAATTTAAATTTGCTGTGTTGATTCTTACACCTTCCATGACACTGTAACAAAATTATAAATACATACCAATGATCTGTTGTACTTGCTGAAACTGTTTTCAAGTGCACTTCTTAAACCATCATTGCTGTCATGTAATTTTCTATTAGCTGATCTAACAAGAAAACACAGTTTAACTTGCAGAACTGGAGAAAAAATGAAAATCTATGTAACTTCTCAAAAAGAAAAAATTTAAAAATGCTTTTAGAAGACCCCCTTTTTTTTCTTCAGCTAAACACTAAAGAGTAACATGAAACTAGAACAGATACTGATTGACACATACTCAAACACATTGACAGATACTCAAACAAATTATCTGAAAAAATCACTGTGAATTTTAGACTTCAGTGGCAGCCCAGGAAGCCCATTTTCACTTGTACAGCATGGTCTCTGGTCAGCTGAGTGGAAAAAAATATACTGTAGGAATGGTCACAAAAAACCAAAAAACCCACACAACAAAACAACTAGTCCAGCCATTTCTGTACTAAATGACAACCCTTTAAATATTGCTGAGGAGATTCTGAAGACAAATACAATTCATCTGCTTGAAAGAGAGAATTTGTTTAGGATAAGGAAATTAAATAAACATATAAAAAATTTATTCATTATGACCCTTCTTGTGCACCTATTGTATAATACTGCACACTCTTAGTACTTTCCAGACAACAATAAGATAGGGAGTTACTGGAGAAGCAAAGCCAGTAGAAAAAGGAGTCAGGTAATAATTTCTGTGATGGCATATATAGACTGAAATTGCATTCAGCTTATTAAAAAGAAATGAAAGTTAGTGGGACTAAGAAAAGAAATGGAAAGAAA
The DNA here is from genome assembly GCA_013399915.1 of Illadopsis cleaveri. Lineage (NCBI taxonomy): Eukaryota > Metazoa > Chordata > Aves > Passeriformes > Timaliidae > Illadopsis > Illadopsis cleaveri. Next base: position 44,971 of record VXBB01010275.1, on the reverse strand, counting down.
CCAACTGAAGTGTTAGTGGACCGGTACCACAGTAGAGTTAACATGACAGTAACATTTATTACAGTTGAGAACACCTTGTATGATAATTTAGGCCATTTCAGTATGTTCACTTGGCCCTTTTTCCCAAATTTCAACCCAAACTTTTGCATACAAAAACATTTATCCCAAATATATTGGGACAAAGCTTGATAATAAAAAACTGAATTACTAAAAACTTACTGAAGTATTTCAATTTGTCTTTCCAGATTATCTCTGTCTTCAGTATACTCTCGGATAATTTCTAGATCCCTGGAAAAAAAACCAAAATCAAACACCAAACTTAAATGAACTTATACTGAACAGGATATTGCTATATTTTCACCATATTGCCTTTGGCAGAGCAGTTTAATGCAAAGTAAGATCACTTGTAGACTCATTAATCTCTGCCATCATAACTCAGCAAAGACTGTGAATGAAAAATGAAAGATGTACAAAATAACCAAAAGGACTGCCTTTTCCCTTGAAACATAATTTGTATTATCTGAAGATAACCGCACGATGAAACTGCCTTCTATGCTTCTTTAAAAGAGTAACTAGAAGTAGCTTTCATCCACTTTAGAAAAACAAATGGTTAAGCTAGATATGGAAGGCTTCCAAAACTATCCTCCCTAATATTCATACACTCATGTGAGTGCAAGCCATGAAGAAAAAAAATGCCTGATGCTGTACTGGTGTTTTATTCCTAATAAAGTCCCACTAAAATCAATGGATATTCTTGCAAGATTGTGAGAGTTTGCATCAGAACCAGAACTTGCTCTTTAGAAACACAACAAGAAAAGTGAACAGAATTGATGAAACAGTGTCAAAACACGTACCTACCCTTTAAGGCCAACTTAGAAAATAAGTTGCCAACTGCATACATAATAATTACATCAGAAAATAGATTTTGTTTTTCCCTGGTGAAAATATTATCATGTAGAACTAACTTACCTCTCAGCATTCAAAGACTGATCTGCATACTCGCTTTTCAAGGTATCTAATTCACTCTGAAGAAAAGCTATATTTGTCTGTGCTTCTAGAAGATCTTTCTTAAGTCTCTGATTTTCCTTCAAAAAAGGAAGATATTAGATGTTAGTTATCATAGTCACCTCCACAAAATGTTTATATTTTATAACAATAGAATAAAAATCAAAGTTAAATAAAAACGAAACACTATAAAATTTCGCATAGAGAGGGAAAGAACGTGAAAGAACACTAAATCAACAGAGAAGTCAGTAAATTAACATGCAAGAATCTCTTAACTTTTATTTTCCCATTCAGTTACAAAAAAATGGGATCAAATGGGATCACGTCATCTCAAGCCATTTCTAAATGTACTACATAGAATGTGTATACATTTATACAGGTACTTTTTCAGCTTAAAAGATCCACATACCCATGACTTTAAAAGTTTACTTTCTACCTTACCATTACTAAATGTAAAAAAAAAAACCCCAAACAAACAAAAACCAAAATCCAAATCCCCACGAGTACAACAATTTATATTGCAGACACTAAAACTGAGGCTAAATTAATATGTTAATGATAATAATCTCTTGCTTACCAGCAACATATCATGTATTCTTTTTTTCAGTTCAACTACATCTTCCCTGTGACTGACGTATTTGGATTGCTCCTCCAGCTTCAAGTATTAAAAAAATGTACAAAAAATGTATTTGATTGTTCTGATTAAAAAACCCACCTTTATGGAAATCACAATAAATAATCCTTAAAAGGTTTTACAGTTACTAAAGTTTTTAAAACCTAAAGAGTTTTTCCGAATGTAGCAGACAGCATTATTTCAAAAATTACTGGCTTTCTAGAAAATTGATATGTATTTTGCTCTCTCTGGGTATAAAATACTCATAACTAGTGATACAGAAGACAAACTATTAAGATAGAAATAGACAGAAACATTAACTCAAAAAATGTATAAAAAACTATTACTACCTCAGCTATGTAGGATTTGGACAAAAAGATCTCATGCTTCTTGTAAGAAATTTCCATTTTTACAAATGTTCTTTTAAGTACAATTAAGTACAAAACCCAAAAAGTATATCCATTTTACTTGCTATTATTCTGGTAAAAGTTAGTGCAAAAACCAAGGTCAAAATCACACCCAAATTACAAAATATCCCAAAACATCTTTCCTGAGATTTCAGTTTACTTTACTACTAGGTATCAAATTACAAGATCAGATTGCATTTGGGTTCTAAAAGGCACTGTAGTACTGCAAATTACTACATCTGGGTTGCTAATTCCACCTTTAGGTATAAATTACAATACCTAGTGGCAATATATTGGACTATTTCTAATGGACCAAATACAAGACTAGGTAACTGCAATGTTAAAAAACATGATGGACCTAGAAAATTGTAAAGCCACAGAATTTAGGTAATAGTTGCTGCTCCCTTTCCTAAGTATTTCAACACATTACACGGCATGAATACAAAAGCACAGAATGACAACACAACCTAAAAATTATCTGCAGCTGCCATTTACTAATACAAATTAAATTAGAAACCTACAGTTATGATTATCCATCTTGAGGGAGCCATTTCATAAGGTCAAAATCTCTTAAAACACTGAAAAAACTCACCAGACTTCAACTCACTTACCTTTTTAAGTTTTTTTATTGTCACCTGAAGATCCCCAACTTCAGTGTCGTACTGGCGCTTCAGCTCATTTAGTGCTTCTTCAGCTTTTTGCTTCTCCTGCAATATTTCCAATCTCATTAGAAGTTGAGACAAGTTCCAAATGCTTATTAAAAAATTCATTCATCAGTTTGGAAAGCACATACTTTTCACTCAGACAAATGAGTCTTTCCATTCTGTCCGTTCCTTCAGATCAATAGATTCTTATTCTGCAATTGCAGTCCACTTATAAAACATTCATAGAAATAAAATGGTGGCATGAAAGCAAAATGTTTCAGTGTTTTTTATTCATGATTCCTGTGCTTAACATTCTCAATGTTACTTACTTTTTTACTTCTATTTTTCTTTTAAATTTTTTTGCTTGCAAGTGTTGGAATGTTACAGGCTCATGTTAGTAAAAGGCAGGCAGACAGCATCTCTAGTTTCAAATGGTACTGTCCCAGAAATAGAGACAAGGGGATGGTTTCAGGGCTGTCTACTCAACACCACCCACATCACCAGGATGGTCTCAGCAGGAAAAATGCTGTGGATGGAAAAGAAAGCAGTGACACCTTTTACCAGGGCAGGGTGTGTGCCAGGCAGGAATCAGGACTGCACTGTCAGCACCAGGACAGAGCCCCTGTTGCAGCTGCTGGAGCCATTGGAGCTGCTGTCCTGTGACTGCTGCCATCACCACAGAGAGAGAGAGCCCAGACATCTGCACTGCTGCCACCACCATGGACCCAGAGAGGGAGAGGCTGCACTGGTACTGACACCACCACTGGAATCAGCATCTTGCCAGCACAACTCCTTACTCAGACACACTCTCTCTCCAGGTTCTGGGTTCTCCCCGTCTTCCCTTACTTCAGAGGTCCAGGGGGAGGAGATTGAGCAGTGGGAGCCTCCAAGGTGCTGCTTTTGTTTTCCTCCTGGACTGGGAAGGGATGGTCACCATTTTGCCTGTGTTTAGAGATTGCAGCAAGTACTGCCCACAGGGACCTTCAGCAGTGAGTGCCCTTTTGTGCGTAAAACTCTCTCTTTACCTTGTATACCCTATATTATTAATATTTTTGTGATTACTGCAGCTTTCCAGTAAACTGTAATTCTAGTTTATAATTTCTCGTAGTTTCCTCTATTACGGAAGGAGCAGAGGGGATAAAAGGTGACAATTGGAGTGGGTTTAGTTTTCTCACTGTGTTTGAAACCAGCACAGGTACTCAGTCTAAATACCAATATCTGTACACAGTATTCAGTCTGAGTGTCAAAACAAGTACAGCATTCTGAAATTTATTTTAATCAAATTAGAGAGATTTTGGAAAGAGGCTGCATCAACCACAATGAGAAGAATAGTGTGTGTGGTGTGCTATAGACTGGTGTGTTTCACTCATGCCAGTCACTCCCCAGGGACTCCAGTTTCACAACACAAGAAATCAGAATGCAGCAACGACAAGTGGAGCCAATGAGACAGGCTGAATTTTCACATGGAAGAGGCCTGCATGGTCTCTTAGTATTCAGAATTAGAATTTCCTGCAGGTAACGCTGACATTCGTGTATTAAAACAATAATCAAAGCAATCAATTTAAGGTGGATTCCCCTACTGTTGCAAACTATATAGACTCCTAAGTACTGTTTGGTAACTATTTGCTTCCCTGAAGAAACAAAATACAGGATAGGCTCATGCAGAAGCAGGTGTCCCGGTGGCATGAGTGAGATCACTCTGACAAACAATAGCCTTGATTACAGACATTAAGATTAATGGCTCAGTACATTCCCACAAAGTAAATAACTTAACATTTACTCTCAGGGCGTTTTAGTAGGTGCGGTATGTGGAACTAGGAGCTACAAGGAACACTGGAGAGTGAAAATGAAAAAAGCCCTGCGAGAAAGAAGTTAACAGACCATCTTTCATACCTATGGCTAGATGCAAACAGTGATTAAGAATACAGACTAGATTTAGATAATACAAAGAAGACCAACTTTTGCATAATTCTAGTACGTAACTGCATATGTTCTCAGAGTATGCAAACACACACAACCCAGTCATCTTTTTAAAGCAGTGATAAAGAGTATTCAGGGCTTTTTCAGTAATCTATCATTTTTGAGAACAGTAATTTTTCTAAGAAAATGTATTTGTTTTCTCAACATTAACAACTTCGTTTCTCTGCAAGTGAAAATTTATCTCTACTAAAAGCTGCATTACCACTAGTTAAACATATTAAAACATACCCCTTTTTTTGCAGAGGTGATATCTTTAACATTTTTATGCCATTATATTTTGTTTCTAGAAACACAATAGGCTTTTAGGGTGTGGTAGGACTGTTTTCTCTTGTACAGGAAAAAAAAGCTATTTGAAGTAAATAGAATACCATTTACTTTCACGTATCAATTAGTGTGAACTACTTAAAATCAGCAAGTTGGCAGACTTTGTGGCTTCTGGTTCTGTGAATACTCTGGTGAAAGAACCCACAGCAAATATATATAGATGTCCAGTATACTATGTGTCCTACCAAGCAATAATTATGCCCATAGTATGTGTTTTAATTAATGCATTTCTTATGCCCACATTAGAACACTTCCACAAACTGTCAAATTTATGTCCATATAAAGTTTGGCTTATCTTAAATGAATGTAGTAACAACTCAAAATGAAGCAGGGAGTTGGTTTTGTTCCTTTGAATTACGCAGTCACATGTGGCTCTAATGTATCTCTCCCTGGGTAAAAGAAGAGGATTTTTACACCTTTTCATATAGACAGCAACTAGGTTGAAACAACAGCTGAAACTGAGCAGATCTAAACAGAACTTCCCATTAAGTTTGAGAGGCCCAGGCCCTCACACACTGTTATCACAGCTACCCTCTCTTAAGTCTCTAAAATGCAGTTGCAGGAGAATGGAGGACAGAGAAATCATTACTCCAGGCAGATATACAAAGCAGGACCAAACAATCCAACCATTAAATTCTACATAAATTCTTTTACTGGGAGAACTAGATTGCATTTTTTAGCGCTGAAATATCATTTTCTCTAGACTGTTTCCAATATTGGTCTCAGAAAGAAACTCTTCTTGGCCAGTATGTTCCCACAAAATGGAAAGCCTTTTTTTTCTTTGTTTATTACATCTAAGCAGATATTCCTCCTTAGGAAAGCATTAAGATAATTCATTTTTTATCTCATGGATAGTCCTTTTTTATTCAGGCCCTGCCTACAGCAGCTTTGAGTCAGTCCATCAGGATCAAAACCACACCATCAATCCTACTTTTAAGACTGCTGGGAGTTTACTAATTATGAAATTCTGTAAATATAAAATACTCACTTCCTTTTTAACTTTATGCTCTGCAGCCTGTATCCGTAGTTCCATCTCTTCCTCTAACTCACTGAGTTGAACTGCTGCTTTGTCCTGAGCTCTAAAATTTAGAAGAAAAGATTCGCTTAGGAATTGCCCTCTGGCTTGAAAGAAACACTGTGTGAAACACATCTGCCTACCTCAACTGAAACAAATTAGACAGACAGACAGACATGGAAACAGTTTAACATTGCCCAGACCTTGAAACTGGTGCAGCTGGGAACCTAAATCCCAAATTATTTTGAAGATAATTCAAAATATCTGAATGGAAATTTGAAGATAATTCAAAATAACTGGCAAATTATTTAAATAGATTTTAAATAATAGCTGCAAGCTGATGATTAGCATGAAATACATCACATCTACATTTTTAAAATTAAGTTACAAAGATAAAAGGGCCTCTTGATATCCTACGAAGAGACTTCAAAAGCAACTTGCATCACCCACTCAAACCAGATCTCTGTCCAATCTGTTTGGTTTTGGCAGCTACGATGTGAGACTGACGGTGCCAAACAGTTAAAACAGGTAAATACACTCCTTGAAGCTCATGAAACCAAAAAAAAGGATTTCTAAAACGAAAGTAGAGTGGACATGTATGATAAAACTCAAAACTGCAGTCAATGAGGAATGTTTTAAGGCATTTAACTAACAACAGAGTCTGCAAAAATTTGGTCCAGAATTTATCAAAATTATGGACAGCTTATCATTTGCAGACTTATATGTGCTTATATGTGCTTATGCACAAGGGTATGCCTACAAACTAACTTCAGAACTCAGTTTATGGAAATACTTTGCATTACATATTTTGGCATTAACTCTCAGGAGTTTAATCAAAGCATGAGAAGAGAAAAAAAAAAAAGAAACTGCAGAACTGAATTAGAAATACAATTCACTATACCTTTTTACTGCTATGGCCAGAGTTTCCATCTCTATGCTTTGTAGTTTTATCTCTTGGATGAAGTTCTTAATGACATGCTCGTATGGCTGGATTAATCTTGGTTCTGCTATATGTATGTTCTGATACAGAACACTGACCTGCTCTTGTCTGAAAAAGAGAGATACGCACATTTTAATGCACTTACTTGGAACAATGTTCTATTAAAGGTAAGAAATTAAGATATTCCCCTCTTTGCCTATTTTTGAAATTTAGCAAGCTAGATACAGGCTTTGAACACTCAGTACAGTATGCCTAAATTCTTTTAAATTATGTTTACCATTTCCACTTCTCCGCTTTAATATAGCTATTGCAAAAAAACCCCAAACTGCCTAATGAAATATTTTATTACTTCTATTCATAGTGTAGTGAAGATAATGCCACTGGAGTAACCTACAATGTACATCAAGTTTCTTGATTGCTGTAATGTTAATCATAATCCATGAAGAAACCTAAGATTTCAGGAGGTTGCATAAGGATTGAAAATAGGTATGAATGCCAACTACCTAAGCTAAAAGGGAAAGGAGATACAGGGAGGTGGGCTGTAGGCAAAATAATACAACTCTTCAGTTTCAGACAAATTATTCTGGTCCATACACAAATAAATTTGTTGCTATAACAAGTTAATTCTGTATATGACTCTTATGTGAAAAATGACAGCTATATCTCATAAAGAAGAAAGAAAACATTTCTGCAGGTATTTTAGTTGCTAAAAGTTCTCCTGAAATTCATAGTGTAAAAGCAGAATAGTATATTCTGATTTCTACTTAATCTGGACTCACTTATATAAATTGCATATTGTTATAATTGTCAGAGCAAAGAACCTTTACAAGATTAAAAAAAAAAAACACAAACCACAAAAAACCAAAGAAAAAACAGCGTAAGAGCCAAACCACTATGACAAGGTCTAGTACATAAATAGCACTGATTTCAGTTCATGCTACTGGTATGTCATGCAAACCTTTGTTTTACATGCTGCGTTCCAATCCGTGGATTACATTAGGCAACACACCAGAAAATATTCTGTAACAGAATTTAGCTGTCCTAAAGAAAACTCAGTCTGCTTGACATACTTGACATATGCTAGAACATGAACAGGTATTCAATAACTTAAAAACCAAATGGAAAAAAGGAACAGAGAAGACCAAGTCTAGAAAGGTAGAGAAAACAGGCCCGTAATGAGGAAATACACACTGTCAGAAGCAGAAATACAACCAAAAATAATGTTTTGCAAGTTAAAGTCTAGCACCGTATCTAACATCACAAATATATACCCTCTTTTTGTTGCTAATGAAAGCCTGAACTCTGATTAAAAATCCTCCTTGTTACACAGCGGAAGTTTTCCTATCTTCAGTGGAGGTAGTGCTATTTAACACCTTTGCCATACACATGATATCAACAATCAGTGTATATTCTCTTCATTTTTTCCCACTTGAAGCAATTCCTCAGCTTTATCAGTGTTTCAGCACTCTGCTTCCTGTATGTGATTTCTCCACTGAAGGTCTAACTTACTTTATTAAAACAGTACCATAACTGTTGCTATAGCTCTAATTCCCTTTTAAACAATTTAACTACTGCAGGACACTGTAATACTTTTTCCCAGCTGAAATGCTGACATTCATTTTGGGATAGAGAAACATAAAAGCAGCACAAAGAGATAAAGATTTACTGATGCCTGAGAAATTTCTGTCAGAAAATACATACGTATTTCGGCCTTGCAAAGGATTTCCTTTACAAAGGCTAATGCTTCCCTGTATTTAGTAAGTTAAGTATCTTCCAATGTATGCACACAATTTCTTTTTCAAAATGTATTCTAAACAGAGTAATGTTGAAGTTCACATATAGTTGCAATAACAAACAGATTTATCTGATCATCAGATGCTACATACTGTGCAAAATAATAAAACATTAAAGAACTCCTCAAATGTATATTTATTCAATTAATGATTTCCATTTAAAAAACTGTTGAAGTCATCTCCAGAATCCACCTGGAAACCAAGAGCCAGTGGCATTCTCTGGGATCAAAACTGGAACCAGTCCTGTTCAATTTGTTTATCAATGTCCCAGATGAAGGGATAGAATGTACCCTCAGCAAGTTTGCTGATGGCACTAAACTGAGGGAGTGGCTGATCCACCTGAAGGTTCTGCTGCCATTCCGTGGGACCTGGATAGGCTGGAGAGTTGGGCAGAGAGAAACTTAATGAGTTCAGCAAGGGCAGGTGTCGGGTCCTGCACCTGGGGAGGAACAACCCCANGAGGATGGTGTAAGAATCTTTTCAGTGGTGCCCAGAGACAGGACAAGGAGCAATGGCCCTAAACTAAAACACAGAAAGTTTCACCTCAACATGAGGAAAAGTCTATTTACATTGATGCTGACAGAGCACTGGAAGAGGCTTCCCAAAGATATTGTGGCGTCTCCCTCTGTGAAGATCCTCAAAACACACCTGGCCAGATTGCTGTGCAACCTGCTCTTAGCTGACCCTGCCTTGGCAGGGAGGTTGGACTGGATGATCTCTGAAGGTTCCTTTGAATCGTAATTATTCTGTGATTCTTTTCAAAGTACATGCAAACCTGAAATCAGTTAGTTAGAGCATGATGCTACTAACACCAGGTTGTGGGTCCAACATCTGTATGGGCCATTTACTTAAGAGTTGGTCTTGATGATCCCTGTTGGTCCCTTCCAACTCAGAATATTCTGTGATCTGGAAATACACATGCCTGAATTGAAGCTAGAAATCAGTATGTCTGTGATGCTGACCCTCTGCCACACAGCTAAGTCTGCATTAAGATGCAGTAGTCAGAAACTCAAAGAAGTCACTGTGAGGTTTTATTCTCCCTCTGAGATTAAAAAAACCCTTCTATATCTCATATCCCTTCTTAGCCCAATGACCAGCTACCACACAGCTGGATTCAAAATATTTCAGCAACACAGTTTCAGGAAGCAGTACCTAGGCTTAAGAAGGCAAGCAATATCCATACAACCACAACCATGCAGGATTCTGGAAACGCCTGGAAAGATCACAACTGGTCACTGAAACTCTCAATGATACTTATATGAGTGCTCTACAGCAATGATACAGGATGTCTTAATTAAAAAGTAGGTTCACAACTACTACATCAACAATTTAAAAGAAAACCACAAAAAACCCCACCAGAAACAACAACAACAACAACAAAACAGACGAGAAACCAAAGTCATGCAACAAAATTACCAGGATTACTTCATCACTTATGCTTTCAGGAAGACGTGATACACTTGCATGAATTAGAAAGACTGTCAGTGATTTAGTCACTCCAAGTATCCATGAATCCATGATGAAGGTAGCAGCAATTATACAGACTCTGTATCAACATGCAGTAAGTATTTGAAGATTATTTGTTCCAAATTACTATTTTTATATTTTTAATCATTCCTCTGTATTGGTGAATATCAGTGACACTGCTGCAGCAGGGCAGATTAGCTGCAATGAATATTGCCCAATTTGTTTGTCCTCACTTCCTCTTGAATACATGCTATTTCTTTCTGCAAATTCATTAGTTATTCAAAATTAATTCTCAAAGAAGGCTTTACAAATGGATTACACCAAGCTGACTCGAACTCTAAGTAGTGTCTCCTTTTGCTGGACAAAATGTTTCAGCAAAATTCATCTCAAATGCTTGGACTTGCCCTTTAAAACTGGATTTCCTTGAAATCCTAAATGCATTTTTCAGTGTATTTAGCTGCACACCTTTAAGTTCCACACTAACACAACTGTGCTAGTGTGGAACTTAAAGATATTCACAAATACTAATGCATAGAAAGAGCATTTTTGTAATATATGGCATGAAAAAAACTGTCACTTTGTTCATCTGGCACGGTGGTTACACTACTCATCATGCATGCATTCATTTCTGTTGCTTCTGCAAAGTGCAGACATCAAACACTAGTACCCACAAATAGTATAGCATTGTGGCCAAGGACTGCTTTGGCTTTACCTTACCTCATTTCAAAGTTTTTATAGCATAAACCATCTGTAAAATTAGTACTTAGTAAGAGTAATTAGTCAATATTTGCACAGCTTCACATGAGTTAACTTAAGCAAAGTTACAGTATTCACATGGTTTCAGAGAGTTCCTGCAAGAACTTCATACAGAAAATAAAACTGCTCTGATTATAATGCAATTTCTAATATGATAGATTTAAAATACCATGGTTGAATAGAAGAGGAGCAGAAGTGAGCAGGGGGGAAGACCCACACCAAAAAAACCCACAACACTGATTTTGGGGATATCAGGTATTTAGATTATATTGTGTCATAATTTCCTTTAATCCTTATCAACTCATAGTATTATTTCTGGTTTGCTGATTGTACAGTGAGCATTTGCCTAATAATCCACACTCTGAATGCAGTTCAGAGGAAGATGATGGAATTTTTCAACTAATAACAACTCCAGAGTTGCTCAGTATCTTACACGTGCTCCCTACATAGTCTCCAGAAAGAATATGCTATGCTACACAGGCCCCTCAATCTGACCCTAAGGGCAGTAGGTGGTTTTAGAACACTATTTTAATGATCTCTTTCTACTGTAGGTCAGCTTGTAAAATTGCTCTGATCACATGTAGAAGTTCTGTTCTAGTATGAAGATGAAGAGATGAAGCATAAGGTGGTCTGAGCTGGGAAAGTCTGAGCTGGTGGTGAGAACAAAACAAAGCTCAAGCATTAAGCATGTGATAATTGTCCTTACACTGGACACCAACACCCTATGTATGCCTCTAAGAGATGGAAAAGTACCTTTTCCTGAAAGGCAAACACATTGGATATGCCACTGTAACAGTGACCAGAAAAGAACAACAGAATATGATACAGATTGGAAAGGAACTAACTTTGTCACAGCTGAGTGCCTAACATTTTCTCTAGATTGAGTGCCTTGAGGAAGAACAGATTACACAGAATTTAAACACAGTGTAAAATTCAAACTATTTGTCAACTTGAAGCACTACGGGTTTTTTAATACTACCTGTTCTTTTTCTGTATCTGCCCCCTCAGAAACAGGCTGCATTAAAAGAAGATGATCAAATCGGTAATCCCCAGATGAGACAGCCAATGTCTGATTCCCAGAGGAAATATTTTTAATGCCCCCAAAGCATGAATGCTGTTCCCTTAGAGGTGTGATTTAGAGCCAGTGAAGCAGCAGTGGAAAAGACTGTGGGACAGGCAGGAAACAATGAAGTCTGTGGAAAAGGAGAACACCTCAAAGACATTATGGCAAATGACGACATGATGATACCAGGAAAAATAATCCAGGAAAAGGAATGCTACAGTGCTTAAGTTAGTTGGCACTGATATGGTTTTAATTAAAGCAAAAATCAGAGGAGCAGTAAAATTTAAGGTAGCTCAAAAAGTCTTTAAGCTCACACAAAGGCATCCATTACTTTTCCAGCAGAGCTCATCTCCCAAACCCCTGTCATGATATGTATTAAAAGACAAGACAACATTCTTACAGAAGAAGATTCCCCTCTCCAGCACTGTGGCAAAAAAAAGGACACAGCATTTGGTCTTCCTCAGGATTTGCCTTTATCCTCTCTCCAGGGAACATGCTTCAACTTCCAAGGAAACCTCTCCAGTTCTGACATCATGGCTCATCATCTCATGGAAGTAAACACAAATTGCTGACAAAAGTTAATCGTGTGTTCTATATTGACTTTGGCAAAAATCCATCCTAGTTCATGACAGCAAGAGCATGAGAGGTTTTGGACGGGTCTTTTATGCAGCAGAGCTTCTCTTCTTTGCTTTAGTACAGCGAGCATCGCCTGCTTTCACAGTTTAAGTAGCTCACATTAAGAACAGCATGCTTTTCTCATCACATCCAGATATTTTCTATACAGGTCCAGATGATATGACTGGGGGCATACTGTTATCATAATCACATTAAGAGACTTTTGAATTGTATGAGGCAAAAATCTCACAATCAGGCAGCACTGAAATCTGAGCCTGATGAATAGTCAGTTTGGCTGAAAGTACAAGGCACACAAACAAAACACCCAAAGACTAAAAAGCAAAGCAATGGAGCATGAGGTCTCTCAGAGGCAGCAGACTTAACTCAGAATAGGGATACAAACTTTCTGCTTCTGCTTAATCCAGCCATTCATGCTCCAATTAATTTAGTTCATTTTCCCACAAGATTATCCAGTTTGCCAAATATTGCAACAAGTTGCCTGGTAGGGCTTAGTCTTTTTGACAGTCCCAAGCCTTTGTTCTTTCTGACTGGTCTTTGACACTGAAATTTAAAAATCTGTTTTCCAGAAAGTTTTTTAACTGTAATTTACAGAGAGAGAAATGTCGTAACTTCGTAAGTACAAGATTTCTATTGTAGTGTCACAGGATGTTAGATATTTTCTTTCTCAGGCTGAGGAATGGAAATGGATTGCCAGTAGGGAGATATTTCCATGCACTTAAAGGAACACATCTGTTTATTAGGAGCACGGAGGGAACCTTTCAGCCTTGCCACTGAGATTGGCCACAAGAAAGAATGCAACATCCACTAACACCATCAAGGGCTAAACATTTTCAGTGTGGCAGTGCACTGAAGCACTCACTGCCTGGAGCACCAAAAAGATAAGTTTCTTTTTTGTTCACTCCTGCACCATTGCAAATACTTCCTAGAGGAATAAACTAACAAACATTGCTGACTTCTCAATAAAACAGATCTCCAGCTGGCAATTCACTATATATATAAACTAAAGGCATTGCATGATTCTATGTTTAATTATTCATTATTCCTGATTAAATCTAACAATGCAGAAGGGTACCTGCATTTTAAATGAAATTAAAAATAAACCAAACAACAAGAAAAAACAGCAAACAAAAAAACCCCCAATCCTCTGTACAATTCTGAAGTCTGACTTCACATATCAGCCTGGAAAGACTTTCTATCTTTTTTTTTCCTAGAGGCAAATTGTCCCCAAAGCACAAGTAAAGGCTAAGGCAAACAATACTTTGGCTCACAGTAACCACCTTACCAGAAATCTAACTTAATTTAGTCAAAAAAATCTGTTCAGGTGAGGAGGAATGGAGCAAGGCTGTAAAGAGACTCTTCAATGTGACTCTGCCTGTTCAACTGCAAACAATAAAACCTCAGCTTCAGCACAGACTTGAATCTTTTGAAGTATAATCTAAAAGGACTATGCAACTGCTACACCAAACTGCAGAGGTATGATCCATCCCATAATTAAATTACCTTTTTCAAACAAGTAATTAAACTCAAAATATGCTTATTGTAATATATGCTTATTTTAGTATCTGTCAGTAAATAATTTTTCATTAAATGCCTGCTACTACACTGAGGACTGGACCAGGATATAGGTCTATTACTGGATTTCACACCTTGTTATGGAGGCTTATTTATGCTTTTTAAAAGTTCAGTCACAGAAACTGAACTTTCAGTTTCTGAAATGGAGACAGAACCATGTGTATTGTGAAAATTTTCCCTGTGATTTCTATGGGTATTCACTCAAGCTGAGGAGTGAGAGAGACAACAGGTGTTTACTGCAGCGTTTCTCCTGACTTCAACCCTTTGCTCACTACTTCCATTTGCCATGCCTCGTTTCTCTGTTTGAACTCAAAAAACATCAAAGCACATGTGTCTTGCTAGTCGGTGGCCATGAGGCAGAGCATTTTGAGGAACTGAACCCCAAAATAATCAAGATAAAAACCACAACAACTGAGATTAAAAAACATGGATTACCAACTGCACTCATCTGGCTTTGAGGAGTTTCTCCTTTGTAATTACTTTTCTCACAGATGTCGATATCACAACAAATATATGAAGAGCAATAAAACACAACATAAGGACACCAACTCTTTTATAGCACTGAAGATGGAGGTGTGTTCCAAGCCAGTTCTAGTTGTCAAACTACTGCCTTTTCCTGAATAAAAAGTTGAAAAGACAAATAACTAAAACAAATCAAATAATTTAAACAAAAAGATAAATACTTTTTTTGAAGTCCAGCTTGTACTTCACTTGATTTTGTTATATTCTTCTGCTTAAGACTCCTCAAAGAATTTCAACATATTCATTACTCATGTAAGTGGTCCTAATGATTTCAGTGCGACTACTCACATGAAAAAAACCTTATACATATGTTTCTACAAAAAAAGATGTAGGCTACAAATGGGAAAAAAAAGTTGAGCTGTAAAACAGACCTGCTTCTAGCACTTCAGGACAGGAGAGAGAAAAAACAAAGGGCACACTGTTTTTCAGTTGACACTGACTCACAATAAATGCAGCCAACTATGAAGAATGTTCAAATCTGAACCTGAACAGGAAACATTTACATCAAATTAGTGCCTACCTGATAGTATTTAACCATGAAAACCTAGTTGTTTTCAGTTTTTATGTAAAAGAATTGCAACACAAACTACATTATGTCGTGATGAGTTTTGCAAAGCTACCAGATGTGTCTGTATAGTGGAGCCAATTAAAGCTGTTCCTCTTCCTCTTCCTTACTATTATCTTTTTAGAAATTCAGTTAGACTATACTGAAACTGCTGCTGCAAACAGTAACCAAGATACTGAAACAGAACTATTACTGAGAGGAGACAGATGCTTTCACAAATTACCACTGTTCATGAGTCACATTTTTTTTCAGCTCCTATTGAGTTTCTGACTTCAGGTTATTAACTATGTCTGCAAGCTTTCAAACAGTCTTTTGTTCCCGTTCTCTTTCAAGTGAAAGCAAGTATCTAACAAGGAAAGAAAGCATCATTAACAAATTAAGACAGACCTGTAAGAATTTACTGATCTGTCTCAAATGGAGCAGTCCAACAAGACTAAAGAGTATTAATCCAAAAAGAAAAGAAAATTGCCTCCAGATTTGCACGTAAGTAGTAGGTTAAGTAACTGAAAATTTCTCTGAAGAAACTTTTCACTTCATAATCCAAACACATTTTTAATGTGGCTGGAACCAAATTATTGGTATAGGTAGGAATTTAAGGAGCACTATATAGAGACAGCATAGAGATATATTAACATACATGAGATATATATAGAGACATAGAGATATATTAACATACATGACTTTTTTAAGCTCCCTTGACTAGCTACCATATCCTGAAACTCAGATTACTTGTTTTCCATCATAAATTACAATTTTAAAATGAAGCAGAATCACTCTGTACTTTCCATAGCCAACATTTTCATATTAATTTCGAGCACCTCAGCTTTCAGGCGGACTCCTGAGAGTCACCAAAATGTGTATCTGTACACTGGAACCAGCCCCGTAGTGACACACCCGTGGTAAACGCGTTTAATCTCAAACCGAGATGTCATCAGTTGCCTTCACTTCACTGGGACCGGGGATAAAGACTCTCACAAACTTCACTCAGTTTATCAGACCGAGGGCCATATTTACCAACAGCGTTAACGCGGACGCAACGATGTTGCTGGACAGCCCTTATCAGGAGAAGCTGACAGGGATGGAAGAAAAATGCTGGGTGCTAGTCGGGGAATAAGTAGCATGGGGAGAAAGTTCCTGCGGGGGCGGCAGAACTTTACAACTGCGTTCTAGCAGCCTGACTTGCCCACGTGGGCCGCCGGCAGGGCAGAGCAGAGGAAGCCAGGAGCGGCTGCCCGCTGGGAGAACGGCATTGGAAATCGCCCCAGCCGGGAAGCAGGTATGCGGAGGGCTCTCTACATCGGCAGGCGCAGGGGGCGAGGGGTCAGGCACTTACTCGACCGTTCCCCAGCTGGGATTGCATCAGCGCCGGCGACGGCTCCGCCAGGAGGGCAG